>OY992511.1:2721252-3292299 GCA_963921215.1 Scoparia ambigualis
TTGGCCGCGGGTAAATAAAGAAATAAATGTGAGCGCCGAGCTGTGCGCACACGCATTGTAATCTGCTGTTTAGCTGCGTATTCGTAGTAGGGACAGAGGTGGACGGTGAACTTTTGTCATTGGTAAATACATTACGTGGTATCACTATTAACAACGAGGTGTGAGTGGCAACTCATTAATCACTAAAAAAATATTATCGACCCATCTTTTCGTTTAGGTTTCTATTATTTTTAGGAACTTATAGACCTAGCATCACTTCAAACCAAGGTGTAACTTTAGGCTACATTTAAAAATAACAACTTTAGAAACAAATATTTTAAAAATGTGGCAGCACTATGAATGCGGGCCCGGCAGCGCGAAGTAGGCTTCACGTTTGATTGAATGTAAAAATTATGCGGCGCGGACACGGCGCGCCACCGCCCGCCGCCGCCGCCGCCGCCGCCGCCGCCCGCCCGCCGACGGTGTGACGCAGCCCTTACATTTGCTTAAATGAATTCCGTGAATGATGTTTAAAACTCTTTGCGGTTTGTTTTATAAATGTAACACACTGCTCACCACTTCCTACCCAGCTTCGAACAGACAAGAACAGATCATGAACACAGATTCGAACAGGGGCCTCTAAGTGCGTTCAAATTGTGACATAAACGGCCAGGGCGCGCGCATTGTAAAAGTTTTAAATGGGCTTAGGAGTAAGTCCCAGATCCGAACACGGCTCCTTATACTAATCCGTACACAGGATCAATCCGCAATATTACCTGTATACAGATCCGTACTGCACACCACTCTCTTCGCAGCTGCGTAGCACCAGTAGTACGGAGCTTCGTAGATAACTCCTTACGAGTTCGTAAACATTTGCACATCTGCTGATTTTACATGTTTTCTCGTAAGAAATTATGATAACATAAATGGATTACAAACGTTGATTATATAGATTAATTAGTCAGGTTAGACCAAGACTATTAGGACATTATTCTGATATTTGAATCTCTAATTACAACGAGCATTCGAAATCATCAGGCCTTGCTATCTACCTAATAGATGAGTGTTCGTTGTAATATTATGTACAGCTTTTGTAAATCAACAATATTAACACTCTACATTAGTGTTATAAAACGCAACAGTATAACCACAGAGTTAGTAACACTGTGGTATAACCTTGTGTAACATTCTCAAGTAGCTTAAATAAAAAAAGTGAACAATAAAGAGCACAATTAGTTAGATCTCGATTAAAACTCGACCCGTTTTTAATTCTCTCTTATCTCGGCAACGAATCTAGAATCGTAAAGTACCCGACTTAACAATATCGCGAGTATACGATATTTATCTTTATTATCGCCTTCACTATTAATTACACACCATAAAATATCAAGTGATTATTTTATGAACCACTTAAGTTGGCCCGTGGACGCTCATTAACGCCTCTGAAACGGAGGTCTGTTTTACATAGACGCTTAAAATCATGTTAAGGACTTAGTACATTACACGGGCCCTGTCGTAACAAATATCTTCCGTTAACGTTCAAATAAAAAATTCATAAAAAGGAGTTTTAATTTTTTTTTAATTGGTTTATTATTTTCATCTTACGCGAAGTATTTAATGTTAATGAATGCATATCACTTTTGAAAGCCTTATTCGGCCGTAGGTACTTTGGCCGTTTCTGGTAGTTTTAAAGCAGCAAGGTAATACAAAGTGGCAGACCTCGTACTCGTCGTCTTTTTAGGACGTACAGACGTCTATTATGGGCTTATGATTAAGTATGTATTAAGGCGAGTCCTTTCGAGCGCTTCTCTCTCGGTCTCTCGACAGAACGACGGTACGGGACGGGTATAACAGCGAAGCGGCGCAAATAGGCGCGTTTTATAGATTTTTATAGGTTTTTTGCCTATATAGACTTTATAGGATTTTATGAATTAGCAGTTCCTCTGTAGTACTTCAAAATAAAAATTAAAAAAAAAACTTAAGAAATCAACCGTTTTAGACTTTTATTTGGCCTGTTTTCGGGATTTTTTATAATCAAATAAAGTACAACTAATCGCGTAAAAGTTAGCACATTCTTTAGGCAATATCCTTTAGTGTATTAAATACTTTTTATATGAGCGTAATTTAATAGTAAATAAACCATTAGATCTAGCAAAACAGTTTAGCCTGCATTTACCGGTGACTCGCCTTAAGTACATTTCGATATCTTGGGATGCGAGTTTACTGACGTTTGATGAGAAATGTTGCTTTATAAACATAAAAATCATTATCATCATCAGCCTATAACGTCTTACTGCTGGGCACAGGCCTCCCACGTGGACATTAGCACGTTAGGAAATATTGGACCATATCCCACCACGCTGGCCCAATGCGGGTTGGTGGGTTTTAACGACTGTCATCTTACGACAACAACCGGCACTAACGGCTTAACGTGCCTTCCGAAGCTCGATATGTTTTAGATTTAGTCACCCATCCAGAGACCCGACATTGCCAAACTTACATAGCAAGCAAGATCGCAAGCCGAACGCGCTAGCCGCTGCGCTATCGAGCTCCTCATAAGTGAGGTAAAAATCGTTAAAGAATTTTGACTGGTCTTATCAATACCTCGGTGGCGGGGAGATCACACAGCCGCCCGGTATACGGAAGCCTTACGTTTAAGTCCCCTGAGGTATTCGTTTTTTTCAATGTTCGACTACCTTCAAGTAGTACTACAACAAAGTATCCAACTAAACCGACATTTTATCTAACCGTCCCTGTGGTCAAGAAACTGTTTGTTTGTACTCGGTTTGGTTGGTGATAAGGCTTGTTTTAAGCTCCCCTAGCTATAGCTACTCACCATATCTAAATATGTCGCCATAGCATCAAAGTTACTTGCATTGTTGTGTACCGTTAGAGATAAGATTGCCTCATAGTTAAAGAATCCGGATATAGTGCGCGTCCACCACTGGCCTTACAATCGCCTAACATCAGGTGCCAGCAGAAAAATCCATGTAAATAAAAACCAATTGCCACGAATGTTTAAATTGTTCGGAATCGCATCACTAAAGAACGGCTGCACTATTTGGCTACTGTTTAGGATTCCGTAGCCAAATGGCAAAAAACGGAACCCTGATGGATTCGTCATGTCTGTCTGGGCCCTGATTCTGTATCGCAATCTATAGATTCCACACCTAAACCTTACCGCGCACAAACGTCAAACGCATACGTTTTTGGGAACATATCGTAACTTTTTAAGGAATTGACGTGGTTTCAAAACAAGGAATCGTTACAGAATAAGGGCCCTGGTCTGTGTGTCTGTCTGTCTGTCCGTCCGTATGTTCTTACACCACTTTTTTCCGAAACTATAAGAACTATACTGTTGAAACTTGGTAAGTAGATGTATTATGTGAACCGCATTAAGATTTTCACACAAAAATAGAAAAAAAAAACAATAAATTTTGGGGGTTCCACATACTTAGAACTGAAACTCAAACTCAAACTTCCACCGAAAATTGGTTTACGTCATAAATTTATTAATTTAAAAAAAATACACTATTATTAAAACATCGATCAAAGTTACAACGAACTACAAGAACTTTTATATGATGTTATTTGCTGCTACAGGACCTTTCACGGGCGAGTCCGACTCGCACTTGGCCGGCTTTTTTTGTTGTGTTTGTAATTTTCAGTACAAGTTTGTATGAAGGAACATTTTAGGAAATTTACCACGACATACGGGGTGTTCACGCGGACGAAGTAAAAAAATAAAAACTTCTTCCGGTTTCATAGTGCGGTGCGCCGTCTCCTTTAGCGTGGTCGTATCGATAGTTAAACGCCGCCGTGATCCGGTATCTCCTAGAAGGTTGTGAGTCCAACACTTTACTCGTTCACGGAGCTTTATCGCCGCAATTTATGGGCAATTAACGATAATAACGTTAACGTTGACGATTCCAATGCAAATGTACATACACGCATCTTAATAGCGAATTAACAGTGTTGAACTAGTGGTTAACAGCGTTCAGGTGAGACAGTTCGCTTGGCTATATATGACGATGTTGTATTAGTGTTAATTTTTTTGAGCCGTTTCATGGCTAGTAAATGGAGTATTGTTCCCATCTATGAGACGGCTCCGTTAAATATCTACCTCCTCGATGCATTTGATAGACTCCAAAGGCGAGCGGTACAAATTATTGGAGGTGCTGAGGTTACAGCCTCTCTTGAAGACCTCCAGCTGCCTAGTGTTACGTTGTAAATTCAGGGCCCTGTCTGCCTTTACTAATCTACAAAAGAGGTTCGCAATGGTTGAATAGTACTTACCTGAAATCATTGTTTTTGAATGATCAGATGTCCAAAAAACATTAGTCCTTGTAGCTTGTTTGAATTAAATCCATTTTTCTTCACATTAAAGACATGGAGCCTTGGCTGACACATTACAAGACACACTTTTCTTGCATTTTCAATTAAAACATATTTCTAAATCAGTTTTAGCAAGACTTTGCGTTGGATTTGAAGAAAATTAAGTTCCTTTGTTTACGTTTTGTATTTGACATAACACCATAGACAAAATGACAGCCACCGTAGCGACGCCTAGCGGTAGCGGGGCGAAGTAGCTGTCAGCTTTTAATTTCACATAAAAGATTCAATTTTAAAAAATAGCCGAAACAGTTCTAATAATAAATTACATAATAAATTAATATGTATAATAATTACTTTAAGTAATCAAATTTAATTCAAGCAAATCCGGAAATAGAACTATTTTTTTCTATAAGGACTTTTATCTAGAACATTCGAACGGGAGTAATATTTTTTATATGGATATTGTCTCTGCCAGTAGGGGTTACCAGAGAGGAAACTAATACTCCTTAATATTAAGACAGGGTAATTAGTGAGTTAAATATCACAAAAAATAATTTTAAATTAAAGAAAAACGCATTTCACATTGCTAAACGTTAATTTTTTTTTAGGTCTTGTGTTGTTATTGTTGGAAAATTCTGTTAGCAGAGGGCAAGTGGTGACAGACGTTATATTTGACGTTTTGATAGTTTGAAGGAAAATTCTAAAAGAACAGGTTCTTATGGATTACCCGACTATGGGAGTAGAAATCATAAGCTGGCTTTCGATTTATAAGACTTCCGGCGAAGGAAAGCAGCCGGGTCTGATGACGTCGAAACGATTTCAATCTCTGGCGTGAAGTGGTGGGTGATGTATTGAGATCAATTCACTAAGGTAGGCATGAGTCGTAGTCACCTTTTGTTTTAATCTGAGGTCGCAATAAGGTAGTGGATTTGAGGCGTCATTAGCTTATGAGAATATAGTCAACAAGTGTGTGGTTTATTTACAGGGATCCGTGCCCGAAACGAAGTTCCGGTCGCTGGCAGCCACGCGCACAGATAAAATCTCCCAGCGCGTAAGTATCCCAATATCATTGTTTAAGTATAATAAGCCGTCATCCTAGGAAAGCAAATCGATATTTCATGGTGTCTGAATCCTGCCTTGTCGCCAGGCGACGCAAGGCTCTTGGCCATGTGGCAGACGTGTCAAACCCCTTTATTAAGTGGATATTGCATCATCCAACAATAGTCTGGCATTGTTTAGTTATGTTTATTGGAATATCGTAGCCGTGTAGTGCCTTGGGTACTAGTTAAATGTGAAACAACACTAAAATTAAAACATGGTGTTAAATGTTAGTGTTGGAGTGTGAGTTTATAGTTGTGCAATAGCGTTGGGAAGCTTTTGATAACCCATGGCGCTGCGAGTCCCTGATTATGATAGGTTGCAGCCCCAGATACACAAATAGCAGACTGCGGGACCCTAATTTATGTAACAGATCTGAACTAGGCGTGTAGTGTTATAAATAGGCCCCGTGTTGATAATTTCAGATACTTCGAGAGGCCCGTCTCGCCGCCAGGATTTAGAGCTGGGCCCTAAAGCCTGGACGCGAGACCTGCTTCGTCGGGGTACCAGCGGCCACCTGCTGCCAGTCGAGCTGTCACCGCCTAGCGGATGAGCAGGTGTTGACGGTTTTTTTTTACCCCTTACTAGGGGATAATTGTTTTTTTTAACTGAAACATTTATTGAATTAGGGTTTTGACACCTTAAGCTTTATTTTCCTTTTATATCCAACTACACCAAGCGTTGGTGAAGTTGTGAAAAATTTGAGGATCTGCAAGTTCGACCTGTGTGAAGTTGTATGGTGACATCGTCTCCAGATTCGGGTCTACATTAAGATCCTGGCGCCCATAATTATTAATTTTATATCGGTATAACCCCACGGTTCTCTAGTGTATCGGCTTTAAACGTGTGAGAGTTTTGATACGGTTAAACGGATTAGAACATTTAATTTAATATTTTTATAGACGGAGTAATTTAATTTTAATTTCAACTTCATACTCCGAACGGTATTGGCGGTATCCCGACCCCCCACAACCATAGCTCGTACGACTGAAATATTAGCTGGCTGGTTAGGCAGTAGTAGGAACAGTATTATAAAATTTATTTGAAATTAAGAATAAGAATAAGAATAAATTTATTTGCTGTGTAAAACTTTAGACTAAATACATAAAACTTATAAAATAACATTTGTCTACATAATAATATAATGCATTACAAGAGTGCCGCTTAAATTGTAAAGTTTTAAAATTAAGGTTAGTAGTGCAAAACAACCGAGCTGATACCTAAACTAAGTAAACTAGTTTACCCGTACCTCAGGCATCTATCAGTGAGTGTGTTAGCGCTTGCTTACATAACATTTTATTAAATAGCAATAAATTATAATATTTTTAATAACATTTTGCTTATGTAGCATGTTGCTGCTATTGTATACCAACTTATGTAATAACTAATAATAGATGTTCGGTGTCATTGTAGGTTTTCCCTGTAAGCCACTTTTGTATGGTTTTCTTACAATTTATTTTATTCATATGATGTATATCTAGTGCTAAATAAAGTTTATTATACAAAAAACTTCCAAGAAAGCAAAAGAATCTGTGAGAGTGAGCTGTACGAAATAGCTCAGTTGAACAAACAATGTCTGCTCGCCTTTTGCTGGTTTGTAGTGCAGAATTATAGGGCGTTAGTGAATGTTTTTTTGTTATAGTTAGTAGTATAAACAACTGACGAACAGAAAGGACATCACATTCAGCTAGGAGTCCTGCTGTAGGGAAACGGAAAGGACGAAACGTGCTAACTTTCAAAATGGCTCTCTGTGCTATTTCTAAGTTAAGCATGGTGGTTTTATGAGCGCCTCCCCAAGATGAAATGCAGTACGTTAGCAAAGATTGGCAAAGGGCTAGATAAACCTCTTTTAGAAGTTTTCCTTTCGCGGCATATCTCAAATTTTTAAAGACATATATTAATTTTCTAACTCTAGTTGTAAGAGCTTCTATATGTGCTTTAAAATTCAGATATCTGTCTATGATGATGCCTAGGTATTTTATTGTGCTTGTGCTACTGAGTTTAGGACATACACAGTCGATAACAGTCGAGTCAAAACAGTGATGCGCCACTATGGCATGTGAGTCATGGGATGGTTGGGTCAGTAAATTATACGAAAAAGTCATGTATTTAGTTTTGTCTGTGTTGAGAGTCAACATGTTTGTACTAAGCCACCTTGTGACAGAATCAAAGCCAGCCTGGGCTAACCCGAATGTGTCATTCCAATTTTCGGCACTAAAAAGTAAGGCTGTATCGTCAGCGTATGATATTATCTGACTATTGTTTTGAAGAGGGAGGAGGCATAAATCGTTAATATAGATAAGGAACAGCAAAGGTCCAATTATACTTCCCTGGGGAACACCATATTGGACAGTTAGTTCTTTACTTACTATACCGTCTATCTTAACTCGCTGGGTCCTATTTGTTAAGTAATCTTTTAAAAGACTATGCGGTATACCTCTTATACCTAACCTGTGTAACTTTTCAAGGAGGATTGGGATTGAAACTGAGTCAAACGCCTTGGCAAGGTCTAGGAATATAACTAAGCATTTATTCCGGGAATCAAGTTGTCTTGTAATATAGTCTGTTAATTCATGAACTGCGTCATCAGTCGATTTATTAGGCCTAAAACCGTATTGAGTCGTGGCCAAGAGTCTTTTTCCTTCTATGTATTTAATAAGTCGGTTATATATTAATCTTTCTAGGATTTTGGATATGGAAGGTAGTAAAGCAATGGGTCGGTAATTGTTAATAAAACTTTTATCTCCATTTTTATGAATCGGATGAACAACGGCCTTTTTCATAGCCTGGGGAAAAATACCTTTTGCGAAGCATTGGTTGAAGAGATAAGTGAGTGGCGGAATGAGGTGCTGTTTGTATTTCTTAATAAATGTACATGGGATTTTATCAATGCCAGTTGCGCAGTCATTTCTAAGTGTCAAGATAAGTTTTTCTACTTCATTTTCATCAGTGTTAAATAAAGCAAATGAGTGCAATGTTGGCAATGGCGATGGGGGCAAAGTGTAAGAGAGTGAATTATTGTGTTGATGTTTTGCTTTCTCAGCCAAACTTTTTCCGATAGAAATAAAGAAACTATTTGCTGCGTCAACTGATTGCGCCGCAGTAGCTGAGTTTGCGATGAGTTGATGGGCGGATAATTTAGTATTAGTGGTGTAAGTTATGGTTTTGACAACTTTCCATAATTTTTTCTTGTTTTGACCTGCGTTTTTTATTTCTAAACTTTCATACTGGCGTTTAAGTTTCTTCAATAATTTATTACAAAAATTACGGTATCTTAAATAAGTAACCTTGAGTATCTCATTTTCGGGTGCTTTAGTAGCGTTTTGATGCAGCTTATCACGATGTCTGATGCAGCGTAAGAGCCCAGGAGTTATCCACGGTTTTATAATTTTTTTACGGCGTGATAACACAATAGTTCGCGTATTGGCTTCAATAATGTTTGTTAATGATGAAATAAGATACTCTGTTGACTCATTGACGTCATCCGTATTGTAAAAGGGCACTAAGTCTAGGTTGTCTAGGTCATGTTTAATTCCCGCGTTTTGCAGCTTGTGGTGTTTTGTAATTGCGTAGGATTTACAGTATTGCTTTTGTAAACACAATAACACTGAATTATGGTCTGTCACAGAAGAGGTTAATACTATGGTTTTTAAGGGAATGTTAGTTTTAGCGAAAATATGGTCCAAGCAATTTCCCATTCTAGTTGGAAGCAAATGGGTGGGTAAGTAGCCTAAACATGCAACATGGGTTAGATACTCTGGTGAATTATGATCGTTGTTTCCCGATTTAATGTCAATGTTTAGGTCGCCAACTAAAAACACATTCTTAAATGTAGAGAGCTGTTTTGTCAATAATCCATTAAGTGATTGTAGAAAATTAGTGATATTATGATATGATGGAGATCGATATATAGCAACAATTGCTGTATCGCTACTGATCTTTGCGATGAGACAATTTGCATCTATAATGTTAGGTTCCTCAATGATGTGATTTCTCCCATCCTTTTTTATATATAGAGTTACACCATCATTTTGTAAAACATTACTTTTGTTAGTAGTGTGCGATTCATAGCCTTGTAATTGTGGGATCGAGGATGTGGAAGAAAGCCAGCATTCGGTGAGTACTATTATATCGATATCTATATTAATTTGACTTAACAATACTAACATGCTATCAAAGTTACAGTTAATGCTACGAATGTTTTGTAAAAATAAATTATAATTATGCCTATTACTAGTAATAACCGAAGAACATTTTAGAGGGTCACGTATTACTGATTCATGCTCATAAGAGGAATCTATGTCCTTTAAAAAGTCTTTAGTAACATTACCCATCCTTGTGCTGCTAGACGATTGCTATGCGGCGCTCTAGGCGCCTTCATAGTCAATTGAACTTTGATACCTTATTTCTGCACCTTTTCTGGCTGGGCATTGATCGTCTCCCGTTTTATGGTGGCTGGGCTTGTTGAATCGCTTACATGTAGCACACGCGGCCGGCTCTTGACGTTTGCTGCATTCTTTGATGGAGTGTCCGACGCATCCACAATGTCCACAGGTAGAGTCCGTCTCACGACAGTACTTTGCGGAATGGCCATGCTGCTGGCACTTGTAACATCTTGTTACAAGTGTGAAGTCTCGGACTAAACAAGATGTCCAATTAATGAACAGTCGCTCCTGTGATATGAGAGCTTTCCTTAATTTAGGTGGTAACTCTATAATAAAATTGCAAAATGAAGTGTCCTTTTTTCCAGATTTGTGGCTAAGTTTTATAGAACTAAGGAATTGCTCTCGGCTTATATGTAAATACTTGTCCGATATATTCTGCTCGTATAGGCACTCAAAAACTTCTTTTTCGGTGCTATTGGCGGGGACCCCTAGTAAAATTATTTTCGGATTTCTCTTTTTGGTCTCTTCGACCTTGAGCCCTGAAGTTCTGAGCTGTTCTGACTGCTTCAGTTTCTCAAGGTCTTCTTTGCCTTGCGCGCTAATAATTACGCCTCCATCTTTAGTTTTTCGCATACCCCGGATATGTAATTTGAGCTCTTCTGGCTTACGGTCTGGATTAGTTTTTTTGTGTCCTCACTGTTTTTTTCTTTATCCTGGGGATAGACAACGACACTACTGGTGTTTAGAGGGCGGGCCAGAGAGTTATTTCTTTTCCTTACAATGTCGGCGAAGGAAGAGTTCTGGTTAGGGGGTTTAGGAGCAGAGCGGATACATTCTTTAAGGTCCTCGAGCTGATCTTCAATTTGGCTGGTTATCCCCTTTCGCTCGTTTATGTTGCTGATCGTGAGCTGCGCCGAAATATATTTTTGTTTCAGTGACTGATATTGAACAGCCAACTGAGATACACCTCCCATAACGCTCCTGCTAATGCTGCTGATTTTGAGCTTTTGTTCCGAATTTAACTTTCCTTCGTTAGAAATCGAGCAAATGTCATTCAGGCACTGTTCGATTTTGGACAGCCAGCTCTGTATCTCCATAGTCGAGACTGCATCAATAGTGGGCGCTACGGGTTCTTCTTCATTTTGCCGTCTACGTTGTGGGCTCCGGGACGTCATGTTGCTCCGGTTAAATGGACTTTCCATTATTACGTAAGTAACACAACACAAATTACTGCCACAGTAAAATTGTCAACTGCATGACCGCGATGCGCTGACCCCGATCTACGCGGAAGCAATACTGACACAGTTAGGCGCGGAATTTATTGCTATTTTAATTATTTATAAAATAAATTGTGCAGAAGGCACGTCCATCTGCGAACGCAGAATTATTCATTGTTCCAATTCAATTAAAATTATCACCGACCCGCTTGGTCACTTTTGACTCTTAGGATTTTAATGTGTTTTAGGGGGTGATATAGCTTGGTAATCAGGTTTAGAGTACTTTAAACAGTAAATTATAGTTGGCAAAATTAATAGAAAGTTTGTTGGATTTTCATTTGAGATTGACCCTAGGGTCAGTTTCGACTGATAGTTTTTTTTGTTATTTTCGGCTCAATAAATTAAAAGGAGTAACGTAGATGATAAGTAAGGAAAAATTGTGACTAACCCCCTCTTTTGAATAATAAGAGTGAAATAAAATTTATAATTTTATTTTATTGTTGTTGGACAAAATATTAGTGTGTGTTCTTTTACAATATACTGCCTAGCTGTTGAACATTTTATGGTTTTATTTGATAACAACCCACTGAAGCTTGCATTTGGGATTTTCTTCCTTTTCCCCAAAAGGGACAAAACCTCAAATGTAACAGCCTAGAGACATTGCTTCTCTCAGGGTCTTTTACCGGAATTACTACGGAGAGTGTTCTAAAGAACTTTTTGTTCTAATCCCACCCTCCCCTTTCCTCTCCCGGACTACACGTGCTGGTCTTAGGAACCACCATCATACTGTACAGACTACCAGTACTCGTACCAAAAAATTTGGCAAAGACCATTCGGCTTTGGAATTCTTTGCCGGCGCATGTGTTTCCCAGCTCTTATAGTCCCAGGTCTTATATGCGGGGCGTGAAACGGCATTTATGCACCAAATAGGTATATGCAGGCCGTCATGAATGGGTGCGCTTGTTACCGTGCTTATTCCACGGTGGGGAGCGCTCTCATTATTTCGGACTGCATCGGCTGTTTTCCATCAAGCAGATGCGGTCACTATGACGAGTCAAAATATGAAAAATATATACTTATATAAAAATAATTTTAAAAAACTCGCTTTTCTATGATTTGTCCTGTTTTTGTAATTGTTTCGCTATCTTTATGCAAATAAAGTATTTATTATTATTATTATCGGATGATTTTTTTCTCAGCCATAAGCTGGGTTTTCCTATAATTACGGGTATACATCAAGTAATTACAGGGTGCGGTATGTATTTTAAGTAATGTGTGACACAAATAGAGAGTTAACACAACTAGTGTCAACTCTCGTCTAGATGCAAGACTTTCTTACAATGCGGCAAAAATTGAGGATTAGCGTATCATTACAATTACTTTTTAATGTGTTCCTACTGAGAAAAAACATGTTTTCTGTAATTGTTGTTTTATAATAATATAATTAACATAATCAATCACTGCTTACATAACGAAATAAATGAACATTAGCTGCCCTCACTGGCGACCTTCGTAATGTAAATGATTGGTCCAAACAGTACGGAGTGTCTGTTAATCCCATCAAGTGCCAAGCTATTGTTATTGGTAGTCCACGACAACTCCGCAAACTCGACCTCTCTTTTGTCTCGCCAGTCTCTTTTAACGGTGTCAACATCCCCTTTAGCTCCTGTGTGAAAGACCTTGGTCTGCAGATCGACAGCTCACTCAGTTGGTGTCCTCAGGTCACTGAGGTTAGCCGGAAAGTGACTGCTGCGTTACGTTCTCTCTATAGGCTCAAGAACTTTCTGCCCCTAAAAACTAAGGTTTCTCTTGTACAAACCCTTATTCTCCCGATTATTGATTACGCTGATATTTGCTATCCCGATTTAAATAAAGATCTTCTGAACAAATTGGATCGCCTTCTCAATAATTCAATTCGCTTCATCTTGGCTTACGTAAATACGATCACATATCATCTTATCGCCTCCAGCTGAAATGACTGACCATCCCGCAACGTCGTAAGTCCAGGATTCTCTCAACTTTATTCTCAATTTTAAACGATCCTCACTCTCCCTCTTATTAAAAAACTTGTTTCCCTCTTCTCAGCTCCTCTCATGCCCGGCACCTTCGCTCATCAAACAATCTTCTTCTTGCCACTCCCTTTCACCACTCAGGTTTCGTGGGCAATTCCTTTACGGTACAGGCCATCCGTTTATGGAACGCTCTCCCTGAAGAAGTTAGACGGGCCCCGAGCAAAATTATATTTAAGAAAAGGATCTGCAATATGCTTCTCCAAGAGTCTTCATCATCCTCGTAAGAGTTTTCTATCACCGTATCTTTATTAAATCTGAGTAAGTTCATGTAGTTTAAATTAAAATTGTGTAATGTTATTTATTGTATAATTATTTACCTATGTAAGTTGATTTGTGTAGTTTATTTGATAATTCACAAGATTTTGTATTGCACCGCCTACAACTCTTTCTGGGTTGACTGGTAGAGAATGCCATTTGGCATTAAGTGCGCCTTTTGTACATTTTGTTTTCTTTGTGCAATAAAGATTAAAATAAATAAATAAACATTCCATCAGTTCCACAAAAATTTTGTTACTGAGTGCGCTAGACAGTTGCAACTCTCCTTGTTTGCCACCACTTCACCAGTGATCGAATCTATCTACATATTTAAAATAAATTGTCGAATGTATGAACCGCTATTCACTTGAGGCTGCATGTATTTGGCTTATTATTTATTGTTCTAAGTAATCGTATTTGCTATAGATTCGAGTAAAAGTTTTTTTTGGAAAATTCACGGAATATCATAAGGGTGTTCACGCGACTTTATATATATAGCTATATTATACCTTGTCAGGTATTATACCTGTCGGTCAGAAAGCATGGTAATGCTGGTATCTGGTGTGGTAGGGTTCCCGAAAACAGATGTTCTGATAGCTCCAACAGTAATACATTTTCGTATATTGATAGATACACTTTTTTTGTATTATTTATGCTTTTTTTAGATAATACTTAATTTTCAAAAGTAATGTAAACAGAAACGTAGATTTTGGTGTTTCTTCGCATTACAATTTCAAACATTTATCGTTAGATTAATAATGTACTTACTTTTAAAAAAATATTTGTAATGACAGCTGGAGCAAGGATTAATTAGTTGTTTTATCATTTGGTCCTCGATTTCCAATATGTTTTCGCTTACTTAATAAAATATCTCAGCTAACAACACTAGTCATAAATTTATCGCATATTGCTAATTGCTATCAAGAACGTGACAGAATTATGATTTGACGAGCTTTAATTCGTAGCGATCGAATAAAAATGTTATTCAGAACGGAAGTAGTCGTTTAAATCAGTATATTTCTGTGCCACTTAACTAATCTATAGTGACAGTGCATCGTCGCTGAGTTTAAAAGATATTTGTTCATGCCACTTTGATTATTGGTTGGTTGAAATGGTAATCGAGATCGAAATATGAGTAGTTACGAATGGAAAAAAAGTGTGTATCTTATTAAAATACATCGTGTGTGATTGAAAACGCTATAAATTGCAAAAAGGCCAGTAATTACCAACGATATTATAAAGGTCATTGGTAATTACTCATGTAAAGCAAAAATGATAGATTTAAAAAAATACTTACTGATATAGTTGAGGAGGCTAGGATCTAAATCACAACATATCCACTTTAAACATTTTAAATTTTTTATTTTTTATTTTAAACTATAAAATGTACCTCTTAGGAAAGTTATTAATTCAAAACAGTACGTTTTCCATAGTAAAACGATGTTTAAATATCAAAGTTTTGTTCAAAACCTGAATACATTTATGAAGTTGTTTCAAAACCATGTTACTATGCATTGTTACTCTGAAACATTTGGCAGATTTTGCACCACACATATCCTGTATTTTTTTGAATCTGAAAATACAACAATTTGGGGGTTAAGTTACTTGCGTCCGTAGGTTTACCCTTGAGACCCTACACGTGACCCTTGGGTGGTGCTAAATGAGTGACACTGACTGAGTGGTAGAGCCACGCTGCGTTGCAGTACGCATTGGGCCGGCTCACCCAGCGTAATACCACCCCCTCACGAATTTTCGGCGTGAAACAGTGGCACTCTGTGCTGTTGTGTTTCGTCCGGCGAGTGAGGGTTCTAGAGACCCCTCCCCCCCCCCCCCTCACAATTGATATAGCAGCGAACTTTAATTTAGATTTACCCCAGGGGGGTACCGACACACCCAGTGTCGGAGAATCCCCCCCTGAGCGTTCTCGCTCAGGCTGCCCTACGTATTCTGGGGAGGGCAAAAGTCTGCTGCAGGCAGGAGAAAGGCAAGCCAATTGGCACCCCCTCCTACGCTTCGTGTGGACTTCTGCAACATCAGGGGAATTCACTCTAACTTGAGCGCCATCCATTACCACCTCGAGACGGCGAAACCGGCCTTGCTCTTCCTCACCGAGACGCAGATATCCCCCCATCCTGACATCTCCTACTTGCGCTACCCGGGATACAACCTGGAACATGCATTTGTGCCACGAGCCGGTGTTTGTGCCTATGTCAGGGAGGATATGTGCGTCCGTCGCCTTGGCAATCTTGAAGATAGGGACCTTTCCATCTTATGGCTACACGTCGACTGCGGACGTCATCCCCGCATCTACGCGTGCCTGTATAGGTCCCACAGCGGTAATATCGAAACTGACCAACTTATCGAGACCGTCCAAGCGGCGACGGACTCCCTTCTCCAACGGATCCCCTCGGCCGAGATTGTGGTATTGGGAGACTTCAATGCCCATCACGTCGAATGGCTTGGTTCACGCAAAACTGACCACGCGGGTAGAGCCGTTTATGACTTCGCTTTAGCCTACAGTCTGTCCCAATTGGTAACAGAGCCAACACGGGTTCTAGATGTGGAGGGCCATGCATCTTCTTTATTGGACCTTCTGCTGACCTCGCACCCAGACGGCTATCAAGTTTCTGTTGATGCACCACTAGGCTCATCAGACCACTGTCTGATTCGCAGCACTGTGCCTCTCACAGAATTTTCAAAACCGCAACCAGCGGCTAGCCGTCGAGTCTGGCATTATAGGTCAGCGGACTGGGATGGCATGCGAAGTTTCTTTGCGTCCTACCCGTGGTGGCGAGTTTGCTTCTCGCTGGATGATCCTGATGTCGCCGCTGACTCTGTTGTTGATATGATACTGCAGGGAATGGAACTTTTCATTCCAAACTCTGTGGTTCCCATTGGCGGCAAGTCCCAACCATGGTTTGGTCGTTGCTGCAAAATGGCGTCTCGCCAAAAGCGACAACATTACCAAGCCTGGGCTAATGCGGTGTCACCAAGGGATCCAAACACCAGAGCGCTCAGAAAGAAGTACAACTTTGCCGCCAGATCCTTTAAGAAGGACATTGCCAAGGCGAAGTCATCATTCATAGGTAGAATTGGCGAGAGGCTAGTGCGCCTTCCTTCGGGGACGCGTGCGTTCTGGTCTCTCGCCAAAGCTATCTTAGGGAATTTTTGTCAGCCGTCCCTACCACCATTGCACAAGACCGATGACTGCCTGGCCTATACTGCAAAGGAGAAAGCCGATCTCTTGGGCTCTCTTTTCGCTTCAAACTCGACCTTGGACGATGGGGAAAACTCTCCACCAACCATACCGCATTGCGCTTGTACAATGCCAAACGTTCAGTTCCTGCAAAGGTCAGTTCGTAAGGCTCTTTTTTCCCTTGATATCCACAAGGCGAGTGGGCCTGATGCAGTTCCACCCATTGTGCTTCGGACGTGTGCTCCTGAATTGGCACCAGTTCTAACGCGCCTTTTCCGGCTCTCTTACACTACTGGCGTCGTCCCGAGCTCTTGGAAGACAGCCCTTGTCCACCCGATTCCAAAAAAAGGCGATCGCTCAGATCCGTCCAACTACAGGCCAATAGCTATCACCTCTTTACTCTCCAAAGTCATGGAGTCCATTACAAACCGCCAGCTCTTAAGGTACCTAGAAGAGAACCAGCTACTAAGTGATCGCCAGTATGGTTTTCGTCGCGGTCGTTCGGCTGGTGATCTTTTAGTGTATCTTACTCACCGATAGGCGGAGGCAGTCGAGAGTAAAGGGGAGGCACTGGCAGTTAGCTTGAACGTAGCAAAAGCTTTCGACAGGGTATGGCACAGGGCTCTTCTCTCTAAACATCCATCATACGGGCTTCCTGAGAAATTGTGTTCATGGATTACCAGCTTTCTAACAGGGCGTAGCATCAGAGTCGCAGTCGACGGTTCGTGCTCCGACATGAAGCCCGTGAATGCTGGAGTCCCGCAGGGGTGTGTGTTGTCCCCTACTCTATTTCTTCTGTATATCAATGACATGCTGCATAACAACAGCATTCATTGCTATGCAGACGACAGTACTGGGGATACGCTCTACACCGGGCGAGCTAATATTTCTCTGGAAAGCGACATCGAGAGCCGGAATAAACTTGTGTCTGACACCGAGAACATGTTAAGTCATGTCTCGGATTGGGGCCGACATAACCTAGTCCGCTTTAACCCCTCCAAAACACAAGTTTGCGCATTTACCGCGAAAAAACATCCCTTCGTCGTACCTCTGAACTTTGAGGGAGCTCCCCTTGATACCAATCCGACTATTGGAATCCTTGGCGTCGATATTTCGAGTGACGTTCAGTTTCGTGGTCATTTGGAAGGTAAAGCTAAATTAGCTTCGAAAAAGCTGGGTGTGCTTAATAGAGCGGGTCAGTATTTCACGCCGGCCCACCGTTTACAACTGTATAAAGCACAGGTAAGGCCGCATATGGAATACTGCTCCCATCTCTGTTTCTCATGTAAGTGATTTTTGTAAATCTTTATGAGAAAATAAACATCTTTAAATCTATCTCTGGGCTGGAGCACCCCAATACCAACTCCTTCCATTTGACCGCATTCAACGCAGAGCTGCTCGAATTGTCGACGACGTGGTTATTTCAGGACGGCTCGATCCACTGGCTCTTCGGAGAGACGTGGCGTCTCTCTGTATATTGTACCGTATATATCATGGGGAGTGTTCTGAGGAATTGTTCGGCTTGATCCCTGCCGCTGATTTCCTTCACCGCACTACACGCAATCTACTGTCATTCCATCCACATCACCTTGATGGATGGCGGCCAACTACTGTGCGTTTTTCAACAAATTTCTTGCCTCGAACTACAGTGTCGTGGAACCAGCTCTCGGCGGCGGTATTTCCGGACCGTTATGAGTTAGGGATCTTCAAGAAACGAGCCTATTCCTTCTTTAAAGGCCGGCAACGCGCCTGCGATTCCTCTGGTTTTGCGGGTGTCTATGGGCGGCGGTGATTACATTTCATCAGGTGACCCGCTTGTGCTTGCTCGTTTGCCTCCTTCTGCTATAAAAAAATAAAAAAAACAACAAGTTTTGGCTGAACGTGGAGTACACGGGCAACATTTTTTTAACATTTGACGTTGACAGGTTGTCACTTTATTACACATTTATTAATCGACAGAGAGGAGCAAGTTATCAAAATAGCAAAAACGGTTTTTAATTAATTTACCTTAAGTGATTGATCATAGCATACTTAAAAGTACTGCTAAAGTATGTGTTCATAATTTATTAAGTTATTTTTATTTCTACCCTACTGTTAAAAGTGGATATGTCGTGGTTTTGGTCCTAGCCTAGTTATTTGATGGTTTTTCTTTATCCCGTTACTACGACTATAGTGTTATTATAAAAGAAAATTAAGTGTAAGTACACTTTTTTAACTAAAATGTATGCTTACGATAGCTATACTAAACATAAATACATATACTAAACATACAATGACGCCCGTTTCCCCAAGGGGTAGGCAGAAACCTAAGCTTTCCATTTGCTCCGAAGCATTACACCCTGTTAAAAAGTTTATTTAATCTTTCGAAGATTGTTGAACGCTTACCCCACCTGCGCTCACACGAAAGCTCGCTCAGCAAATCCAACAAATAAGTTTCTAATCGGCGTCCGTGCAAACGACCTAATCCGGCGTAACGAGCCCAACCCGAAGTTCGTTTATTCAAAAAACACAATCACCTACAGATAACCCTCCAACAGTCACCGCCGGTCACGGAGACCGCTCGTAAAAATTCTCCAGTCGTCAGTCGAACGACTTTCCTCACGATTATTGGGCCCGAAAGGCCCGAGCTGAATGGAAACGGTTGATTATATCCAGGGTTGGGAAAGCAGTTGTGTAACGCCAATTCAAACTGCGCTTACGTGTAATCCTCTTTATTGTGGGACATGCGATGTTTTACTCGATTACCGGGGGGCGTTTATCGTATCGTTGGACACGGAATCGATTAGTTTTACGTTGGAAAACTTGCTAGGGACGCCGGCGCCGGGCCGTGGCGAGACTCGATTGTAAATGACAATTGGTAATGAAGAATTGTATGTTTGTATGACTTTCTACTATTTTCTAGTGATGTTTGAACGTACTGTTGCTCGTCACTTTTGATAAGGAGAGTTTAAATAAAAATTTCATGTCATATAGGTACTACCAGTGCACACTGTGCACATCTCATACACTTCGATACCGCGATTCGCAACGGTACAGATTTATTACTATTACATGAAAGTAAATAGTGAACCTCGAAAGTGTTAAATAGAGTGTAGGGCAAAATTGTACATGTTGAATCTATATTATATTATTCCGGATTGAATGCTGGTACATAAATACCTACATTCGAAATATATGATATGGGGGTACATACATAATTGTGTAAAAACTTTTTAACACGTCTCGTCGTTGTGAAAGCGAGTACTGTTTACATACATACATAGGTTCCCGACTATTATCCCCAAAGGGTTAGGTCAGAGACTAGGCAATGGGGACCGCAGAAGCAGTCTACGTTTAACCAAGTTACACTGCACATGTGTTCAGCTTCAGGTGGTGAGCCCATCGCTCCGGTAACAGTACTGTTTACAACAGAAATGAATTAATTTGAAGTGTTATTTTTTTAATTAAACACAAGTGCGACGAGCGCGCAGTAAACGAGCAGCGCTGTTTGCTGTACAAAACTCAGGTGCGATCGAGTATGGAGTATTGTTCCCATCTATGGGACGGCTCCGCTAAATACCTCCTCGATGCACTTGATAGACTGCAAAGGCGAGCGGTACGCATTATTGGAGATGCTGAGGTTACAGCCTCCCTTGAGGACCTCCAGCTGCGTAGAGACATTGCTTCTCTCAGTGTCTTCTACCGGAACTACTACGGAGAGTGTTCTGAGGAACTTTTTGATCTTATCCCGCCCTCTCCTTTCCTCTCCCGGACTACACGTGCTGGTCTTAGGAACCACCATCATACTGTTCAGACTATCAGTACTCGTACCAAAAAATTTGGCAAGTCGTTCCTCTGTAAGACCATTCGGCTTTGGAATTCTTTGCCGGCGCATGTGTTTCCCAGCTCCTACAGTCCCGGGCCTTTTAAGCGGGGCGTGAAACGGCATTTATGCAGACCGTCATGAATGGGAGCGCTCGTTATCATGCTTATTCCACGGTGGGGAGCGCTCTTATTATTTTGGACTGCATCGGCTGCTTACCATCAGGCAGGATGCAGTCACTATGACGAGTCAATATAAAAAATATAAATAATAAAATAAAAAAAACAAGTACTTAGATTCGTAAATATTTTTTTTTAAACGTCCAGTGTAAACTTTAGAAAACAAAAGATATCGTAAAATTTTCACCCGCCAACCCGAAACTGTGCAGCGGTCATTTCCACCCGTTGCAGCGTTTCAAAATCGCCCACCAGTCAATTTATAATTGTTGGTGTAGCATGCGAGCGCGATTCGAATAACAATAGAAGAGACCACCGGCCTCGAGCTGTACGCTGAATGCTAATGGGATGGCTTGTTTTGCAACACCTACCGCGAAGAATGTGCGCCTTATTATGCACCGTCGCATTTGGGGGTTAATCTAATTAAGTAGTGACACGCGCGGACGAATGTACATACTTTAAAGCGCTTCGGAAATGAATGTGTAAATTGGTTATTTTTAAAAATTCAAATAAATGAAATCTTTTCTGGAGCGAGCTTCGCAAATTATACTTATGCATTGTGCATAAATTCTTATAAACTAAGGTAGCAATCGGGGACTCAATCCGCTTGAAGGTAAGCAGTAATCAAAAGCAAAATCTTTTTTATACATTTGCAGTCTCCGATAGTTGACCTTGTGCTGTAAAACCAGAAACTCAAAAACTTTAACCCACCAACCCGCATTGGGCCAGCGTGGTGGGCTATGGTTACCTCCCCAAGTGCTGTTGTTCATGTATGTGGGAAGGCCTGTGCCTGTGGGACGTTAATGGGCTGATGACAAAAGGCATACATGTCTAGCCTGACGAGATGCCCTCTGGCTTGCGCTTTTGTCAATCGACTCAACCCCTCAGAGAATCGGGCAGGGGCGGAGACACCAACATAACCAGAAAACCACCGATGATCGTTGTTTCTACAATTTCAGGAACCTTAGGTCAGTTGGCAACACTTGCCACGATTAGTTGTCAAAACTTAGCTTCTACTTTAAAAATTAATTTTCATTATAAATCATTGTTATGTATCTATAAAATTGTGTTTAAAGTGAACATATTGTGACAAAATATAAGTACGAGTGTTTGCATCAGTGTCTATGCAAAAATATTTGAATTTCGTCTTATTGAAATTTTCGACTATACCGGAGCTGTCAACGGCCGGCAAAAATAAATAACTTTTTTGAAGAAAAGTATAATATATCAAAAGCTGCAGAGCTGAAGAGCTGCATTTAAAACCCGGGGAGTATTGTTTTCATAATTTTTCCTTAAGTACATAATTTAACTAGATAAATCGACCTAAAATAACCTAACACTACCTACCTTCAATTAGCAAGTTATCATTGTGAAAGTTGATTCCACTACATATTGATTGGTCTTATTTTTATTTTATTTTTTCTTTAATTTGTAACTACATGTTCCTCACACTAATACATCTATCAACTTTACAAATCTCACATAATAGTGAGTATCGTCACACCTCAATTACGATTTGGCTTGGTAACCTCTCTTGACTTGACTATATAGTGGAAGTGAAGTTGATGGTGACATTGTCTTGCTACAGACCTTCACACACTACAACACTATACATCAGAACTTGACTGCACATTTAAACGTTGATTATTTTCACAATTGTATTAGAAACTTATTAAAGTGCTTTTTTTTTTTAATAGGTAAATTTTTTTTTACAAGTGACCTACCCACGTCCTCACGTCATAACAGCAAATCTTTCTATAGGATTGTTGTATCTTTTGTTGAGTGTTCTTTTACACCATACAACGGACAGATTGAATAATACATAATTATTACATATTATCCACTCATCTTTGGAACAATTATAGTAACAATTTACTCATATTTATACATTACTCTTTCAGCCTTATCGCTGTGTTGGGGTAACAGTTGAGGCATGATGATGACCCGCAAGGCAACTGCAAAGGATGTTGAGATGAAGCTGAAACAGACCCTATTGGATTTGAAGGCAACAAAAGACCTCAATATTAACTTGTTGCAAGAAAGGGATGACAGCGAAAAGGAAATTATGAAGATCATTGGAAAAAATTCCGAGCTGAAGAGTGAACTTGCTGACTTACATCTCAAATACTTAGATATCGTTGACCAATGTAGCCAGATGCAGGACGTAATCACCTCTTTCACGGAATGTAATAGCACTCACGAACAGGCATTGAAGCGTATAAGTGATCTGGAAATGAGTTTATGTGAGGCACATGCAACAATTTCAAAGTTAGAAAATGAAAGCTGTAATAATGTTAAAGTAAATCATTCTCAGAGCCTGTTCGACGAGTTATTATCTTGTAATTCAGATATTCTCGAAAACCAGAGTCATGGAAATAGTTTTATTAACAATCAAAGTTACTTTTAAGAATTAACGGACAGGTTAAATGTAATGGATAGTCCGGTATGTAAAAAAGAGTCAGCCTTAAATAAATCACTGTGTAAAAACAACCATAATTTTAGAAGTGTCAAAAAGTTAAAAAAATATATCCGTGTTAAAAGGTATATTTATAAGACCCAAAAACTAGTCAATAGACAAAATCATTTACAGAAGCATATGTATATCAGTTAGGAAGGAAAGGATTCAATTATTAAATAAGTTGAAATTGTATAGTAATAGCACAATTGATAGGAATGATAAACATGACAGCGACTCACATATCATAATTAATAAAATTGATAACTTAGAAAGGTCACTGAAAAGTATGTATGACAATATAAGCGATCTGTCACATAAACATCTAAATTATCAGATTGTTGCTGCAAATGACATGGTTGATATGTGCAACTATAATGCTGAGCGATTTGAATCCCTAAATAAAAAGCGTACTTGTTGTGTTGCTGACCACTCTTATAATACTGGGGGTCCGGTATTGGAAAAGCAGGAAATCGGCACAGAAAGGTCTGAGTCTTCGACATGTCCTTGTGACAACTTTTATACACCTGACCACTCTGCCCCGACATCGGACTCTCAGTTCCCCTTCAACTGTTCAGTTGTAGCGTTGCCTGAGGTTGCTATTGACCAGCCTCAATACCACGAAGAAATAAGAAATTCTGCCCACACCCTAGTTTTCACTGATGAGATTGAGAAGGACTTTGGCTCTATTTTGAATAACCATACAAGAGGTTCTGTGTTGAATAAATGTATGCCTGGGGCAACGCTGCAACAGATTGTAACAGAGGTATGTTCTCACAAATGTAAACAGTAATACTTCAATAGTTCTGCTTGTAGGGGACAGTTTAGCCTTGCAAACAAAACATATTGTTGACAGCTTTACGAGATTAAGCCAGATAGACTGTAAGAAACTAACATGGTGTACGTTTCCATATTCAAAGTCATTGAATGACAATCAAAATAATAAATTTAAAAACTTAACAATATGTTACATCACATGATCAGTCGTCACAGTGGTGACTTCCAGCTATTTGATAGCAATTTATTTAATTAAAACTTTTTCTTGACTAAAGAAAATATGTATCTGTCTAGACGATGTAAACATAATATAGCTACTCTATTAGCAAATAATATCAACATAGAATGCAAGGACAAGACAGTGACCAATAGTAGTACCACTAAAGGCACTGAGGCAAACTCTTTTTTAGGAATGTAAGGTTGACTAAAGAGAAGTGTAATAATAATTTTACTTTAGTTCACCAAAATGTAAATCGCTTCTCTGGCAAAATATTACACGTTGAATTAATGCTAGACAAATATAATGTAGACATATTATGTTTAACAGAAACCTGGTTGAAATCTGAAACTATGTGCTTTTCAGTAAATAATTGTAAAGTCGCTAGTGTGTTCAACAGAAACTCTGCTATGGGGGGCGGTTGCATAATTCTGGTCAAAGACTCCATTAAATGTAAAGAACGAAAAGATATAGTAAGTTATTCCGTTGAACGCGTTTGCGAGATAGCTAGTGCAGAGATAGACGCTTTTCTTATAGTATGTATTTATCGACCGCCTTCAGGCAATTTTATGTCTTTCATTAGAATATTAGAAAATTTACTTGACAAGATATTTGCCTGCAATAAATCCATTGTTGTATGTGGAGATTTTAACATAGATTTACTTGCTGAGTCTGGGGATAAGGAAAACTTTATTTCATTGCTAAAATTTTATGACTTAGATTATGTTTTCAATGAGCCAACTCGAATTACACCTCAATCAGAGACATGTATTGATAATATTTTTGTAAATTGTAAAATCAAAAGCAAGGAACTGATAAATGGGGTACCCTCTGACCATAAAGCTCAAAAGATAGAGTTATTTTTCCCTGTGGCTTTTATAGAGAGTGGACGTGTGCAAATCTATTTTTAAATTAATACTGAAATATTGAGGTGCTTCGGACTTCGCCCCGTATTAAGAATTTCTGCGCCAAGCCGCCGCAGAAACCCCCGCACCAAGAAGAAATTTTTTAAATTATTTTGCCGTTCTGCGTGGTTTGAACCCGGACTTCTTGGGTGAGTGACGCGGCGCCTTATCCGCTAGGCTAAGGACAGAGAGCTCGACCGGGCCGTAATAAGCGACCGCTTGCTCCAGCTGACGTCATCGCTGCGTTTGAGTGCGGGCGCCCACAACAATATTGCACTTAGGCTGTGAATGTAACAAAATAGACTATCTTTGTTGTTGTTTTTGCTCGGATCCTGTTTATTTCCTATAATTACCAAACTACCGGCCGGCGCACGCACACACTACTTATTGCAGCTATTGTTTTCCTGGTACTTTGCCAGCATGCAGCGTTCGCCACCGCAAACAAATGCGTCAACTAGTCTCCCAACAAATCCTGCAACTATAACTCACTGTCTATCGGACCCTAACTTGTTATCGCGCGTAGACTTGGAATTGTCTAATATAACAAGCCGTCAGAAAAGGAAGAGAGAAGATGGGAGCTTTGATTCATTAAGGTCGGAGATTTTAGACCTTATTAAAGGTTTTACTGTAGAACAGAGTCGCCAATTTTCTGCATTGCAATCTAAAATGGAGGAAATTAAAGAACAAAATATCAAGCTTCAGGAATCCGTCGACTTTAGTGCGGCAAAATACGAAGAAATTTCATTGAAGTTACAACAATTTGAAGAGGGAAAAAAATACGACCGTAAGCAAATTCAAATGCTGGAAGAGAGAGTTGAACAGTTGGAAAGACAAATTCGATCAACAAGTCTGGAAATACGTAATGTTCCTTCGAAAACTCATGAAACAAAAGAGGACCTCGTTAACACTATTGTTAAGCTGAGCAACGTAGTAAAGTCCCCGATTCAACTGTCAGATATTAAAGAAGTATTCCGCGCCCAATCCAAGAACCAGAAGCGAAATATTATCGCCGAATTTACGTCGGTATTAACCAGAGATCGAATGATTGGGGCTATCAAGACATTCAACAAAGAAAACAAGAGCGACAAACTGAACAGTTCTCAACTGCAAATTGAGGGGCCAAAGCAGCCAATCTTTGTCTCCGAAAATTTAACTCCTAAAGATAAACGCCTGTTTCATTTGGCTCGAGACTTTGCTGCCTTGAACAAATTTAAGTATTGCTGGACATCTTTTGGGAAAATACTTCTACGTAAAGAAGATGGCGCTGCAATCATTCGCATCAGCTCAGAAAACGACTTTTCTAATATTGGTGAAAACCAATGACTAGTAATGGTAATGCCTGTTAAAAAGCTTAACTTCCATTCTTATTATTTTTTGTTTACTTTTTTGTTAACTGTTAATCAATTTCTTACATATTGTATACCCAAAGATGGGTTAAATTTTATCATGTTTATAAATAGCTTACACCTACTACTACTTATAATACTTGTAACTTACCTAATATCCTACCATACAACACAAAGCACTCACTACAATTCAAACACCTTAGACCTAACAATAATTCAAAAACATAAAGCAGGGTTTCCCTTCACTTTGATTTACTCCTCAGTAGTTATTTGTTTTAAAATTCACGCCTGATAACTTACCTGATATTGACTGCCATTTAAACCAACGTAGTATCAAACTTAATGATCCTCTTTCAAGTGCGGAAATTCTAAAGAAAACAAAATTTACAGACAACCTTTCTATTTTAACTGTTAACATTCGAAGCATTAACTGTAATCTTGATAGGTTCTTGATTTTTGTTTCTGGCTTTACGATACCTATTGATGTTTTAGTATTGACTGAATGCTGGACCAGTAAAGACAATCTACCTGCAAATGTTACTAACTACAAGCTTTTCTATACGACAACGTACCTTAACCAAAATGATGGAGTAGTTGTCTATGTTCGTAATGGTATTAAAACGGCGGTTTGGGAACCAACGTTTCATGATGGCAACTGTCTTGTAGTATGCATAGAAAATAAAACTACAGTTGTATGTACTTATAGACCACCAAGCTTCGCAAATCCGTCAAACTACATCGATTCGCTAGACAATCTTCTACAAAATATTAAGTCTCCCAATATAATTCTCACAGGAGATGTAAATCTAGACACACTTCCTGGGCAAATTACGAACCTATCGGCCAGATACCTTACTCTTGTAGCTTATTATGGATTGTTAACAGGCATCACGGAACCCACTAGAGAAAAGACGTGTATAGATCATTTTATGATTAAATCGTCTAAACGCTGGCAAACTTTCATATTTAATAAGTTTACGGACCATAGCCCAATTTTACTTTACATAGATGTTGCCATCACAAAGCCGCAAGATGCAATCCATACTGTAAAAGTAAAAACTAACTTCAATGGTATACGAGAGGCGTTGGCTTTCCAAAACTGGGACGAATACCTGAGTATTATCGATGTTAATGAAGCTGCTGACTATCTCGTGAATACTATTCAAAATTCAATTAAAAACAACACCAAAAAAGAAAAGTAGGCAAAAAACACTGAAACCTTGGATTACACCCGGTATCGTCAAATCAATAAGACGTAGAAATAAAATGTATAAGCAGTTAAAAGGCAATAATGATGATATGGTTCTTAAAAACAAATACAGAAAGTATAGAAATACATGCAATCAAATTATAAAAGATTTAAAGAAACGGTATAATGCAAATGAATTGGCTAAGTATACAGGTAATAGTCGAAAGACTTGGCAATTAATAAAAGATATTGGTAACCTTAACGTGGTTAATGAACCTGCGGTTGGTTTACTGGACCATAACACCAGCCAATCGGAGGCTCTTAATGCAGTAAATGATTTCTTCATAAACGTAGGAAGACAACTAGCAAATAACAATCTCCAACGGTTGAATATCACTGAAGAAGAGTTGGCAAAGAAAGCAACATCATTAGGTGTGCCCACAGGCTCTTTCTCGTTGTTCTTGACTGACCCAATGGAAGTCATGCTTACGATTAAGAGTTTAAAACAACACAGCGCACCAGGATGGGATGATATTACAATGAGAGTACTCAAGGACAGTATCCACTCATTAGCTGGACCTATATCCTTTCTTTGTAATCTCAGCTTTGAATCCGGAAAATTCCCACAAATATTTAAACGAGCTATAGTAATTCCAGTGTACAAATCAGGGAACAAAACCGATCCCAATAACTATAGACCAATATCACTTCTTTCTTCACTTTCCAAAGTTATAGAAAGACTAGTCAACAAAAGGTTAATGTTGTATCTCGAAAGCAAAAACGTCTTATCAAAAAACCAATTTGGTTTTCGAATCGCTACGTCCACAGAAGATGCAACCATACTTTTAACCTCTTCTATAGTAAAATATGAGGATAGTGGGGAGAAGTGTTTAGGGGTATTCCTGGACCTCCAAAAAGCGTTCGACACGGTTTCAGTTCCAATCCTGCTCAGGCGACTGGAATGTGTAGGAGTTAGAGGCATACCACTTGATTGGTTTAGGGACTACTTGAATGGCAGAGAACAAAGTGTACGTATTGGTGGAGAGCTAAGTAGCTGTGCCATTTGCACATATGGGGTGCCTCAAGGGAGTACATTAGGCCCTACTCTATTTTTACTGTACATCAATGAACTTTGTAAGATAGATTTAAAAAGAGCTGATGTACTGATATTCGCGGATGACACCGTGCTGCTTTTCCACGATAGGTCTTGGAATAAAGTACATTCATTAGCAGAGAATGGATTAAAGGACATAACTGCATGGCTAGAGAACAATTTGCTTACGCTCAATACCGCCAAAACGAAATATCTTTGTTTTAGTAAAACAAACGCAACAAAACCCTTGAGTAACCTAAAACTCAAAATACACACCTTTCCATGTAACCGCACGTCCGTCACCCCAAACAACTGTTGCTGTCCTGTTTTGACACGCACTGATAACATTAAATATCTTGGGGTACTCATAGATGATAAGCTTTCATGGAACATACAAATTCAAGCAGTAGCTAGCCGCTGTAGAAAGCTCATCTATGTTTTTAAAACCCTGAAAGACGTGCTGGACGTTGGACCCTTAATGAAGGTGTATAGGGCTCTCGGTGAGTGCTTACTCTCCTATTGTGTGTGTACGTGGGGCGGTGCTGCAAAGACACTAATGATAGAAGCCGAACAAGCCCAACGCATACTACTGAAGGTAATACACAAACTTCCATTCAGGCATTCAACCACTGAATTATATGCCAAATCTGACGTACTTTCTATCAGGAAGCTATACATTCTCCAGATTTTACAGCGATATCATCGCACCGCTGTACCTACTTTACCGGTTACTGTTAAAAGAATAGATTCCGTACCGAAACCTAGATGTAAAAGCGCATTTGCCAAAAGACACTATGCATTTACTGCCCCACAAATTTATAATAAAATTACTCCAAAACCAAATATTAAAGGACTAAACAACCATGAATTTAAAAGAAAAGTCATTAAATGGCTGTCTGATTTAGACTACACACAAACCGAGGATCTATTTAAAACAATAAATTGAAATTGTTCTGCGTACAGTATAACTAACTAATGTTGGCGAATTGCTGTCGAAAGTAGCCATTCGAACCCAAGAGGTAAATCGCGGGGCTAGCATTGGTTTCTTTACGAAGATTTATATACATAGTTTCTTTATACTATTGTCTTTTATATTATTATTATTATTATTTTACTAAATTACTCAAGGCTATTCCCGTACACACCAAATTTAAAATTCAACTCATAACTTTACAATTACATGCAATTACAAGCACTCACCCACACTTAAGGTAATGTAGTGATAGTTTTATCTTTTTTGATTTGTAAGTGTTTTAAATATTAGCACCATAACAGTGATTTTTGTCAAATCCAGGGAAGACACTGTGGCCTGTAGCACAGTAATAACTTTTACAGGCTGCAGGGAATTCACTTTTCTGTGTATATTGTTGTGGATGAATAAATAAATATTATTATTATTATTATTCTCTTTATTCAAACTATATCTTAAGAAAATTTTTTTACAATATTTTATGTAAAAAAAAAAAAAAACCTATTTACAATATAAAATATTATAAAAAACTTAACCTAGGTTGCCACCGGCAGCGGGGATAGACCCAAGCTACCGGTGGTTAGGGCTGCAGAGTGAGGAACCTCCTGACAATACGTGCCGTGTCAAGGAGTACTGCCTTCTGTATCTGACCCTTGACCCAACCTTTTAGCGAGAGCCTCTCTAGGTGTTGATCGAGGCTCTTAGCTAAAAGACCGTTTGCCGAAACGACTATCGGTACAATAATGGTTGAATCCACATCCCATACGGCGGTAACCTCGTGAGCCAAGTCAAGGTACTTACTGAGCTTGTCCTTCTCGGCTTTCACGAGGTTCTCATCATGAGGTACGGTGATATCAACCAATATTGCCCGGCGCTGAGATCGGTCGACCACCACGATATCAGGCTTATTGGCGACAATAGTCCTGTCCGTGATGATAGAGCGATCCCAGTAGAGCGTTGCATGACCATTTTCGAGAACTGGCGCAGGTGCGTACTTATAGTACGGCACCTCTGATTCAACAAGGCCATATTGAAGAGCAAGTTGCTGGTGAATTATTCTGGCTACTTGGTTGTGTCTGTGCAAATACTCTCCGTTAGCAAGATGAGAACAACCGGAAATAATATGTCGGAGTGATTCTCCAGGACGGCGGCATGCCCGACAGATGTCGACCGTACCGTCCTTCATATTAATTTCCGGTAGTTATTCGTCTTGATAACTTCATCTTCAATGGCACAGACAAAACCTTCGGTTTCCCCAAAGAGGTCACCGAAACGTAGCCAGTTCACCGAGGCAGGCAAATCTACATCAGGCCCAGTTAGAGCCCGATAGTAGCGCCCGTGTAGCACCTTGCTCGTCCATATGTCCTTGCGATCGAGAGTGCTTAGCACCACTGGTTTGCGCCAGTTTTCTGTTGCCAAGGAGAGCGGCGTAAAGTGTCTATCAACTGCCACGACATCCAAATGCATCCCGCACTCACTGTTAAGGAAATAATCCCTGAGACTGCACACCTCACGGTTATGTAGGTCCTTGGCATTTAAAAAGCCGCGACCCCCACATCTCCGCGGGATGTACAGCCTCATAACAGATGAGCGCGGGTGTAGCATTCTGGAAGTCGTGAGCATTTGACGGACTCTTCTATCCAAGGCGTCCAATTCGGTCTGAGTCCATCTTAGTATGCCAAAGGAGTATGTGAGCAGAGGCATAACCCAGCCATTAAAAGCACGCGACTTATTGCCACCCGATAAAAGACTATTAAGTACTTTTCTCAGGCGGCAAAAGAATCGCTCCCGTAATGACTGTTTTATGTCCCTGTCCTCAACACCCAAAGACTGTGACATACCAAGATATTTATATGTTTCAACTTCGGAGAGAGATCTGAGATTTATCGTTTCGGAGAGTTGTAAATTGGTTGAATTTACTACTCTCCCACGCTGTACATGCATAACCGCACACTTATCCACACCAAACTCCATCTTGCTGGCACTGCTGAAAGTCTCAGTAATTTTCAGCAGTTTCACCAAGTCTTGGCGGTTTGGTGCGAACAATTTGAGGTCATCCATGTACAACAAATGCGACATAACTTCACCCCCTCTCCGCAGTTGACAGCCTAACTTTGAATTTCTCAACAAAGTACTGAGAGAATTCAAAGCTAGGCAAAACCATAAAGGACTCAGACTGTCGCCCTGGAATATGCCACGCTCTATCCTTATAAGATCCTGCGTGGCAGAAACACTATCTTGACATCCTGGTTGACACAAGACCGTGGTCCACTGCCGCATGCATGACATCAAAAAGGATTTTAAAGTTATATCAATTTTATATAACTCTAAAATCCTCACCAACCATGAATGCGGCACCGAATCATAGGCCTTCTTATAGTCAATCCAGGCTGTAGAGAGAGTCCCTCTGCCACGCCGGACCTTCTGGCATATGGTCATGTCAATGAGGAGAAGCTCCTTAGTACCACGGGACCCAACCCTACATCCATTCTGAGTCATGTCCAAAATATTGTTTGCAACAATGTGCGTGTTAATTTTTGTTCTCAGAATGGATGTAAGGAGCTTGTATAAAGTAGGTAAGCACGTGATGGGTCTATAATTTTTCGGTTCCGTGGTACTACCTGATTTATGGAGCAGAAAAGTGACACCAGTAGTCAACAAACTTGGGAGTGAGCCGAGCTCTATGGCTTCTTGGAATTGTGTTGCCAGTAACTCGTGTGAACATCGAAACCATTTGATCCAGAAGTTGTGCAATCCGTCCGGTCCTGGGCATTTCCAATTTTGGGCCGTACGGATTGCACAACTTACGTCAGCTGTACTAATATTTATAGGCTGCATGGTTTCGATAGGTTCACACGCGTCACTGACAACACTCATCCATTCACCCTCCGTGTGCTCGACGGGCACCGACCAAATGCTGCGCCAGAAATTAGTCATGGCATCAACATCTGGTAGCCGCCCGTCGCTCACATGTTGATCAGCTCCTTCCCAACGTCTGTATACTTTTCTTTGGTCACTTTGAAAGAGGCGATTTTGTTGGTATCGGTCCACACGCACTCTGTAGCGACGTATACGGTTTGCCCACGCATAGACTTTTTGCTTCAGAAAGTCAATACGTTCCGTCACACAAGCCATATAGTTTTCCGGACGAACATCAGTCCCAACAAAGGCTTGTGTGACGAATCGCATGACGCGAGGCCGATTATTGCCATTTCTGAAGCAAATTAGCTTTGCAATGAGTGTCCTGAACTTATTAATACGCCCCTGGATCCTCAATTGCCAAGCAGGGGCAGTCCCGGTTCGCCGCGGTACTCGGTCAGAATCCTGGAATTTGACACGAGCAACGCGACACACCGCGATGGCCCCACAATAAAGGATCGAGTGGGTATCAATTAAACTTTCACTGGTTCCAAGATAAGGAACCAGTAAATCGTTCAAGGCACTCATTAACGCTAAATTATGTCTATTCGTGGGCAAACAAGGTATACGCGGCCTAGAGTTACGCGTGTCACGATACTGTAGAATAGCATCTTTCAAAGCGCTCCTCATTTGCTCATTCGTCTGAGTACTTACATTCGTATTTATGAAATCTTCACCGTCGGGTACCGGATCTACTCGCGCCACCAAAACCGGCGTCACGGCCGGTAATTGTGGGGCAGGGCGATCCTGCACCGAAGAAGAAGCCGCACAAATACGTAGTGACTCCAGGCGTAGCCGATCAAGTGCTGACTGATCCAGCAAGTTGTTACGCTGGATCACCCGCACTTGATCCGACAATCGTTGGGCAGACACGTCTATGGTCGGTTCAAAGGCCTGAAACAAAGACAGCATCCTAACACGATACGCAGTAAGGTTAATTCCTCCCTCTGTTGCCCTGTAGTAGGCGCGCATGCAGTTCTCATTTATTTCTTGAGTCCATCGCATGCGGCGCACTACACCACCGGTAGCGGGGGTCGTACGCGGGGCAGATGGCCCCACTGCTTCCCAAGCGTGCCGGCAGCGGAGGTCGTCTTCGTCGCGCAGGTCGTTGTGGCGGCGGCGGGGACGGCGATCGCCCGCTCGCGCTGCTCGACTCGTCTCTGGTGAAGTCATCAGACGAGGAGCTTGAGGTTGGCGGAGCAGGCGATGGTGGAGGGCGTGCGCTTCGTTTAGCTCTTGTTTGCATCATGTCATTTTCGTAATTTTCATCTCAGAACAATAAGATTTTCGTATTAGTTGGTCGTTGACGTGTAAACGTCACATTGTTTTTCCTTATTTTTGATTTTTTCCAATGTTTTGCAATCATTTTTGTTGTTTTTCATTATTATTTTGCAAGGAAAAATTGTCGAAAAATAAAGTAATTACTTATAGGCCCTTAACTTGTAGTAGATCTGCAATATTTAAAGATAAAATTATTGAGAGACTCTCGTTATTTGATTGCAATGTTAATGAACCAAATAAATATTACAATAAATTATTTGGTGTGATTACTAAAGAATTTGACAAAATATATACAAAAAAAAAAGTTAATGTAAAGGAAAAGTCAGTGTTTAGTGACTGGGCTACGAAGGGAATAAGAAAAAGTAGGGATTTTCTTTATGATCTGTATGACAAGAAATCTTTCAATTCTAATCCAGCTTTTCATGATTATGCTAGACGATATTCCAAAATATTTAAAAATGTATGTTTTATTGCAAAGTCTAAATTTATTAGCAACAAAATTATAAAGTCTAAAGATAAAGTCAAGACTACTTGGAAAATTATTAATTCAGAGACTGGCAAAGTGAGTAAAAATGAGTCAGGCTTTCTGCTTAAGTTGAATGATGAGCTTATTAAAGATAATCTAAAAGTTGCTGACATTTTTGATTCCTTTTTTGCCAATATACCTATTAAAACAACTAGACATTTAGAATCGTCCTCTACTGTAGCACAAAGTTTATTAAAACTTAATTTTAAGAAAAAAGTACCGATCTTTAATTTTAGAGATATAACATATTTAGACATAATAAAAACGTACAAAAGCTTGAATAAGAAAAGAACGGAAGATTTATGGGGTCTCTCTGTGACAGTTTTGGAGCCTATTATAGAAGTAATCGCACCGTTTTTAGCAGGAATATTTAATAAATGTATCGAAGTAGGTTCATTTCCAGATTTAATGAAAAATAGTAAAGTAACTCCCATTTATAAATCAGGTGATAAATTTAACGCTGCTAACTATAGACCGGTTTCTGTTCTTCCGGCACTTAGTAAAATTTTCGAATCTATAATCTATACGCAAATGAATGCACACTTTAGAATGAATAAAATTTTACACAGTGATCAGTTTGGTTTCACGAAAGGACGGTCAACTATAGATGCTGGAGCAAAACTGGTCAAAAACATACTTGACACTTGGGAATCTTCGCAGGATACAGTAGGTATTTTCTGCGACCTCTCTTAAGCCTTTGATTGTGTTGATCATTCAACTTTAGTTGGTAAATTATTTCAATATGGCGTTCGTGGTAATGCACTAGAATTAATAAAATCTTATCTGCACAATAGAAGTCAGAAAGTAGGTATAAATAATGTAGTATCAGGAGGTTCGATAGTCAAAATGGGGGTACCCCAGGGATCTATTCTCGGTCCCTTTCTGTTTCTTGTTTATCTTAATGACCTTCCATTCATGGTTAAGGAAATGTCGGAAATAGCGTTATTCGCTGACGACACTTCTTTAATATTTTCTTTAGATAGGAAAGACCCAAAGGTTGGAGAAGGAAAAATTAACGAAACACTTAACAGAGTATCACAATGGTTTTCTGTTAATAACTTAGCACTGAATGCTTGCGTTTTACGGTTTCGACGCCACAGCTTTAAAATGGTTTTCTAGCTATCTTGCTGGTCGGATGCAGCGAGTTGAAGTTTGTAGTGAATCGGGCGTCAAATCACTTTCGCAGGCTCTCCCGGTTAGTCGGGGTATTCCACAAGGATCCATAATAGGTCCCATCCTTTTCATTTTATACTGTGCAGATATTATTGACTCCATTAAAAATTGCAATTACCATATTTATGCTGATGACTTACAAATTTATATTTCTTTCAAGCCAAATGAAACAACAGCGGCAGTAAATAGACTCAATAAGGACTTAGATAAGATAGCTGAGTGGTCTAATAAAAATTGCTTGGTATTGAATCCTCTTAAGTCTAAGTTTCTTGTATTGGGTTCTAATACTCAAATCCACAGGATCAATAGTTTTGCTCCGTTGGTACAAATTGGTCAAGAAACTATAGAACAAGTGACGGAGGCTCGCAGTCTTGGCGTGTTGATAGATGATAGGCTCAAGTTTCACAACCACGTCGTTGAAACTGTTAAAAATTGCTTTTATAGGCTCAGGGTCTTGTATCAGGTCCGAAACTATTTAAATATAAACATTAGAATAAACCTTTGTGAGTCCCTGATACTTTCTAAGCTTAATTATGCTGACACGGTTATAGGTGGGTGTATCTTTACCTATTCCAAGAAATTAATTCAACGTGTACAAAACGCCTGTGCTCGGTTTTGTTTTACCATCCCACGTAGAGCTCATGTTACTCCGTACCTCAATCTGGGTAATCTTATGACTATGGAGACCAGGCGTTCCCTTCATTTTGCCTGTCTTCTTTTTGGTGTTGTGCAAACACGAATGCCATCGTACCTTTTCAATAAACTAAAATTTTCTCAGCGTGAAGTGAGGACAGCTACCCGTCTTATCTGCCCAAGGCACAGCACCGCTGCATTCCGTGGTAGCTTTCGATACGCTGCCACGAAGTGCTGGAATAAAATACCCCCACCGCTACGTAATTCTCTGTCAGTAAAATCTTTTAAGTTAAATTATAAAAAGTATCTTTTAGAAATGCAAAAGCTTAAAAACTGACTGTTGCTGTGTCAGGTTTGTTGTCCTACGGTTTTTATTTTTATTTTTATTTTCATAAAATATTTAAACAGCTTACATTTTAGGCAGAAACTGTATTTAAATTTATTTATTTATTTTATAAATGGGGTAGGGTAATGTAATGTTTATTGAAGTATTGTTGCAGAGTTTTAGTTTAGTTAATATTGTTTTTACTAGAATGTTTTGATATATATGTTTTTATTGTTTTTAATTTTACCTTTTTAGAATTATTTATCATAGGCGAAGTCAGTCACAGAAAACAGCATAATATATGCTATATTATGCTGTTTTCTGTTGTTCTCTAGGTTTCCGCGGAAGATCAGCGTCAGCACCTTTGGTGTCTTGACTAATGCTGAGTGGATACCTTTTCTGTGTCACAATAAAATAGTTTTGTTTAAAATTGTATATTTACATGTGTGCGTGACACGAATAAATTATTTTCATTTCATTTCAATAAAACTAAATTTCTTAAATTTTCTCCACCTAATACACGGCTCAGTCATTTAAATATTGAATTAGATTCGGAAACGTTAGAAATTATTAATGAAACGTCTTTTCTTGGTATGAGGATAGACTCTAAATTACAGTGGGGTTCTCATATCGAGGGTCTGGCAAAGAGGCTCAGTTCGGCTGCTTTTGCTGTTAAAAATATAAGAAAAATTACAAATCAGTCTACTGCTAGGCTGGTTTATTTTGCTTATTTCCATAGCGTTATGTCATATGGATTACTACTATGGGGAACGGCAGCAGACGTTAGTAGAACTTTCATTCCCCAGAAAAGAGCAGTTCGGTTTATATATTAGTTAAAAGCACGTGATTCGTTGAAGGAATTATTTAAAGATATAGATATCATTACTTTACCGTCCTTGTACATATTTGTAAATATTATGTACGCTCGTAAAAATCTACACCTTCATACCAGAAACAATGAGGTTCACGGATATAACACAAGGAACAGGAACAAACTGTGTGCTCCGAAGTTCAGACTTAGCAAAAGTAGTAAATCTTTTATATGCAACTCAATTCGTTTTTATAACAAAATACCTGACGACATCACTGCATTGACAGACAACAAATTCAAAACGCACATTAAACGTGTGTTAATTGCGAAAGCTTATTATAAGATCAATGACTATGTTGCAGACAAAAATGCATGGAAATAAGTCTACTCTGTACTAGTGTTTATTATTAGTATTTTTAGTCTATTATTAACTATTCTTTCATTCAATTATTATGAATTGTTGAAATTATTTAGTTTAGTTATTATTAATTTTATTGATGCGTACAAATTGTACTTAATTATGTTTAATAATTTGTACCTACTTAATTAGATCTATGACACTGTAAAGTAACATTGTTACTTACGTAGAGGGAGAAAAAAGTAAGGCCTCCTGAGTTTCTTGCCAGCTCTTCTCGGTCGAAGGCTCTCCCAAAATCCGAACTGGTGGTAGATTGGTTAGGTAGGTAGAGTAGGTTATGGTCTGTGCCAGCTAGATGTGCATGAAGGGTCATTTACCCCATTTGTACCAGTGGGGTGCTGCAGTTTAGTTACGTTCGGCCGGCGTGCCTCCCAGGAAGGCCGCCTAGGCGTATGACAGTAAAGGTTGCCGCTCGGCTCTCACGCTCCACGTCGCGCGTCGTCGCTTAAGGCCAGGTATTTCTCTCTCGCGGCTTCTCTCTCGCTCTCTCGATGGTACGACGGTACGGGACGGGTATAACAGCGAAGCGGCGCGTTTTATAGGTTTTATTGCCTATATTTATAGACTTTATATATAGGATTCTCTGCTAATTTATCTGCGAATTATTTGTCTTTCGTTGAGTACAAAAATTAAATGTAAAGTATCAGTATCGTATTTATATATGTGTATAGTGTGTATAAATGTATTGTATGTGTGTATATATATATGTATGTATATATATGTATGCATGTATATATATTATATTTTAAAATAATTTTATATCTTATTTGGTGGATTTGGATCAGTCGTATTCGGTTGCATTCGCATCACTGTCGATCGAGTTGGACTTGTGCCGATGCTGCGTCCCTAGCCTGGCTTCTGCTACCCTCGTCATTTTTTGTCCTCGGTCCTGTGGGGGTGAACCGGTGTCGCGTCGTGTCGCGTAGGCAGGCTGGATCGGAAGTGAATATGGCCGGCGCGACGCGACGCGATGTTGGTTTGCCCCCGTAGGGTCGGGGATGGGGAGTGGTGGGGGTGGTGGAGGTTGGGTTGGGCGTCGGTGCGGGTCTGGTTCGATTGATGGTGATGTGAGTGTGGTTGAGTGTGATTCATCTAAATCTACCACTTATTTATTATTATTATTATTATTATTTTTATCGAGTGATGTTTATTGGATTTTGTAACTGAATGAGACTTTGAATAGATTGGATCCTTAACTAATACATAGTTTTTTTTTTCCAGAATTTAAACCATTATTTTCTATGTCTCAGATGGTTTGAAAAAACTTAAAGCGCGATCTATCTAGCCTTGAGAGGAGACACTGCGTCGGCGTGGCGTTCGGGATTCTCATGCGGGGCGCGGGGCGCGGGGGAGCGGCGTTTCGTGGTCCCCTGTTTCTTCCTTCAGAGGTGGACCAATTTTTATTTAAGCGTCGGTTGGGGGAGGAGGTTTTCTGTGTCTGTGTGTTTGATTTTTTTTTTTAAACGAGTTACTTAATGTTTCTGAAGACGCCTTAAAACGAAGTGATTTCGCTTAATTTTGAAGGCTCCTGGTTATTAAATAAATGACTTAATGCAAAGGAATCAAGCATACGGACGTGAATGGTCTCTTTCTTTAACCGTTGCTGGAGGGGTGGTGGGGGTTGGTCCGGTTTTGGAAGGGGGCTGCGGGGCGTCGTTTTTCTGTGTTTGGTGTGGGAGTTTTGGGTGCCGCGTCGGCGTGGTGTTTCCTCTTAACTCGTAATCCCTACGCGCGCGCGTAAATCCTGCGCTCCTGACGGACGTCAAATCGATATCGAGCCGGCTGTGCTTATCGGAATATGAACGCTCGGGTCACGAGATAGGTTTCAGTTTCGCGTGGGGGTCGTTGGAGGGTGAACCTTCTGTACGGTAGTAGTATTGGTTATTCTGTGCTTGTACCAAGACGAATAACGAAACAATTTTAAAACACACAAGTTTATGCTTATTAATTTTTGACGTTTTTTTATGCTTAAGTTTTTATAAAAAAAGATATTTGAATGATTAAAAATGTCAACCTTATTGGTTAGGTACTAATGTTTTCCAAAACTCATTTCAGCCGCTACTTTATTTTACTTCAATAACTTTCCAATTTATATTACTTACCACAGTATCAATACGATAATTGGAAATCATATTACACAATTCTATGACCACGGCTTATATTTCGGTTCGACGCGATTCTGTTTCGGCGTGCAGTGGTACTGGGGGTAGCAATGCGCATTTGTCTGGCACAGACTATAATAGCTCGTTAGATTAGTTATTAAGTCTTAACTATAAGTTAGTTAACTGTTTTTTTATTATTATTAGTATTGACGTCAATAAGTGCCTGTAAAGGTTTACATTGAATAAATAATTTGACTTTGACTTTGACTTAAGTTTCTCGCCGCCGGCGCCGCCCCTGAAATTGAGTTACGCTGTAAAAGTCAAAGGCGGCCAACAGCAAGCCATTTTGCAAATAAAAGAGCATTTAAAAACATAGTTAGGTACTGATTAATCAAGTCAAATCTTTTATTTTCTAAACTAAGGGTGAATTCGACCAAACTGGAATAAGACTTACTCAGAGATAAGTCTATACAAATTCGGCATTTAATTTAAGTATAAGACCTTATTCCAGTTTGGTAGAATCCACCCCAAGCGTTACACACAGATGGAATATTATTTTAGTAGCTTGATAGCTTAGCAACCTTTCGCAAAAGATAATTGAAAATATGTAGGTATTTTAAATATTAATGGTTAACAATAGCATTAAGATTAAAATATATCGAGCTGAGCGCTTGACTCGGCCGTTTGGCGTTAAATTAGTAATAATTAAATTAAAATGAGAAACTAAAAATGTAGCCCTTGTCACAAATACGAGTTTGTTTGCCAGCATCGATACCAAGTATTCCTTAAACATAAAAGGAATTCGCCCACACAGTCATTGGTCGACTGCATGTCGATCGGAATTCTCGGTAAATCGATTCCAGCTAATTTCATGATCGCAATCGATTCCATCGATTAAATTCTTGTCGCGGAATCGGATAATATGTATTTGAACGCGTATTCTGTTCATGTTCTAAGGCTACATAGTTACAAGAGGCGATCTCTTATTCTAGCTGCATACATATTTTATTATGTCTTTAGTAACGTGTGACATTTAATTATTTAGTAGTAAAATTCACCTTGCTTTGTTAAAGTAAAGAATAACCATAGAGTTTCATAGATAGTCTACGTTTGCGCTACGCCTATTATAATTGTGTTCAAAATTGAACAAATGAGGGATCTAGTTTCAAAACCCGCTAACATGAAAATATATCAAAATTTTACTATTACCAGAAAAACAAAATACTATGAATTCCTCCCAAGATCCAGTAATGACTCCGTAAACAAATCCCACTAAAACACAAAACTTTAAGGAAAGGTGAAATTAGTATCAAAACCCGCTAAAACACCAGTCTGTCACTATCAATTTCCTATACAATAACGTTTACCAAAAGCAGTCATTGTTGACGTCGCGAACAAGTGCCTCTAAAACGGGTTTTGAAACTAGAAACCTCAAATACAATTCGAATTTCGAATCTGTTGTGCCTATCGCGTCTATACAGAATCCTAAACATTCGCCCTAAACGCCTTAAAAGAAATACAAGGAAGGCATTCACTTGAAACAGTAACGTCAGTACACAGCCTGTGCAGCAGAGCCTTCGACACAGAGCTGCTATTACCACCATCACCCTGATTGGCGGGTACAAGTCGCGAAGGCGGGCAATCGCTTCATCTGGTACACGCGCCTGCTGGTCTACCTACCCAAAACTGACAAATAACTCCACTCTATATTGTTCCATATACCCAAAGTTTAAAGTTCAAAATGTATTATAATAATTTGAGCTCGGGTGGTAGGTTGACCTCCTGTCGATTGTACCAAACAGTTCCTGCTGTACGATTATGGCTCAGCATTGTGAGGCGTTTGGAAACCATTGTTTCAGCCAGTGATTTATGGCTAGGAAGTCCTTCATTATACGTTGGCTTAGAGTTTAGTAAATACCTATGTACTTTTTCAAGGGAAAGTCAAACAGTAAATGTTGTTATAATGTCGAGTAAATCTATATCCTTAATAGTTTCCTATCTTGTCACTAACAGGTAGTTTTTAATGATAAAGGCGGTTCACTAAAAGATTACCTACTACCAATCTCTCTCTTCCCTTGGGTGTCATAAAAGGCGTCTATCGGACTAAAGACTGCACTACATCCAACAGCATAGAGCGGCGATGGGTCTCCACCTATCCTATCACGCAGAGCACATGTGCAGTTGTGGTAAAACGTGAACTAAGGCAGTGGATGGCTTCTTCGGTCCTCATTGCCTACTTAGTCTAACCCTTTGGGGATAAAAGTCGTGAATTTATGTGTGTATGTGATCAAATGTTACCCAGCACCATTGAGGTACAATAAACTAGAGGAGACACCGCGAAGCAAGTTAGTGCGCGCCATACCTACCGCTCGGCCGAGCGGTCTCGGGCTTTTGCGCGGACCAAATTCAGTGCGGTTTTCGCAAGCGAAGCGCACGCACGTTGTTCAATTTTAATTGTTCCATTCGTTTATACGCGTACCTACGATGCCGTCTGGTGCCTTATGTGCATTAGATGGGTTCATTGTGCAGTAGTAGCTTTTATTTTAACCTACACACTGACCTCTATTTACTTTTGATGATGATGTCAGCACCAATTTATAGAAACATATATTTTATAAACGATACAATTTTAAACTACCACCTATATTCAGAACATATTCACAGTTCTCAATAAAATAGACAGAAATAGTTATTTATGTTAATTTTATTTTATTGAAGAGGCAGCCTTGCGATTGCATTGGGATCGCGCAGTAGGCTATTATAGCAGTAGGTACTAGTAATTTTCTACTGAGTGAAGTATCTGTTAACTCTTCTTTAATCTGTGCTAAGGTGCAGCCTATGGGCTGAAACGCCTCAGTAATTGCGCGTGATTCAAGCGATTGTGCACCTTATTTGCGCACAAACTTGCTTCGCGGTGTCCTCTCTAGTTTATTGTACCTCAATGCCCAGCACACTCCAGCGCCACGTAGCGGCCAAGGCACCGGACGTGTGAGTTCCGCCGATGCGTATCTGTGGCCGTGTGTGGTCTCACTCCCACCGTCTCAGCCTGCCACAATCATGCGAGAAGCCAGCATTGAAATGGAACACTTTACGGATAAAACTCGCGTTTATTTACTCCATTTTTGAGTCGCAATCGCAATTACAGGGAGACTGGCACAGTGTCCCTGTAATTGCGATGTGACCACGAATCCTGTAAAAAGGGTTCGAAACGTCAAGACTAAATAAAACTCAAAAATGGAGTAAATAAACGCGAGTTACATCCGTAAAAAGTGTTTCATTTCAATGTATAGTGTTCGCGTAAACCTTAGAAACCAATAAGTCAGTAGGTAAACATTTAAAAAACCACACTTTACATTTCGATGAAATCGTAAACCATATTTTGTTAATTCATTTGATGGGACCACAACCCAATAAATAATAATACCTAATAACTTTCTACGTTAACACTTATTTTTATCTAGAACAAGGTAAGCTTCTTTTGTAAACAGGGAAATCACCCTGACCCGGAATCGTTTTAGTTATTGTTGTAGTACTTTCATTAACACCATGATTGTGGTATATCGTTCATAATGCAACAACATGCATTCGCTGACAGGTACTTCCTTTCCCGATAACCACAGGCTAATTTCGAACTATAATACAAAGCCAACTTTAAGCCGCCACTTTGCCAAACAACACACTGCGCTAAACGAAGATTATGGGTTCACATCAGCGCACATTCTGTTTCACCTGAATTTGATAATATCGACTTTATTTCGTGTTGGGTATGAAAATTATGAACGCATTGGTTTTCTTTGTAAGCGTCTAACGTCACGGTCTAAGCTGTGGGTCTAGAATATAGCCTTCATTGGTCGAACTGTTATGAGGATTATAGGCATTATAAAGTTTCTTCTAAAGTATACGTTACGAATATATAATTTTCCGCTAACCAATTTGATGAAATATGGATGGCTGTGTGGTGAAAGATACTGGTAATGTCAATGATATTATATTAAATTATATTAAAAAGAGGTAGATAGGTTATGTCAGTACTAATATGATTTCAATAATGGACCGAAGCGTCGTACGTACGAAAACCGGAGCATGCGCTATACTCACTAAATATTACGATGTTATACGGCCGAGGTAACTTGTCACTTCTAGTCGATGATCTCATATGGCCGCATCTGCCGAGTTAACTTGATCGTATTCTAAAGTGTGAGCAAGATAGCATGACAACTAGTAAGAGCGTAAACAAGACAGATACATGTAGCGCTGTGTCATTTCGAATTACATGTCAATTTGCTGTCGCACTCTATATTTTTATGACACAATTTATTCTGACATTTTGTAGTTGTTAAATAATAAGAACTTAAATCAATTAAAATTTAAACTCACTCATGCCACTCATGATATATAATTTCATGACCTTTTATGTAGTTCACATGACACAGGACAGCATATTTTTAATTAATTTTCAGAAACAAATACATGCAAACTGACACTGTCAAAGTCAACACTGCTAACGCTTTTGTGAGACTACGCTTAAGGTAAGCCAATTAGCATAGTTTTCTGTTGCCACTTTTTGGCACATGTAACACATCTACCTCTTTTTATTGTAACATCTTTTTATTGTAACATCATTGGGTAATGTGCTCAATCATAAATATTATTCTGAGTAAGATACCTATTTTTGTTTTGTATGTTTTACCTATCTTATCTTAGTGGGGCCTGCAGAGGCCTCCCTCTCGCAGCAGCACGTCGACCCATTGGGATCTTTTGTGCAACCCCCGTCCTATCACTCTGCCTCCTCAGTGAATATGACTGCCATAAGCTTGCCCATGTCTTGCTGTAGCATTAAGCACTGTGGTCGCCGTTCTTTCTTTCTTTTATACCGAAATGTGTTTACAAATAATGCCGTTAAATGCTACTTACTCAAAGGAATTCTGGAGATCAAACCCAAAACAAAAAAAAGCGGCCAAGTGCGAGTCGGACTCGCCCATGAAGGGTTCCGTAGCAGCAAGTAACATCATATAAAAGTTCTTGTAGTTCGTGGTAACTTTGATCGATGTTTTAATAAAAGTGTTTTTTTTTTAAAGTAATTAATTTATGTCGTATTAAAAAAACTATGTATTTACTAGATCTCGTTCAAACCAATTTTCGGTGGAAGTTTGCATGGTAATGTACATCATATATTGTTTTTAGTTTTATCATTCCATTATTTAAGAAGTTACAGGGGGGGGGGGGGTAGGACACACATTTTACCACTTTGGAAGTGTCACAAACTATTCAGTTTAGAAAAAAATGATATGGAAAACCTCAATATCATTTTTGAAGACCTATCCATAGATACCCCACACGTATCGGTTTGTGAAAAAAAAAATTTGAGTTTCAGGGGAAACCCCCAAAATTTAGTGTTTTTTGCTATTTTTGTGTGAAAATCTTAATGCGGTTCACAGAATACATCTACTTACCAAGTTTCAACAGTATAGTTCTTATAGTTTCGAAAAAAAGTGGCTGTGACATACGGACGGACAAACAGACATGACGAATCCATAAGGGTTCCGTTTTTTGCCATTTGGCTACGGAACCCTAAAAAGTAAGTTATTTCGTTTCTCATAGGATAAAGTTTTGTTACAGAACCTTTTACTTATTTCTACCATTAAACAGCAGTCTGCTTGGCCGTAGTCCACAGGGCATTAAAAATTAGCACTTATTGTCGACAACGCGCAAATCGTTACCATAACTCGTAGTGTCACAGACATCAAACCACAAGACGGACCATACAAAGCGGAACATAACTGCCTGCTCAATAAATAAAAAAATGCGAACACTTTTTTATCCTTAAAAAAGATTTATGTCGTCAACCGTGACTCTTAAATTTATAAGTTTCCATGAGACACATAATGTGGTCAAAGCAAGCGCCAACTCCTCATTTCAATAAACGTCACTCTTAATCAAAGCAGCTAAAGATAAAGTTCATGCAGTTTTTATTACCAATGATGGGACGCAGTAATTTGAGGCAATTTAGTCGAACACCCTCTCAGCGTATCAAATATGCCGCGCCACTTACACGCTGACAATCGGCTGATGGGCCCAAATCAAAGGTGCCGACAAATCATGTCCTCGACGACTGCAGCTCAAATCCGCCGGCTCTTGCTTGTGCCTTTAAACTTGACGGTGTATTTGTAGGGTTCAATTGGGAAGAACTGGTAGTATTCGGTACGGATACCTTTAATATGCTACGTCTAGAGATGTTTTATAAGATGAAAAAAACAGCACTAGAATACCTAATTAAGACATATACCTACTTTAGTTCTATCTAGAAAACGAATCGAATCCTCTATGAACGCCATTATCGGAACTCGTAACATGATTGAGATGTAGCAGCTTATCGCAACTACGAGCGGCGATAACCCGATCTGCATTATAATCAGGAACTGACAGTCATGTGACTGCTCACACTTAAAAACTTCAATGTATCTATCACCACAGATAGTAAAGGTCAAACGAAATTACTTAAAGATAAACCTTTACTTGATAATTAAAACGAGAATAGTTTTATATTTTACCGGTATATAATAGTTTTATATTAAAAATTATTGACGGTAGGCAAATAACTTCTGACAATGAGACGACCAACACCTCAGTCTCCCTGTGACCACGGACCCTGTAATGTAAAGGGTTCGAAACGTCAGGATAATATAAAAACTATGTAAATAGTAAATTAAACGCGAGTTAATCCGTAAAAAGTGTTTCTTTTCAACGAGAATAGTTTTAGTCAACTTCTAAAAGTCTCCGCAACATGTATAATAATAATAATCAAAACATGTAAACACGGGCCTTATTCTGGTTTGCCATAATTTACTTATGTACTTACTAGGTAATTACTGTTTAACGTTTAGTCCGTGGCCATATTATGTGAAGTCTGAACGAAACATGTAAGGACATAGATGGCTTGAAATAATTATGTTTATTAATAAAATAAGAAATTACATTAGAAAAAAATTCAAACAGCATACTTTTTTACTTGAATAGTTAATAAATCATTTCATTTTTTAGATTAGTATTTTTGTCAATCAACAGTATCTTGCAAATTCTTTCCTTTTGTCTCGGGCAACGATAAACAAAATACAATAGCTAATAGTGGTATGGCGGCAAATATACTTGATGCTACCCAGTGGGGCTCCGTGTTGGCAATATAAGGAGCTAGCATACCCCCTACTTTTGCTCCAGCAGAGCTCAGACTAAACCCCATGTTTCTTAAAGGGGTGGGGTACAGCTCATTAGCTTGCACGTATGCTATGCAGAATATAGCATTTGAGGATGTAAATCCGATAGTGGCGAGGACTATGCAAGCCCAATGGCCGTTTGGAATGAAGATTAAGGTAAGCATCGAAATGCCAATGACGGCTAAAATGCTTACGGTACTGAGCTTTCGTTTCATCTTCTTGCTGATGAGCATTGCTATAACGGTAGAGACGATCTAAAAAATACAAATGTTAAGTTAAATTTTAAATCAGCAGGTAAGGTACCTTTACAAACGTTTATAGACTATAATTTATATAAACATGGACAGGAATATTGACGAATATCACATTAAAGATTCTATGCGGCAATGTTAACTTTTTCAAATATTTATGTTTTGGTAAAAAATGACAAACTGAGAGTACTTTAAGGTGTTACCTGAGGTGAAATTGTGAAATATATGTAAATAGAGTATTTTTCATAAAACTTTCATGTGTTACCTGAAATGCTGCCATTATGGGAAGCACAACATAAATATTGGATCCGAGCAACGTAGCGTACTGGAAGATGCCGTAGAAGCAGATGCCACTGCTGGTCCATGCACCGATCGAAACGATGGTTAAGACGGCAAGTTTTCTAGTACGGAACAAGTCAGCAAAAGTTCTCTTCTCGACTTGTATATGCTTCATGTTTTCGATAGCTTTATTGACGATGTCTTTGATGTGAGAAGTATCACGGTTGTTACTGAAAATGCAATTGTATCATTGACATTTCATTTAAGAGTAAAGTGATGTGATGAGCGACGAGGATGTATGTAGAATGTTATGAGGATCTTGTACATGCTATACGAGACTAGTTTCTTTTTAATGTCTATAGGTTTTTCTTTCTTTGATCGGAATTCGCTTCAAATGTTTATAAATATAACCATGTCGCGTAGCGGTGAAAGAATACTACCACCCCCTCTCTTCCCTTGGGTGTCGTAAAAGGCGACTAACGGACTAAAGACTGCACATACATCCAACAGCATAGAGCGGCGATGTTCTCACCACTTGTCACGCTGAGCATATGTGCAGTCGCTTTGGTGATAAGTGGACTATGGCAAGGTCTGCTTCTGCAGTCCTCATTGCCTAATTTCTGACTTACCCTTCGGGGATAATAGTCTAAATTATATGTATGTTTATTAATATAAAACAGTACCTACATAATTCCACTTACATTTTAGCAGCTTTCGTCAATACTTCTATGGCTTGATCTCCTTTATGATGAGCAATCAACCAGCGAGGAGATTCAGGTAGAGTAAATACGGCGATCAAATGTATCACAAAAACCAACCCACAAGACAGGAGAAGTATCTTGCAAGTTGGCGAGTAGTATGCGATTGCAGTAAGCAGCATAATATTGACAGCATCTGAAAAAAACATCTTCAATTAAAGATTGGAGAGCTCTCTAAGGAGGTGCCGCGCGAACGAACCGTTGCCGTTAATGAACTTCAAAGCAAAATCAATCTTATTAATATTTATAATTAGGACAATTCCGCTTTGAAGTTTCAGACCTAGTAATTTAATTAGAGCAATGTTTTTATTCTGCGAAATGTGCAAAACCATCACGCGCTTGTGTTAAAAATTAAAATTTACTTTTTAAAGAAGGGGGAATATCAATATTTTCATGTAAGAATTATTGTTTCATGCGTAAAATTAAGAAAGTTGCCAAAAAAATATGTGTTTAGGAGTCATTAGATCTATGTATTGTTTGTTATTGTTTAAAGAATTTGTTTCAAATTTCAACAACCTTGTGCAATGATCAGGCTAACTTACATAAGTACTTTTAATATATTTAACAAATTCAGCGCATAGTACAAGTGACTTAAAAATACGAAAATTTTCACAATTTCGTGCAGGACCCTTTAAGAATGCAACAAAAAACATTAAAGGGAATCAATAGTCCACACGCCAACAGAGAAACCTATCCAAAACTGGAAAATTTCTCCATTCGATATTGATCCTTAAAAGCAAACAATAAAGATCAAAATGTAATAAAACATTCAAGTCCCAATTACAAAATAATAAACCTGCAGCATGAGGGGCGATGCCAGCGAAGTCTTTGTACAGCGGTCCTGCGAATTCTATGGAGACAATTGTGCTGAGAGCCATGACTCCACCCGAGCCGATCCCAGAGAAGAACCTCAGCGACGTAAACGTCCAGTAGGTGGGGGCCAAGGGGGTGGCTATCGTGAACACCGCTACGATGACGACGGCGACGCGGAAGGCCATGCGCCGACCGAACCTGCAAAATACATGCTATGTTGAGTTGATATGTTAAGGCGCTATATTCCCATTTTTAACAATTTCGATTGATTGTACTGCTACCAATATAAAACAAACAGTTCTAAAATTCATATATAATATAGTTGAACCTATTATCTAGTGACTCTTAAAGACAGAAACATGATTGGTAATACTTCACACGATAGAAAAAAAATTCGGATCGCTCTGTTCAACATTTAAAAGAGCTGTAAGGCAGATAATTTCAACAATGAAGTAATAGCGATGAATTTAATCAATTAATATTGGCATAAAATAAAATAACATAAGCCGTAAAAGTGATATTAAATGTGTAGTGTAACGATACGATTAAACTTTAGAAAACAATATTACCTATAAACAGGATATTCTGTATACAGAACCTGTCAGAGATCCAACCGAAGACCGTTACACCTATCACCACCCCCAACACAGTCACCGATTGTGTGAAGCTGGCGAGCCACGCCCTGCCGCAAACCAAATCGAAGCTCGAGATCATTGCGTCCTCAAACAGAGTCTCAAAATACTCATATTTGACACAAGCGTCGTAGCACGTAGAATTTTTTTACGTCTGTTTCATTGTCATTTTCAAAGCTGACACATTTAAATTCGGTGTGTGGAGTAATGAAAACTATAATTATTACATTGCCGCACATAGCAAATCTGCTGAAAGATGCTATGGCACAAATTAAAGCTTGCATCACGCCAAAATGGCCGAGGCTTTTCGCTACATAATCATCCTCCGATTGTAGTTTATCGTCACGGCTGCGAGGAGTAACATTGTACTTGTTGATTGGTTTTAACTTCATGATTGTTTTATCTTTCTTTCAAATGTTGGTCTTGACTTTCCCCTGTAACAATAGAATTATTTTTTTACAATACCTACAAGAAGAAAGCGCTTAGTTTTCATCGCACATAAAAGAAATATGACACAAAAGCAAAAAAATCTTAAATGATTCATTGTGCGATTTCAAACCAAGTCAATCAACCAAACAACTACTAGACAATCTTAAATCTAAACTAGCATAACATTTAGTTTTACTTTTCGCTATAAATCCTTGAGAAGTGACTGAGGGATGGAAGCTGATTACCAAGGTTATGCCTCCTCAGATTTATGGCAGCCCCGAGCAGTCGTCCCATTACGATAATGCCGGGATCGGAGGTGCCCATCATGCCAACCAAATTACAGGGCTATCGTTTTACACGTTTATCGCTTCGGAGTGCATCATGTCGATGGTAGGCTTTCCAATTGGCGCGTTAGCAAGGCCAGTCTCTGATAGGCAACTTTCTTTTTTTGCAAGATTTTTTCCCCAAAGTGTTAGTCAGAGTTTAAGCAATGAAAACCGAAGAAGCAGTCCGCTGCCATAGACCACGTTTAACCAGACTACAACTGCACATGTGCACAGCGTGATAGGTGGTGAGCCCATCGCTGCTCTATGCTGTTGGATGTATGTGCAGTATTTATTCCGTTAGTCCCTTTTACGACACTCAAGGGAAAAGAGGGGTTGGTAGTAGGGACAAATGCAAAAAAATTGTACATTTCTGAATGCGTGAACGTCCTATTAGAATAAACGTTCAATACATAACTTCTTTTTATATATTTTTTAAAATACGTTTACAAAATTACATTATAACAAACTAAAAGAAATAAAAATAATAATTTTAAATTAAAATTTAAAATAATATTTTTCTGATAAATCAATTAAATAAAAATGAAATCATCAGGATACGATTAGTTTTCTTCCTACAAGTACGCGTGTCCTTCTCGTCCGTGTTCAGCTTTGTGTATGGGGAAAAATTACAGGTGAGTGATTTTATACTGTTAAATATTTTTAGTTATTTATAGAATACTACATACATTTTAATACTTTAAACAATACATCAGGTCTCTCTATTAAAAACTGTTTTAAATATCATTTTTAAAGCCGTCTGTAATTTATTTCATATTTGTTATTCAGCTTTGTTTATTGTTATTTAAAAGAAAAATAAGTTTTTACCTGACAACACTAAAATCATAATAACGTCTGTAAGTGGCGCTAGTTCTGCACGACGGCCATCTTGCTGGAGTTCTGGTTAGACGGTCTACAAGTGTTTAACTAAATTGTGCGGGAAAAAATACACAAAATTAGTTTCAACTTGATAACCATTCCATTAAACTAATTGGTAAGTGTATGGTAAGTTTAGCTTTCTATATAGTTATTTCAAGGATATTTCATGATATATTTAGAAACATATAAGCAGTTTGATTCAAAGTCATCTCTTAGTATTTTTCACAGATTTTATGTTGTACACACGAGTGTTTTGTTCCTTTTTGTTACGAATTTGTTACATTTCTTTGTAACGTAACAAATATGAAGTAAAGTCGCACTCACATTGTAAATAGTTACACATAACTGATCTGATAATATAACATAATATCCTGATCTTTATTAGAACTGAACTTTCTAATGTTATTTTTTTAATTGATATTAATATGACTTGGATTACTAAAGTTAAAATATTATGATTACAGTTAAATTTTAGGTTGATTTGCAAAAAAATATTAAGTTAGTTGAAAGTAATACAAACTAGACTTGCTGCCATTCTTTTAAAATAATCAATCAAGATACTGCTTTTTACTCAATTACAAATTTACCGTTCAAATAGAATGCACAACATGAACTAGTCCTTACTGTTCATCTTTGTTATTTTTATGTAACATAAAGTTATTTTCATCTTTGTTTCCTATTTGTTATATGTACATTTTTTTTGCATTTGTCCCAGTATTCTTTTAGTGAGCCGCTACACACACGGCTCTAATAAATATGTGTACAACTAATAGTAGTCAATACCTTTAACTACCTACATATTAAAGAACTTGGCAATTGCGAGAGAGCAACAAAAACCGATAACTAAAGTAGCCATCGCCATGCCACCACCGCCTACACACGGAGCGTCGGTTTCCATAACCCGCCGACATAACACGTCCGCATCGCTAATCTCCCTGACAGATAGGGTTGCCACACACCCACACGTACCGCTTTACCGAACGACAGAGCCGTTCGATATTCTGACCTGGGTTCAATTCCCAGGGCAGGCAAAAGTGGGTTTCTTTTTGGGTGGGATACCAACCCGGTTCAACCCGCGTTTGGCAAGCTTGATGATTATGGTCAATACCCATCAATAAATAGGTAATTATAGAGATGAAGTAATTTTAATAGGCAATATACGAATAGTGTGTAGGCAGGTACTTTATCATTTACTTCTATAATTATCGGATCATTAAAAAAAATATATTATTATTATTTTTACGATTGACACTTACTTTAGTGCAGCCAGCAACAAATTGATAGACAGCTCTTTAAAAAAATATTAACATTAAACTTTGTATGATACACTAAAATGTACTATGTATAATATTATTATATTTATTATATTATATACTAATAATAATAATTATATACTAAAAATAAAAACTAAGTGTTTTAAACACTTAACATTAATGTTTCTGAAAGCATAAACCTTCCGACATATGAAACAGTCGATGTATATGTAAAAGTGTCAAAAGAAAGTAAAAAAAAGCAAAGTACAGCCTATGTACCGTCCCACTGCTGGGCAAAGGCTTCTATGATTGAAATCAAGTCTACGCTACAATTGATGGGTATTGGCTTATTCACCACGCTTGCCAAACGCGGGTTGGTAACAGCGGGTTGGTTACAACAAACCAAAGTTATGCATCGTAAAAGCCGAAACACACTTTGCCTGACATAAAAATTTAATCCTGGACCTTCGGTTATCGTTCAGTTAGTCACTCGGTCACTGTTACACAATAAAATTATTTATTGTAAAGTAAAACTTGCGTTAGTGCCAGCCCTAGCGTTGAAGGCAGCGTTCTTATGACAGGCGCGTCGAGCCGCCATTTATAAAACTCAATTACGCGCCTCCGCTCCTAATAATGATAATTGATGACGAAATTTGCGAGCTTTTTGCGGAGAGATCCGTGCCTGCTATAATTCTTGCACGGTATGTTCCCGTTGATTCTTCCGGTACGAAAAAACTACTCAAACTTTTTTTATTGAAAGTATCATACTTTGTTTATTGAAATTGAAATTATTCTAAAATTACAGCAGCTAACTAATTTTTTACGCATATTTAATTAAACCAATAAAATATTATATTAAATGAAGGGCAATATCGCAAGTCAAGTCATCAATACGACAAGATTGGTAAACAGGAGGCACACAATAGGTGTAGTTGTCAGTACAGCTGTCGTAGCAAGAACAGCTTATTCGTAGCAAATTGTTACAACACAACACAGCACACTATGCTATTGTACAGTTAAATTTTGGGTGTGTAATGTTTGATATAATTACTTATGGTCTAACGTTCAGATAATATAATTTCATTTCACATAATTTCATTTGATATAACAACTAATATAATAATTAATATAATAAACATTTAATATAATTTTAGATTCTATAATTTCATTTGATATCATATACTTTTGATATAATGTACCTTTGATATAATGTACATTTGATATAATAATCAAATGATATAAAACATTACTCATGTAATAAGCAAGCAGCATGCAAGCAAGCATGCACTCCGGCGGTCCCACACGAGCTTATCGTCGCAGATGGCTTTCGCTCACCACCGCAGCTTCGGCTTGCTGGCCGGCTTCGCCGGCTAAAATGTTGTTCTTATTTTTAAGCAAAAATTATATCAAATGAAGTTATAGAATATGATTATGCTACCAATATAGCTTTATAGAATAAGTTGTTAGAGAATATGAGTATTATATCAAATGAATAATATACGTAATGTTGTTATACGAAGTGTATTTAGAACAAGTAAAAATTATATCCAATGAACGTTATGTTCTTTGAAATTAGTTCATTTTCATTATATGAAATGATACGCACCCTTAAATTTTATCAATCAATTTTTGCACTTGACTGAGTTGGTATATTTACTCATCATCATCATAAGCCTATAAACTTCCTATTCCTGGACACAGGCCTTTCCACATGGACAGTACCTATATATTATTTTAAAAAAACTGTTTTACAAGAACCATGCAAATTGTAATATGAGCTGAAGGGAGCATGGCTTGATGGTTGCTTTCCATCATTCACCGAATGTTCGTTTGCCAAGTCACAAAAAAGTATATTAAAATAATAATAATAATGACGTTGTCTTACCAAAGCACCGACAATGGAAACATGCGTTGTTTCGTCGCGATATTTCTTCATAACGCGGCCCCTGTTTAATTTGTAAATCGCTTGACGACTGATTAAAAACTCTTTTGAAAAATTTACGAGGGCCAAGTCGAGAAAAGGGAACGTCTCTCGCACTCGGCTTTTAGGGACGTCGAATTAAAAAATCATGAAAAACAAAATTTTAAAAAGCCGTATTTTGCTCGATCGACTGCTTAGAATACCGAGAGTGGATGAGTGACAGACAATTAGCGAGTTCTATGTAATAAATATAATATTTTCTTCAGTATTTTTAGAGCTTTTTCACTCCAACTTTTTAAGTAGGTACTAAGATGATGAAAGAAATTATACCTATATGTATAACAATGATATCATAAACTTATCATTGATGTATAAGAAGACAAACTTCATACAGTGATAATAGAACGCAGTCAGACTTTATAGTGTTTCATTAGGTAGTTATGCTATTTCTAAAGTTTTCGTAAATAAACATTTAACAATTAAAGATAGACTCTCGTTTATTTTATTTATTTTTCGCCATAATTAGTCGCCACAGATCACAATTAATATGTGGTCTGTGTTAGTCGTTAGGAGCTGGTATAGTATTATTTCAATTACAAAATAATGTTTTGTAAAATAAACATGAGTAGATTATTATAAAGTGTTTCCTTTCACTACGCTGTTATTCAGTTACACCCACTTATTCCTCGGAATAAATAACTTTTACCATGCCAAAATTGCACTGCGCAATAAAATTGTCCGAGTGAAATAGTGTCGTCTGTCACCTCCCTGGGAACGGATCACTCGTAAATCATTCAATTTGCTTTATGAGCCATTCGTTCACTCGTTTGGAGGTCATGCGCTCGATGTAATTTTACTTGTACGAGTACAACGTGTCAATCATACAGTACACACGGCAGAAAACATTTTTTTTAATTAGGTATAACGCAGTCTTACGTATCGAGACCTAAGACGACCTCGGGTTAAACTCAAACTCAAAATTTATTTTTTCAATAAACTTAAAATAAGCATTTAAAATCGTCTAAATTTATTTAGATGGATGGGCACCCGCCCATCTACCCCACCCATTCAGGAAGTCTTTTAGATGTGGAGAAGAACGGGCGCAAGAAACTCCACAATTTTAAAATAATATACGACATTTACAAAACAACATGTCGTTACCAAATTGTACAATCAGTTATAAAGATAATGGATTAAGAAAAAATAATATAAATATATTATTATAACCAGGCTGTATTGTCTTCTAAATATTCCTTGACTGTGTAATAACCTTTCCTAAGTAAACAAGATTTTACATGATTCTTAAACTTATCTAAAGGTAAATTCTAGTACAGTACTTGGTATTTTATTATAATATAGTGTATATCTTGCCCCAAGAAAGAGCCGAGAACCTTTTGTAACCTAAACAGTGACATTACTAGTTTTGACTTACTTCTAGTATTAAAAATGTGTACATCACCGTGTTTAGAAAAAGTGTTAATATTGCAACGCACAAAAACTATACAATTATAAAATATATAAAATTATAAATATACTGCGATGCAACAGAAAAGAACACCAACTTCCTTAAAAATATTTCTTCAAGAAGTTCGCGATCCCAGTCTATAAATGGTTCTTATTGCTCGTTTCAGTAAAATAAATATGGTTTTAACATCAGCCGCTGTTCCCGACAAAAGGACGCCATACAACATGACACTATGAAAATAACTAAAGTAAACAGTCATAGCAGTTTCAACATCTGTTAATGTCTAATTTTTCTAATCGCATATGCTGCTGAACTGAGTTTGCCGGCCAAATTCGATATATGCGGATTCCATTGGAGTTTTGAGTCAAGGGTTATCCCTAGGAAAACTGTCGAGTCTACCAAATCTAATTTAACACCATTCATTATAACATCGGTTTGTTCGGTCTTGACATTTGGTAGTATAAATTTAATACATTTCGTTTTTTTAGCGTTTAGCTGTAAATTATTCGCACTAAACCAACTGAGTACCTGTGAGAGAGCAGTGTTAACATCGTTATAATTATTCTTACATCTAGTCACATTAAAAATGAGTGAAGTATCATCTGCAAACAATACAATATCACAGTCACAATACAAGTTTTCTACAAAGAATGGCAAGTCATTGATACCTATATATCAAAAATACAAAAGTGCCAAGAATTGACCCTTGTAGAACTCCCATTTTTACATGAGAACCGGATGACTTAGTTCCATTAACGTCGACAGTTTGTGTTCTAGAACTAAGATATGACTGTATCAAATTACGCGCAAGACCTTTGAGACCATAGTAATTTTACTTCATCACCAGTGTCCGGTGCTCAACGCAATCGAAAGCCTTGGACAAGTAGCAAAAAACTCCAAGAGCGTTCTGAGACTTCTCTCAGGCATCAAATATATGTTTTTATTAGAGCTACACCTGCGTCAGTAGTGGAACGACCCTTATAGTGGCGAGTGGCGAGTGCTCTGAAGAACTCTTTGACCTCATCCCTCCTTCTCCCTTCCTCCATAGGAGTACGCGTGCTGCTCTCCGGAGTTACCAATTTACAGTCTCTAACATTCCATCACGCACAAAGAAATTTGGTGACTCGTTTCTTTGCCGCACTTCCAAAAGATGGAATAGTCTACCAGCACACGTATTCCCTCCTACCTATGACATAGGGTCCTTCAAACGAGGCGTGAAGAAGCACTTTGTGGGCCGGCAGAGTGAGGATGACTGATGCTACGTCTCTTACGCTGCACCAGTTGTCCTCGCGCCTGGACCTCATTTCCACTTAACATCAGGTGGAGTGGGGTCATTTGCCTGGCTTAGTATATATAAAAAAAAAAGTAGAGGATCCGAGTATACAACGACCTTCACCGAGCGGTTAATGGATGAAAAGTATTTTATATCAAATTTAATGTGTTAAAAAATATATTGCGAATGGGTTGGCTAAAAAATTTCAGTTCAGTATATAATTAATTAAATATTTAAAAATATATTTTTTTAATTATTGCACTTGTTTCGATAATAGATAAATTACATAGGTACCAATCGAAAGTATGAAGCCTAGAGAATATGCAAACGTTAGGTTGACTATTTTTTTCCTGTCATAACATTGGGTAGGCAGGTGTAAACAGGCAAGTCAATATTAGTAATTTGCAACCGTCTGGTTAAATAAATAAAATTTATGTTTATATAAAGATAAGCTCATTACAAACACACACACACACACACACACACACACACACACACACACACACACACACTCCCCACACACACACACACTCACACACACACACCAAACCAGAGCAATGTAAAAAAAATATTTTTTTTATATTAAATTAATCATTAATGGTACTGGACTGAAAATTTTCAGCCAACCCACTCGCGATATATTATTTAACATATTAAAGGATAATGGCCAAAAAAACCCAGACCCGGCAGAAATAAAACTTATCTCAAATTTTTACTAAAATGTGTCATTAAATACTGCATAGTTAGAAACGCCGAAATATTTTTTTAAAAGTGTGAAATTGCTTTTCGAATTTGATTAAAATATTTAAATTAAAATTAGTAAAATGATTGGGTTTATCGGACTAGCTTCCGCCTTCGGTTCAGTCAGCGGTGTTAATCCTGGTCCTTATCTATCTACCTACCTACCTAGTTTCATTCAAATCAGTTGACTTGTTGAGGCGTAAAAGCAGAAAAACATCCAAACATTAAAATATCAAACCATCGTTATTTTCACATTTAGAATATTACTTAGGTGTGATGTGATGTGATTATTACTGATACCTATATATGTATATTACCAAATAAACTTTTTTTTTATACATTGATAACTACTGCTACTACTTTAATAATAGTAGTGGTGGTAATATATATACTGTAGAAAAATATTTGGATAATACTGCTAAACACCCATTTTAACAATTTAATGATCCTTTTACTGAAACATTAATATGACCCCTGTAAAACTTTCAATAGCAATTTTATTCATTTAGAAAATATTTCGGCGGTGTCCCCTATGCATTTATTAATTAATCTACATTACCAGTATTTTGAGGTAAATTTCTTTTGCGCTGGGCCTGGGTTTAAATTTCATACTACGTGACCATTGTCCTTTGATATAAAATACTTTTCATTCATTAACCTTCCCGGTGAAGGTCGTTCTATACTCGGATCTTAGACTATTAGTAAAACCGAATTGCTTGCTATGTAAAAGATTATCTAAGTTAAAGTATTCCACTAACTGTTCATGAATAATTTTTTCATAAATTTTACTAAGTGCTGGTAGTATTAAAATTGGTCGATAGTTACTGGGGTCTTCTCTATTTCCCGATTTAAATATAGCTATAACCTTACTAATCTTCATAAGATCAGGAAAGATTACCTTATCAACACACTTATTAAATATGTCAGCCAGATAGGGTGTTATAGAAAATATAATATTTTTAATAATCTTTATAGGCATGCCCCACAAATCACCTGTGTTTTTCATTTTTAGTATTTTGAAAGTATTAATAATATTTTTAGAGTCAATACATATATTGAAAATTAAAAGAAACATTACATTTGGGTACATGTTCTTCGAGAAAAGATTGTGCCGCCACTGGTGATGAATTTAAATTTAAGATTGTTACCACAGGTATATTAAATCATTAAAATATTAGCAATTTGTGCATCTGAATTGATAAGGTTACCTTTAACTTTAAGAGTAAAAGTGTTGTCCCGTGGTTTTAATTTACTAGTTTCACGGTTGATGATATCCCAAGTGACTTTTATTTTATTATTCGATTTTTTTATTTTATCTTTAATGATATTAGATTTTGCTAGTATACCTATGCACACTTTCTTAAACAATTTAAAGTAATTTTATACATATTCTGTAAAATTTAAATTATGGTTATATTGTCTTAAGTTATGTGAAACTCTCCTCTCCCTCCCTCGCCTAGAAAAGATCTTGACGGGAAAGAGGGAGGTCTCCCCACTAAGAAACCTACTGCCATCCCTTCTATGCCATGGAGATGACTCGGGGCCACGAACGGCAAGCACCGAGTAGCCAGCATGTCAAACTACCCATAGCCGTTAAATTTCTCTAATCGATATTGATCTGTGTCTGATCTGCGTTCGGTTTGCAGATTTTGAGTATATACGTCCCACTGCTGGGCACAAACCTTCCCACATGGACAACAGCACATGAAGAGATGGGCCATAACCCGATACATAATGGGCCATCAATCGGGCTTTACCGACTGCTATCTTACGACAACAACTGGGACCAACGGACGGCTTAACGTGCCTTCCCAAGTGCGGTGGAAATTGAGAGGTTTCTTTTTTTTGCTTACCCATCCATGCGACACGGCATTGCGAAAGTTGCTTAACAGGCATGATCGCAAATCGAACCCCTTAGGCGCTACGCTATTGAGCTCCGCACTATCATAATATTTAAATATATAAAAAATAGTGTTTATTGAATCTTACTGGCTGTTCACGCGGATGAAGTTGCGACCGGCCCGCAAGTTTGTAATAATAAGTACCCGGAGTCGTAGTCGTAATAAACAACATACATACATACATACACATAATCACGACAATTATCCCCGATGTTAGTCAGAAACTAGGCAATGAGGACAGCAAAAGCAGTCCTCTACCATGGTCCACTTTTCACCAAATAGCTACTGCACATGTGCTCAGCGTGACGGTGGTGAGCCCATCGCCGCTCTTTGCTGTTGGATGTATGTGCAGTCTTTAGTCCGTTAGTCGCCTTTTACGACATCCAAGGGAAGAGATGGAGGTGGTGGTATTCTTTCACCGCTACGCGACACGGCTGTATATTATATACCACGGTATATAATATATATTATATACCACGGTATATAATAAACGACACATAACTAATACGCTAACCAAACTAACTCTCTTAGCCAAGAGACAGGAGCCGCCTTTAATCGCGTATCGTTCATTCAAAGAAGTAAACAAGCCTATTCGCCCCATCGCCGGTTATTAACGCAATCATTCTCGGCGATGCCCTTTGAAATCTTCCTACAACAACACAAATAAATCTTTAAGACGATGCGACGGTTCTTAAAAAGGTTAATATTGGATGCGGCATGTGAAGGAACGTAAGATAAAATAAGATAAAATATTCTTTATTGTACACCAAATTAACAACAAAAGGACAAACACAAAGTAACATACAATTGGCGGCCTTATCGCTAAAAAGCAATTTACAAAACGTATACAGTTCCTTGGGTATGTGTAAGCAGAATCTCATTTGTTTAAAACCATCATTATCTTTTGATATTTGTGTAAAAAATTACTAATAGAAAATCAGTAGCGAAATATCGTAGGTAGGTACATTTATTTCGCAAAAATTATTTTTTTCGAATGCTGCTCGTGGAAATTTTTCCATTAAGTAAATTAAATATACAAATATTTAAAAACACCATTCATAAACATCCAAAGGCGTCGCCCGCTACCTAGCACGGAGCAAATATATAAAGCCCGCAGCACACGGCGTATCGCATAATTCGTCACTCGATGACGTTATCAAACGTTATCGGGCGTGCGATGTCGCGCAATAATCGTTAATTTTAACAGCTGGAACGGTAACAGTTAAATTTACAACGTTATAACCGTTAAGTAGAAGGACAAGGTGTCTTCGGACGTTGTAAATCGTGGCAATAACGACAGGCGATGTAATTATGACACGAACATTTGATGCCGATGTAAATGTGCTAAATGAAAAGCGTACTTAACTGTCTTTGTAGTCTGGCTTTAAACAGAGAAGTCCCAGATTCAATTTCCACTATAAATAATAAACTGTTCACATTTAATTACTATCATAACTAAGTCTGTCAGTATAACAACAATATTAGTTGTATTGTTTTTTTTGTTTATTATTTAATTTTATGTTGTTGTTGTTGTTATATATTTATTTCAAATAAACTTTTATTAATTAATAAATTTTAATCAAGAGAGATGAAAGACAAGCGCTTCCATGATTTAGATCTAAAAAGTCTATTAATAAATTAGTTGCTTCTTAAACTTTTTTGGCAGATGCTAAACATCTGCCAAAAAAGTTTAAGAAGCAAGTAGGTACTTACAGAAATACACCGAATTAAAAATAATATTATAACCCCTTTTAGTCATCAACATCAAGACAAATCAAATGAGCCTAACAAAATCGGAACACATTCGAAAGTGTTTAACAAACAAAAACGAATTAATGACGAATATTAATGTAGACATCGAGGCCTAATTAAAAAAAAACAAAACGTCGAGACGAAAAAAGCTTTATGACAATGAGAAACGAGCTCTCGGGCCGCGCTAAACGAAATTAATTCTTAAGGGTGGTGATTTGTCTTGCGCGAGCCAAGATTAAGAGCGCTCATGAAAAAGAGGATAATGCCGAGCTGATCGCCGGATTAGGGTTCTGCGCTATTTTTAGGGGCTTTAGTAACCAAAACACCATTTATTAGAGTTTGCTGATAGAGTTCGTCTTGATTAAAAACATTTTAAGGTATATTTATCGAACAACAGAAGATATCTTTAAACATGTAGGTTAATAATACAAAACAGTAATGGCTTAAACACGTGTTTTAAATTGTGTAAGTACTCGTATATGGGAAAAAATTGTCTAACTTTTTAGACATAAGAAATTATTGGATAAAATGTTTACTAGAAAAAAAACAACCAGTCTCAGGAAAGCTCGAATGGGATTTTTTTTCGAGTAAACATTTTATTCTAATATATCTTTATAGCATTGTGAATACAAAAAAAAATCAATATTAAAGATATTTGAAAATGTTTTTTTAAGACTTAAGCCGACTGTTTCGCACTTCGACAGTATTTTAGATGAGTAATTTGCTTTGCTAATAATATTATTTAAATACTCGTTTTAATTTATGAAAATAGCGAAGCAATGTACTCGTTACACGACAAAAATACTTTCCAGCCCAATGACGATGATTTACCAGACTTTAGAGATAAAAACAACGCGTGGTCATCCGGATTCTAAGACGGATCTCCGAACGAGCGCGAGGAGGCATTTCTTTTAATAGGTTAACTTTTCATCGGGCAACAAATTAACAAGGGTGCCGCCTCTTAATGCAAATAAACAGTGATTAATAGGGCGCGATCATTTTTCTCAGTTGCTTGTCTTATTTTGAAGTTCCGGCCGCAGTTATTGGACAGGCGTATCGCCTTTAGCACGCGAAGTTCAAAAAGTTGTCACACAAGTCCTGGAAGATATGTTTGTGTATATTTATCCGTTATCTTACCATATTAACGAGTTTGAAAAGAATACTCATCTTGGTCTAGATACTTGGTGTGAGCGTAAACAAATTTAAATATTTATAAGTAAGTCTTTTTCAAAAAAGGTGTTAAAAGGTTTGTGATGTAGATCAGGTGTGGCGTCCATTGCCTACAATTACATTTTAATGTTATTGATTGGCTACGGTAATCGCTTATCATCAGACAGGTCGTATATGCGTCTGCCTGTTTGCCACGTGTCAAGACGTAAAGAAAAGTCTAAAATTCTCGCTGTAGAGCTAGATATACAGACAGTACAAAGCGGTTTGCTTACACAGCCTTGAGCGCACATTTTTGCTTCTCACCGGTGATGTTGCAAATAAAAGTGTAATAAAATTCACTTTAAAGTATAATCATTGTTGTTGAAATGTTAAAATTACCTCTACGCAACCAAATTATGTAATATGTTTAAAATTGTTTATTTTCATTTTCAGAATAGTGCAGACACAGAAGACAAGCGAAGCGCTGGCAGACCAGCCCAAAAAAAAAAAAAAATGGATATGGACATGGGCTTCATTTGACATTTGAAGCCCATATTTTGTCCTTATATGGGCATATTATAGGCTTCAAATGTCAAATAAAGCCAATGTCAGTCAATTTCGACCAAGTAATTGGAAAGTGACAAGTGTGGAAATTATTGTCAGCGGTTCAAAAATAACGTTTTCTGCCGATACATGTTCACATTTCCTTTTTGTTGACGATGTTATGTGGCTTGTGTTAACGACATAATAATGCATATGTATACTAAATAATAAAAAATAATTAAATCCGGTATCGATAGAGGAACAGTTAAATTGTTTTCAAATGCCATAATTTAGCCGCTGATACGAAGACAGGCTTGTCACAGATAAGGAAGTTATATTGATAAAAATAGATTTATTGCAGCGAAAGTTATGACTGATTCCTATTGAGCAATAGATAAAATCCCTGTTACAATATAAATTACTGTCTGCTTATCTGTGGACGTTAATATATTGAAATGAATATTTGTAATTTTTCTTTAAAAATGTAGCCCACGCGCTAAGTATAGATATATAGTAAGATTATATAATAAATACGGGGCAGTGACCCCGGGGTACCAACCCTTAAACACATACCCTGTTATTAATAATCGTTGATTAAAGTTACACTTAGGATTAAATTAACGCTGTCTCTATCTGTCTTCTTTAACAAAAACGAGACGCCGTCACTTTAAACCGAGGTGTATGGTCATTTTTAGTCAATAGTCAATAGTCAAAATATATTTATTCAATAAACTCAATTAATAAGTACTTTGAAACGTCCAAATATTTTTTAACCTACCACCCATTCAGGACATCATTTTTTAACTGTGGCAAAGAACGGGCGCAAGAAACCACAGCGCACAGAAGCAACGACATTTACAAAATATATATATATTATATGTCGTTACCAGATCACAAAATACAAAACATGAATTTGAATGTAAATAGTTTAATTAAATATGGTGCTCTATATAAATTAATTATAGGCAATTAGAAATAGCTGTTGGAGTAGGTACTTGGAGCATGTCAGACCCAAGCTGTTTTGTCTTCTGTATAATCCGACACTTTATAATAAGCTTTTTTATAAAGCTTTTCTTTGATTTTGATTTTAAATTTATCAAGATCTAAATTCTGAATATCATTTGGTACTTTGTTGTATAATCGTACACACAGACCCTTAAAAGAATTATTTATTTTATGGAGCCTAGTATAAGGCACTGCTAATTTGTTCTTACTTCTAGTATTTAATTTGTGAATATCACTGTTTTTTGAAAACATTTCAATATTTTTATGAACATACACAAGATTTTCATAAATATATTGTGATGCAACTGTCATTATACTTATATCCTTAAATCTCTCTCTGAGAGAGTCACCAGCCTGTAGGTTATATATTGCTCGAATAGCCCTCTTCTGCAGCACAAAGATAGTTTGAATGTCGGCAGCATTTCCCCACAGTAAAATGGCGTACGACATTACACTATGAAAGTAACTGAAATAAACTAATCTCGCTGTATCAACGTCAGTTAACTGACGGATCTTCATTACTGCATAAGCCGCAGAGCTAAGTCTATTCGACAATTTAGCTATATGTGGGCCCCACTGAAGCTTGGCATCCAACGTGATGCCTAGAAACACAGTGGTGTCCACAGGATTCACATTCTTATCTTTAATTTGTACACTAGTTATTACCTTTTTTTTTTCTTTGTTTTAGTCGGAGAAAATGCTTCTCTGCACTGGCATGAGGCCTCGAGAGGATGGTGAGAACCCCATGCACTGTCCGGGGCTGGAACCCATATGTCCCCACCCGCCCCCCCGTGGGGGAAACGGGTGAGTAAGGACATACGGGCCCGACCCGGTAAAAGAACCGACACCTTCCTTCCTAGCGCAGCGCGGCGCCGCGGTACCGTGCGGATACGCCCCGCGGACGCCGCAACGCTACGGACCCAGCTTTACCTGGGTCCCCTGCCCCAGAGGAGCAGCCTGGTAGGTTCAGGCTGCTCCCAAACGGGAGGAGGGCCGTGCAATGCGGCCTAGTGCTCCTCAACACTAGGCCGCGGCCCTCCTAGGGGGGGAGGAGGTTTCCCTCGTCCCCCCCCTCCGCTTCTTCCCTGTGTGGGACCGCGGCCCCACACGTGAGGCCGCGGTCCCACACAGGGAACACCACCAACCTGCTGCTAGCCACGCCCGAGCGCAGGAGCGCAAGTCGGCCCCGATCTTACGGGAGGAGGGCGGCGTTATACCACCGCCCTCGCCCCTCCCTCCGCCGGTTGCCCGGCCCTCGCCCTCACTGGCGACCCTTCCCTCTCCGCCGGTTGCCCGGCCTCGCCCGGCTCCGCCGGCGACTCCGCCACCTCCATGGGCGCAGCGGCGCCCTCCTTAGCCGCGGGTGGAGCCCGCGGCCAAGGGGCCCTCCTGGCCCTCGTCTCTGGGGGACGGCACTTCCAGCCCCCCATATGGTGGTCGTGTGGGAGCCCAGCCTCCCTACACACGCCACAGACAGCCCGCTCCGCTGTACACTCGGCCACCCTGTGTCCCGGCGCGCCGCACCGGAAACATAGCGTGCTACGGCTGGCCTTCGAGTCACATGAGTAACTCATGTGGCCCACACCGTAGCACACATAACAGCGCAAGGGGCGCCTCTCCAACAGCTCGACCCGGACCTTTGCCCAGTCGAACACCACGTGCTTTTGGTCCACCAGGAGCTTCGCCGCCTCGACTGGGAGCCGGACCACGGCAGAACTCCACCCCGACGGTCCAGGCCGGATGGGCCCCACAGACACACGCTCGACGTCACAGGCCGTCCCGTCCGCGATCGCCTGACCGATTCCCTCCCCCCGATCCTCCATGTCCGGATTGAGGCCCACCAACTTGATCTCGGCCATCCGGCACGGCCTGGCCACCACCACATCCTCTGTCACGGTCCTGCGTAGCCGCTCCGCCAATGCGTCCGCCATGGGGCCGCCGGAAACGCCCGGAAACTCCAGCTTGCGTCCCCCTGCGGCGGTGCACCGCACCCGAACGCTGTCCGACTCCGTCCCTTCACCCTCCAGGCCCACCCGCCTCATGGCCGCCCCCATCACCGAGGCGTACGTCACCCCTCTGGCCACTGCCTCCGGCTTTATCGTCACGGTGACGACGGACGACCGTGGCAGCTCCAGCCTGGGGGGGGGCTTCAGCGCCTTCGTCCTCCTCAGTTCTTTCCCTCCTGCAGGCGGGGCCCGATCAGCCGCGGCCTTAGCCCTCCTGGCCCTACGCAACGACGCCCTCGAGGCGACGGGTCTCCATTGCGCTGACTGCGCAGCCGGATCCTTCGGGGGGGGAGCGCTGGGGGCGCCATGGGGTCCGGCGGCCGCCCTCGCGTAACTCAACCCAACCCCTCCTGCATCATGCGCCAGCGGTGGCCTTCTGGGGGGGCTAACTGGGAGGCGCCTCTCAATATTGGCCAGCCTCCCTCCCAGTGACTCCAGCACCTCCTTCCGTAGGACATCAACCACCTCCCTAAGAGTGGGGGAGTCCTCATTCTCACAACGAGCCGGTCTGGGCGCCAGCTGCGCCTCCCTCATGGCCGCGATCTCAGCCCGCATTCGCTCCACCTCACCGCGGAGCCCCCGACTCTCTTCCCTCGCGGCTTTCGCCTCCTCCCGCATTCGCTCAACCTCACGACATAGCCCCTGATTTGCCTCCAAGAGGCGTTCAACGTGGGCCTCGTCCTGGCGCCCTCTTGCCTTGAGTTCATGCGCACCATCTACCATGTGGGTCAGCGGCTCCTGCACGGACTCGGGCAGGAGCCCCCCCTTAATCTTCATTATTGCGGCTACCGTAGCCTGCAGGTTCCGGTTCCAGTCCTCCATCACCTCGTCCCTCGTCATCGGCGCCAGGAAGACGCAGTATTCCGTCTGCTTTAGGAGCATCTCAGCCTCTTCAGCAGCCGACAAGCCTTCCTTCTCCTTCGTTTCGACCTCGCCACTCCCACCGCCGGGCTGCTCCAGAGCAACCTTTTTGGCCTTCGCCTTGCCCTTGCCAGTTTGGCCGGGATTGCTGGAGTCACTGCTCGTAGAGTCCGCCCGCGCGTCGGCTAGAGACCGCTTTCGCGTCTCCTCGACGAAGTCCATGGCAATCTGCCTGTTCTCGTTCGCGGTTTCAATCCGCGCCCTTTCCACCTCGGCCGCCCAGTCATAGCGACTGACGCCACTACCACCGGGCACCGCCAGATCCACGCCGCCCGGGCCATTAGCCCAGGCGGACGCTTCTCCGGACGCGTCCCCGGCCTCCACGTCCTTCACGGACCCTCCCCGATCACCGCCCCCCTTGGGCACGCTCCCCCCACTCCTTCCAGGAACATCACTGACCCCTGAGGCCTGGTCGCCTACCTCAGGGCAGTCTTCGGTGACAGATTTCACACGTGGAGGCCCGGATACCCCCACGCGCCGGGTGCTAGCCGGATCGTAGCGCAGAACAACTTTCTTTGGCAAACCTTTCATAGTGTGGAAATTGAGAGGTTTGCCATCCCCCTGGTCGCTAATGGGTGGGCTGTTAGAGCCGCCCACCAACCCGTCCGAGGACGGGCGCCCGACGCCGCGCCCCGCAACGCCGGAACCTTTGCCCTAAGCAGCGCCCAGAAGGGGCGCCGGACTACCCCAAACCCCCCCGTGTATCGACGCCCAGAAGGGGCGCCGACTACCCCAAACCCCCCCCGTGTGACGACGCCCAGAAGGGGCGCCGTCAAAACTCCCCTCAAAGCCGCTCAGGAGTGAGCGGCGAGCGTGCGACCCAGAGTGGGCCGCACGTGGAGATCCCCCCCGCAGGTCCGAGTGACCCGCTGTGCGGTCCAGAAGGGACGCGCGTTGAAGGGGGTGCGATGCCCAGAAGGGGCACCACCTACTTTATTCGACGCCCAGAAGGGACGCCAGGGATTAGCATAAAGCCCCTTGTCCCACGCTGAACGTGGGCCGAGAGGCCTTACCCCAGGGTGCACCACGAGGAGGTTCCCAAATTTGCACCCCACACTAGTTATTACCTGCTTAACATTAGGCAATACAAATCTTACACATTTGGTTTTTCCCTCGTTTAATAGCAAGTTATTAACACTAAACCAGTGAACAATCTTTGAGACCGCATTATTCACATCGTCATAATTTGGGTGTCGTCGTTTCACTTTGAATAAAAGTGAAGTATCATCAGCAAACAATACTATCTCATGACTGTCTTTTACAAAATAAGGTAAGTCATTAATATAAACCAAAAACAAGAATGGACCAAGTATTGAACCCTGCGGAACTCCCATTTTAACCACTGATCCCGGAGATCTTTTACCGTTAATGTCGACCTTTTGAATCCTGTTACTCAAGTATGAGATTAGAAGGCTCAAAGAAGCATCCCTAATTCCATAGTGGTTAAGCTTCCTGACCAAAGTTTCATGTAAAACACAATCAAAAGCCTTGGTTAAATCACAAAATACCCCTAGGGCATCCTGTGATTCCTCCCAGGTATCAAATATTTGGATTAAAAGCTCAACACCGGCGTCAGTTGTAGAGCGACCCCTAGTAAAACCATATTGTTTACAATGTAAAAGTTTATTTTTATAAAAATGAATTTGCATTTGATCTAGTATTAACTTTTCAAAAATTTTACTAAATGTGGGTAGCACAGAAATAGGTCTAAAGTTAGAGGGGTCAGAAGTGCTACCCGATTTAAATAATGGAATTATTTTACTATATTTCATGAGGTCAGGAAAAACACCACAGTCAATGCATTCATTAAATATGCAAGCTAAAACTGGAGCTATTGTCATAATTACAGATTTAGCGACGTCCACGGAATTACCCCACAGATCAGCAGTTTTCTTTTTATTGAGAGTGTTAAATGTTTTTATTATATCTATAACACAAATTTTTTGAAAACTGAAATTATTTTCACAATCTTTAACATTCTCCTTCAAAACAGATTCAGCTACAGTGGGGGAGGAAATCAAGGCGTTTGTAGTTGAAACTGGAATGTCAGTAAAAAACCTCTCAAATGCTGCAGCAACATCAGCATCAGAAGTCAAGGTTTTATTATCACAATTTAAATTGTACTCATTATTACGACTTTTGACCTTTCCTGTTTCACTATTTATAATATTCCATGTCATTTTTATTTTGTCATTACTATTCTTAATCTTAGAACTCAGATAGTTTGCCTTGGCTAATCGACATACTCTTTTGAATAACTTTGAATAACTTTTAACATATAATTTGAAGTCATCGCTGGTGTTATAGTTGCGTTCACCATAAAGTTCATAAAGGCGTTTCCTACTTCTGTGAATACCAATTGTAGCCCATTCATTAAAAGTTACAGTACCACTAACTGAGATCTTTTTTGGAATAAAAGTTTTATTAAATTCTGAACAATAAATGTTAAAAAAATTATTATAAAAGACATTAGGGTTGTCATTGTATTCTAAATAATTTAATTTTGTATCTAGATTGCTTTTAAAGCGTTCCAGCCGACCTGCAGTTTTTGGTACAACAGTGATATTCTTTTTCGTCACTTGTTTACGCTGGTGTGGAAAGCTGACCATTTGGCCACAATGATCAGAGTCCAGGTTATTAATAATTTGCTTAGCCAGTGGTTTTACATTTGTATATATGTTATCAATACAGGTGGCCGAAGTGGCAGTTATTCTTGTCGGCTCCAAAAATAAATGATTCAAGTTGTATGATAGAAATAGGTTTTTAATTTTAGTTGACATCGTGGAATTTTCTAACAAATTAATATTAAAATCCCCGCAAACAATTATTGTTTTACCTACATTACGGACTTTATGTAATGCCTCATCCATAACTTTTTCGAAAAAATCATATGATGCTGAAGGAGGTCTGTACACACTTAATACAACAAACTGCTCCAACTCCACACAAGCTATTTCTATTGTTCGCTCAACCGAGAGGCTCACTATGTCTTTGCGTTCCTTTAATTTAAACTTTTTACTAACAATAATTAAGGAGCCACCATGTATTGCATTTCCTCGACTGAACGAACTTCCTACCAAATGATTCTTAAAATTGAACATGAACTGATGGTCTTTAAGCCAGTGTTCTGTTATGCAAAGAATATCAATTTTATTACAGTTCACGAACAATTCAATCTCCAAATCTTTGCCCATCATTCCTTGGATGTTCTGGTGGACAATGTTTAAAGATTGTACATTTTTTAAATTTAATGATTGACATGGGCTTTTGCTAAAGCTATTTTTACATTCATTTAATTTCATTTTATTAACAAACATTTCGCAAGAGTTTTCCTCTTTTGTCATATAATTTAATTTAAATAATTAATTGGAATGTCAGTAGAAACACTACTGACGTCTATGTCAAATATACATTGCTCAATAGAAGCAACTTGTTTAGCCAAGTTTTTGGCTGACGTTTGAATACAAAGCCAAATCTTGTATTCAATTTCCGTAGCCAAATGGCAAAAAACGAAACCCTTATGGGTTCGTCATGTATATCTGTCCGTCCGTATGTCACAGCCACTTTTTTCCGTAACTATAAGAACTATACTGTTGAAACTTGGTAAGTAGATGTATTCTGTGAACCGCATTAAGATTTTCACACAAAAATAGAGAAAAAAACAATAAATTTTGGGGGTCCCCCATACTTAGAAATGAAACTCAAAATTTTTTTTTCATCGAACTCATACGTGTGGGCTATGGACAGGTCTTCAAAAATGATATTGAGGTTTCTAATATCATTTTTTTCTTAACTGAATAGTTTGCGCGAGAGACACTTCCAAAGTGGTAAAATGTGTGCCCCCCCCCCCGCCCTGTTCCCACTTCTAAAATAAGAGAATGGATACCATGCAAACTTCCACCGAAAATTTGTTTGAACGAGATCTAGTAAGTAGTTTTTTTTAATACGTCATAAATTAATTAATTTAAAAAAAATACACTATTATTAAAATATCGATCAAAGTTTTATAGATAATGGTACGGAACCCTTCGTGCGCGAGTCCGACTCGCATCGCAATTGGCCGGTTTTTTAGTAATAGGATCAAAAAATACTAGCAGCCCTTTTTTATAATACTTAGGCTGATTTTACAGTCACGCGTTTGATCTGCGCCGGCCACACGCGCGCGGTTACAATTACACTAGATAGTAGTTGCGCGTTTGAACTGAGTGCGTGACTATGAAACGCAACTAGGTACTATCTAGTGTAATTCTAACCGCGTGCGTGTGGCCGGCGCAGATCAAACGCGTGACTGTGAAATCAGCCTTACTTACTACGTACTTTATACTTACTTTATTTCAATAATGAAGGCCTTTGCACTGCAGTGGGACAGAATACAGCTGTATCTGTGGCAAGGCATGGGCCCAAAATGGGAAATTTATAAGCTGATGAAGGAATACGCTGTGTCGGTCGTTAATAAAATGAGCACGAAACATGACCTCAACTGTGTAAGCTAACAAACAAGCTAGTGAACTCTGCGCCTGGCGTCGTTAAACCGAAACCAAGAAAAATCATTAGCAATAAACCATTTTTACTTTCATGGAGGCCCGCAGTAACTCACGTTAAATGGGCCGCTCTTCGGTCGCGATATCCACGAATTATGAGCCAAACAACCGCCCCGCTGTTATCACTGAGCAGATAAATTTTTTGTGATTCTTTTTTCTCTCTCTCTCTCTCTACTAGGTATGTGACGTTCTCTAGTTTCTATGAGCTCTCGGTGGGTTCTTCCTGATTCTTGGAAGGCTGTTTTAGGTTAGCTGTAAATGTTAAAATTATCAATACCTATATTTAAAATGTTTAAATATTGAAAAGTGTTCTCTGAATGTTAATTCGGAGCTACAATTCGGAAGTTATAATTAGTGCAAATAACAACTGGGTAAATAAAGCAAGGGAGCGCAAAAGATTTAAAGATCTCTAACACTTCTCTTGCTGAAACACTCTTAGAAGGACACTCTATTTACATTTATATTCATTTATGTATTATAAATTTACTAAGTTCGAAACGGGAGCAAACTTAAACAGCTGGTCGCAGAAATGGCGCTACACGATAAAAAGGAAATCTTTGATGGTGACAGTACGCTGTGTAAACTCGGGCTGGAACAAGCCGTGTTTTACAGGAGTCATAAATCGTGTGAGAACCGTCCTTAGGCCAGTATTTCATGTTAAATGGCCTAGCTTTTTGTCGTTTAATTTGTAACTTATAGCTCGCGGCTTTGGGTGAACAAGCTTCTGGATGCAGCAGGATAACACAATTGAACGAGATTGCTTTTAGTAACTCTAATAATTACTTAGTATTACCATTACGAGGTTTATGTATTATGTTATTATTATATACAGCTTAGCAGTACCACGAAAACTTATTAATGGTAAAACGTTATATTAATATTGTTTGTTTAATTTTTTGGTTATCTTTCTTAGTTTTCACATAAGGGGTGCCGCGCGATCGCAAAAACTGACATTAATGAACTTCAAAGCAAAATCAATCATATTGATATTTTAAATTAGAACAATTTTGCTTTGAAGTTTTAGACCTAGTAATTTGATTAGAGTAATGTTTTTATTCTGCGAAAAGTACAAAACCATCACGCGCTTGGTTTAAAAACTAAAATTTACTTTTTTAAGATGGGGGTGACCTGCGAAATATCAATACAAATATTTTCATGTAAGAATTATTGGTTTCATGCGTAAAATTAAGAAAATTGTCGAAAAAAATGTTTTTAGGAGTCATTAGATTTATGTATTGTTTGTTAATGTTTAAAGAATTTGTTTAAAATTTCAACATAGCCATGACTTTGAGCAATGATCAGGCTAACTTACGTAAGTTCTTTTAATGTATTTAACTAATTCAGCGCATAGTACAAGTAACTTAAAAATACGTAAATTTTCACAATTTCATGCAGGACCCCCTTAATTAAGATTAAGTAAAGTGAAGTACAGCCTGTAGACTAACCCACTGCTGGGCAAAGGCCTGCATCATATACTTTTAATATGAAACACTTTTTTACGGACTAACTCGCGTTTAATATACTATATAACATAGTTTTTTTTTTATATTATCCTGGTGTTTCGAACCCTTTACAAGGTCCGTGGTCACAGAGAGACTGAGGTGTTGGTCGTCTCATAGTTAGAAGTTATTAGCCTGCCATCAATCATTTTTATATTTAACCGGGTGCGTTCAAGTTTACACAATACGAGCTAACAATATTTTTAGGTCTGGCAATGTGTTGCTGTTGGGGCTGGGATTTGATGACCTGTATGATGGGGTCCCAGGCAGGTGGTAAATTCCAACCATCCTCTCTATTGAAAGTTTGATGTCTTTTAATTTCAATAGCCTCGCGCATCATCCTAGGAATTAATCGTTGTTCTTTGGCGAGTATTTGAGGTTTGTCAAATCTGATGTAATGGTTGGGTCCCTCGAGAGCATGTTCACACACTGCAGATTTATTTTCGCGCCTATTACGACGTCGGCTATATGTTCTTTTACGCGGGTTCCTTCACTTCTCTTTGTTTGCCCGATGTATGAGAGCTCGCTTAAACCTCAGAAAACAATATACTTATATACTTTTAATTTTCTGTCCTTTATATTTTACTTTTTTACTTTTTAATGTGTATTTAAAAATATAAATCGATAACATTGAAATTGTATCAATTAGCTTAGAGACATAAACTTTTCAATTTCCACATGTAAGAGCCTACACACGTACATTTTAATAACTATTGCATATTGTTAATTTCACAATGACCTCAATGCGTTTGCATACGCATCACTTTTAAAGACAATTGTAGAATTAATTACTTTCAATAAATTAGTGTTTTTCTAGCATTCAATCGGGTTGGTTTATTTAGCACTCTCCGGAGTAACCTATCCATAACAAGCATACGAGTGTGGGATTCAACCCCCACATTTTGGTCCTTCGTTAGCCCGTTGCTGGGACGAATTCGGTATCGTTTTCTTCGACTTTCGCGCGGTGGTAGTCGAAGATCGTAACGTAGTCGCGTTGTCAGTTCAGTGTTCAAGTAAGTGAATCTGTGTGCTTCGCGAAAGTTCCCGCAAAGGATTGATCAGCAGCAGCCTGACACATAGCATTAGCGTGCAGGCAACCAACAACCAACAAGCATCAACGTCGTCGTTCTCGCTCAGACGAGATCACACGTGGCAGCAAGCGAGCCATACCACCAGTTTTGGGAGTATCCAGCATCTATCAGCTACAACTACGTGCCTTCAAGTAAGATTGTTCCTTTTATTTTTACTTAATCATGGAATCTCTTATCCAGCGTCAAGCCGCTATCCTCGAGACATTGAAGCAGATCAATAGTAACTTTAATAAGGACTCGGCGAGTCGTAAAACGTCAGAGTATCTTAGGAAGCGTTTAGAGGCGATAGATAATCTTTGGGGAGAGTTTAATATGAACAATGAGCGGTTACAGTCATATGAGGATAGAGAGCAACAATATTTTAAGGAGGATATTTTTCAACAAGCAAAAGACTTTTACATAGCATTACGTACTAACATTTCGACTTATAAAATGGATGAAAAGCAGACTGTCGACGTCGCAGTTCAAGATGGAAGGGTGAATGAACTGTTAACTCAGCAGCGCACTAACTTTCGAGCATTTAATAGGCTCATACTAAGTATTATTCCGAGCGAAATATCCGAATAATGGGAATTAGAGGATGAATTGCGTAATATGCAGATGAAATGGAATATGATTGATAGCATGCACTTACAAATAGATAATATTTTACAGGGATCAGATATGAGTTATGATGAGGAATTTAGTAGATATGAAAGATCTTTTAAGCAGATGAAACGTGACCTAAATAAAAAGTTGTCATCATCAGCTCACGTTCAGCAAGCTACTCCAACTATCGATATACCGATCTTTGCGGGCAAATACACACACTGGCCCACATTTTATGACTTATTTACTGAAGCTATACATAATAGTCGTATATTATCTAAGTCTCAAAAAATGCAACATCTTAAGTGCAAGGTCAAAGGAGAAGCTGAACGGATAATTCAACATCTTAACGTGACCTCAGAAAACTATGATACTGCCTGGGAATTGTTGACACATAGATACAACAACCCACAGATTTTATTTACAATGCAAATTGAAACCTTTTTGAATCAGCCCAATATCTATAAACAAACATCATACGAATTGAAAAAACTTTATGATACAAGTACTGAGTGCATCCACGCAATACACAACTTAGGTATTAATACGAACACTTGGGATCCTCTGTTAGTACATCTGTTAGCAAAGAAATTGGATCCGGTTACTTACAGCGACTATAAGGAATCACGTAAGTCGCCGCGAGATTTACCAACATTAGAAGAATTAATGACATTTTTAGAAGGAAAGTTTATGGCGTTAGAGCCGCTACAAAGAGAAAGAAAGAGTAAGGATATAACTCCACCTTCAACATCCTTTAGATATAATCAAAACTATCAAAAGTCTAACTCGTTTAACAATAAACCTATAAAACATTTTACATCGTTTAAAGCAGCTCCGACTTTTACATCAAATATTAAATGTCCATTATGCACTTTGGACCATCAGTTGTTTAGGTGTCATAAGTTCCTTAACCTTCCAGCGGAAACTAAAATGAGAACGGTTGTGAAATGTCGAGTTTGCCAAAACTGCCTTTTCATGCATAATGAAAAATGTCGCTCGACAAAACGCTGCAAGGAATGCAATGGCGAGCATAATACTCTATTGCACGATGCGTTCAAACAGCTAATAAATAATGTACCGATGTCCGTTACGTCATCTACTCCATCTACGTCATCAATGCCGTCAACATCAAAACAACATAATGTCAACCATGTTGCAGCAAACAATGAAGAAGTCTTACTAACAACATTGCTTTTAAAGATAAAGGCAGCCGACGGAAGTTTTATTACTATGAGAGCTTTGTTAGACCAGGGTTCCCAAATTACTTTAATATCCGAAAATGCAGCTCAAATGCTTGGATTACAGCGGCAACGTTATCATGCATCTGTGTCCGGAATAGGTACTGGTGAGAAACTTAGCAAAGGAATTTTAACAATAGAATGTCAGTCTATTTATAATGATTTTAACTTAACAACGGAAGCATTAATTATCAATCATTTAGTTAACAATTTACCGAATAGCACTTTCAACAAGCAATCATGGATGCATTTGCAAAACGTCAATCTAGCTGATCCACAGTACAACATCTCAAGACCTATAGATTTGCTCCTAGGCGCCGCGGTTTACTCAGACATAAATATGAATGGTTTGATAAAGGGTCCGAATCAAGCACCCATCGCCCAACAAACAAAATTCGGATGGGTACTATCTGGCAATGTGAAGAAGTTCCAATGTCATGTAGTTATCAACAGCTTAGATGAAATCTGCAAGTTCTGGGAAATGGAAGACATCAGCATTAATTCTAACACCTTAACACGAGAAGAGCAATCTTGCGAGGACTTCTACCAAGCAACAACTAGAAGACTGAATAATGGAAGGTACGAGGTTGCACTTCCTATGAAGCAAGGGTTTGAGGAGAAATTAGGTATATCTAAGCAAAAAGCGATTGCTCAATTTAAACAATTAGAGAATAAGATGACGAAACAGCCTAAATTTTCAGAACAATATAAGTTATTTTTAAAAGAATATCAACAATTAGGTCATATGATTCCATCAAGGTCAAACATTGAACCCAGTTTTTTCTTACCACATCATGGTGTTTTGAAACTGGACTCCAGCACGACTAAGTTACGCGTCGTATTTAACGGATCATCAAAAACATCGTCTGGTCACAGTCTCAATGATCTAATGGAGTGTGGCCCAAATCTACAAGTTGACTTGCAAGAGCTTATTTTAAGATGGAGACAGCATAAGTACGTCATCACAGCTGATATCGAGAAGATGTTCAGACAGGTACTTATAAGAGCATCAGATCAGCCACTGCAATCAATAGTTTGGCGGAACACTCCTGATGAGCCACTACGTGAATATCAACTCGCGACCGTAACATATGGCACAAAAGCAGCACCGTTTCTAGCAATACGAACATTACGTCAACTAGCAAAAGATGACGCATCAAAATACCCAATGGCAGCAGAAGCGCTGGAAAATTCATTTTTCACCGATGACCTGTTGAGTGGAAATGATACGATAGAGTCGACCAAAGAGTTACAGCGTCAATTAATTGAGATTCTAAAAGGAGCAGGTATGAACCTACGAAAGTGGTCAGCAAACAACCACGAATTAATCACGGGGTTAGAGTCGAATCAAGTCGATACTCCTTTCCACTTTAAATGTTCCAACTCACGCAATACACTCGGATTACAGTGGCAGCCAGGCACCGATTCATTTACATTTCAGAACAAATTAGATAACAATAAGCAATGTGACACTAAGAGACAGTTGTTATCTGATATATCTAAGGTGTTCGACCCCTTAGGCTGGATCTCACCTGTCACGGTTCGAACAAAACTTCTATTCCAAAAGGTATGGTCGTTAGGTATATCATGGGACAGCAATTTACCATCAGAAATACAGATTGAGTGGAAACAAATCCGAGATGATTATAAAAACATTAAACATCTATCAATTCCCAGATATATAGGAAACACACGCAACGGATATCAAATACATGGCTTTTGCGATGCGTCTGAAAAGGCGTTTGCCTGTGTTGTTTACATTATAACGCCTAATGATAAGGGCGAGTGCACACCTACCTTAGTAACAGCAAAAACCAGATTGGCCCCACTAAACAAGCAAGTATCACTTCCTAGGTTAGAGTTATGTGGAGCCTTACTTTTGGCCCAGTTAATCGAAAAGGTTCGAAAGAGTTTGAAGTTAGAGCATAATTTAGATAATATATTTGCATGGACCGACTCCATGGTGGTGCTAGGTTGGATTCATGGCGACATCTCTCGATGGAAACAATTCGTTGCCAACCGAATAAATCAGATCAGAGAAATCATACCAGCATCTCATTGGCGACATGTTAAGTCGGAAGAAAACCCAGCAGACAGCGCCACCAGAGGTCTCTCAGTAACAGCAATTTTAGAGCATAGTTTGTGGTGGAAGGGACCCAAATGGATCATCAAAAATAAAAGGAGCAAAAATCAAATAGAGTATCAACAACCTACTATTGAAATAAAAGATGTGAAAGTAAAACGTGTACATGCAGCCTTATGTGAACAACAACCTTTGTTAATTGATAAATTGTTAAAAGAAAATAGCTCTATTATTTCAACCGTCCGACAGATAGCATGGCTATCACGTTTCACAACTTGGTTCCGCCAACGCTCGAGCGAATTCAGCAAGTATCTATTGTCGTCAGAATTAAACAATGCATATAACATCATAATAAAACATACTCAAGCGCAACAATTTGAGATAGATTTATTTAATTTGAAAACCAAGGGTCATGTTAATCGTAACAGTAAGATTGCAGCCCTACATCCTTATCTGGACGAGCATGAGGTTATGAGAGTCGGTGGACGACTAAAGCACTCTTCTATCAGTAACTCAGAAAAACATCCGATCATTTTGTCTAAAGATGGTCGTTTTACTGAACTTATCATCAGTCAAGCACACTTAACAACCTTGCATGGTGGCCCAAAATTAACCTTAGGGTACATAAGAAACCGCTACTGGATAATAAGCGGAGTCCACACAGTCAAAAAACATTTACGTAAATGTGTCACCTGCAGCAGATTCACCAAGTCAAATCAACAGCAAATCATGGCGGATTTGCCCCCCGCCCGAGTCAACCCTTCACGCCCATTCACTAATTCTGGAGTTGACTTCTCTGGATACATCGAGTTAAAGTGTAACAAAGGCCGTGGCATCCGTACATCAAAGGGATACATAGCAGTATTCGTTTGTATGGCGACTAAGGCTGTCCATTTGGAAATTGTGTCAGACCTCAGCACTGAAGCATTTTTGGCAGCATTTCGCCGATTCTGTGCTCGACGGGGCACCCCCAAGCATATGTATAGCGATAATGGGAGTAACTTCGTCGGTGCCAATCGCTTATTAAAAAGAGAATACGAAGTGATTCTTAATAGTATTAATAAGGAGTTTATGGATAACCTCAGCGAAATGGAGGTTATTTGGCATTTTAATGCCCCAGCCTGGCCTTCTGCTGGTGGACTCTGGGAAGCAGCAGTGAAGAGCTTAAAGCACCATCTGAAGCGCGTGATAGGCGAGCAAAAACTCACCTACGAGGAGTTCAGCACGTTACTACAGCAAATTGAGGCCTGTCTGAACTCCAGGCCCCTATGTAGGTTGACAGAGGACCCTGATGACGAGAGTCTGACCCCAGGGCACTTCTTAGTAGGAGGACCACTGCTCTCCAGACCACAAACAGAGTCAGAGAATATGCATTTATCTCAGAGGTGGCAATTGGTACAAGCAATGAATAAAAGATTTTGGAAATGGTGGTCATCCGAATATCTTCAACATTTACAAGCAAGATCTAAGTGGAGAACACCAAGGGAGAACTTAAAAGTAGATGACGTGGTTTTAATCAAAGAAGACAATATGCCTCCGGGAAAATGGGCTATGGGGCGCATCATTCAGCTTCACCCAGGCTCGGATGGGTACGTTAGAGTCGTGAGCATAAAAGCTAAGAACAGCATTATGAAAAGGCCAATTAACAAACTTGTATTGTTACCTATAATGGAGCAACAGGAACCCTCATCAGAGAATCCCTGTCCAACGTCTAACAATGACACACATCAAGTGTCACAGCAGCAAACATCCAGTGTTTCATCTCCAGCACCTCAGCAGAATCACCCACGAACAAGAAAAGGATTAAAAAATATATTACTAAATACACTATTTATGTTAATGATGATAACAACGGTTAGCACTCAACAAAATCAACCTTATAACATCACTGAACTACCATCCAATCAAGGTTTATTTTTTGATAAAATCTCTGACCTTCAATTTATCCGAGATGACTGGAAACTAGTGGTTTATTATAACCTAACTAATTATTACAGGAGCATGGCTGATATCAAAACATATATTGATCATTTGAATAGCATGTGTATTGGAGATACGACACAATATCAAATTATTACACAACAATTAGAGCATGATTATAAAGAAATACAACATTACAATAAAATTCTGACTAATCAGCATAAACGGCAGAAGAGAGGTCTCGTTAATGGTGTAGGCTATGTAGCAAATTCTTTATTCGGAATTCTCGACGATAGATTTGCAGAGCAGTATTCGCAAGATATTGAAAAAATAGCAAAAAATGAGAATCATTTGCAGCATCTCATTCGAAATCAGACGATTGTACTCGAAGCGGAGTCCAATATTATTCGCCGCAACGAAAAAATCATGAACTCACAATTTCAATTTATTAATGAACATTTACGTAATATTTCTGTTGAGATAGGTCAAGTTCGTTTAGACGTTAGAAATGGACTCCATATAGTCTCTTCAGCATTTACCGCTAATAATGTGTTAAGTAATATAAGACGCATCCAGGAAACAATCATAAATACCTTGACTGACATCAGACACGGGCGCATAGATACTCACTTGCTATCGCCTGAACAATTGCAACTACAACTTGCTACTATAACAAGTCAGCTACAGGGTGATTTAGCAATACCTACAGAAAGGACACAGCTTAGTGAGTTGTATAAAATTTTAAAGGTCGTGACAGCAATACATAAAGATTATTTAATTATTGAAATTAAGATTCCAATAGTCACCAAAGAAACATTCGAACTGGACAAAATTATAACTATCCCTGTGCATAGAGGATTGCAGTCAGTTATCACAATACCTCAACATAATTACATCGCCTTTAATTTAAGAAGAGATACAGCAACATTCTTGTCCCAAGATGATGTAAATGAATGCATAGTTTTAACAAATAATAAAATGCTATGTTCATTTAATAGTCCTATTTACGACTTAAAACTAAGAGAGTCCATCTGTCAATTAAAAATAAACCATGCCATTACTAATAAAACACTCTGTGCATATTCACAATCGCCATGCGCCAATGCGTGGGTCAAGTTACATCTACAGAATGACTGGATTTACTCATGTTGCCAGGAATGCAACGTTCGCTTTTACTGCACAGGTGGAATATCAATTAGGTCATTGACAGGCAACGGCCTTATCACTCTAGGTCAAGGTTGCGTATTGAAGTCCAATGACCTATCTATTTACGCTCATAATAATTATATGAAACATATGACTGTAGGAACTAACATTGAAGTCCCACAGGTTTCTATCCTTAATACAATTTTAAACACATCGGTATCAGATAAATACGAATATGAAGATCACACTGATATCTGGAACTCATTGAAAGATCAGATTCAATCAATAAAGGAACAATCTAAAACTGAACTTAGTATTCACGACATTCATCATTACACTGCAATGTATGTGACAATAGCAGTGGTCGTCACTATTGGAGTAGCACTTCTGTGGTTACCTTTGAGGAAGAGGTGTAACCGAACACTTCCAGCATCAGCTTCAGCGGAGGAGCTGCCGCCGCCGTCGCCGGCGCCGCCAGTGCCGCAGGCGCGCAATGCGCCGAGCAGTGTTCAAGCAAGTGGTGGTGAAACGGTGAATACGTCACCCATTTATAGTGAGTGCGGTCGACACAGCAAATCATTAAGTGATATCAGTGCCAATAAGGGAACATCACCTATCATGTCCCGAGCAGTGTCGTTCCAAGTACCGAGTGTAGTGTAAAAATAGTAAAATAGTACGCAAGTGAATATTTAAAAATAATAAGACATTTTTATTTTAGACTATTACAGACTTATCTTATTATTAACTTTTTATTTTATTATTGGTTTTTTTAACTATCAATCATTGTACTAACATAATATACTTACCATATAATAATATATTACATAATAATATACAATTGTCAGTACTAACATAAATAATAAGAAAAATTGTTACTAACACATGCAATATTTAAGTTATTATGTTTTCTCTCGTTTGGGTGGCCAAGATGTACGAGCCTACACACGTACATTTTAATAACTATTGCATATTGTTAATTTCACAATGACCTCAATGCGTTTGCATACGCATCACTTTTAAAGACAATTGTAGAATTAATTACTTTCAATAAATTAGTGTTTTTCTAGCATTCAATCGGGTTGGTTTATTTAGCACTCTCCGGAGTAACCTATCCATAACAAGCATACGAGTGTGGGATTCAACCCCCACACCACATACTCCAAAGATGGTCATAAAAACTTAACAAAGTTCCGCATTTATGTAAATTTATGGAGTCACCAGCACAAATTATGAGGAAAGTCGTGTTTTCGTCGGCATTATTTATGGTCGCCACAGTGAAGGCGTTAGGAGGCATTACCTGTTTACCCTCGACATTTACTCAGTAAATAAGGAGGTTTGAAGATCAATGTCAATTATAAAGTAAAGTTTTACCCTACAATAATGTCCTACTGCTTGGGGATATACTGTTCATTGCTAGGCAAAAGCCTCTATCATTGAAATCGAGTCATCCCTACAATTGGTGTCATTATTTTTGATTTGATTTCCATTTTTATGTACATTATTTATGTAATCACTGTTGTTGACTAGCATTCTGGTGTGTTGGATGTGTAGCTCTGTAAACCAGCATGTGAAATTGATAAATAAATAAATAAATTACGCTTGCCAAACGGTGATTATAAATTCGAGTAATGCATAGAAAAATATGCCACCGACTTATCTCAAAAATCATAGGTCAAATATTACAAGATACGTAAAGGTATTACCTACCGTTTGTGTGTAAAATACCGTTTTATTGTACCAACACATTATTTATAAAATAAAGCCTTTTTTATTTCACGTGATTAATCAAGGAATCACAAAATTATGTGTTTATATCGCAACGTCTAAATATTGGCTCCTATTTCCACACATCTGAATTCCACAATCTATATCTATACTAATATTATAAAGAGGAAAGATTTGGTTGTTTGTTTGTATTGAATAGGCTCCGAAACTACGAGACGAGACCGATTTATAAATTCATTCACCGTTGGGAAGCTACACTATCTCCGGGTGACATAGGCATAATATTTTCAAAAAAATTAGGGATCCTTACTAAAACTCTAATAAATTCGCGTGCGCTACGAAAGCTTTTGATGATAGAACAAATGCGACGTAGGCGTCGTCACTGGGGTACGGAAGGGGAGTCATTTTGAAAATTCGTCACGGGGTGCGGGGCGGGGTCCACGGGAGCGAAGTCGTTGGCGGTCTGCTAGTTATTAATAATTTACTACATTAAAAAAATTAAGTTTAAATAAAAATATAATTATGAAATACTTACAATTGAATTAATTTACTATAAGTATTACTTATAATTCACTGCCTATATATTTTCTTGTGTGTTCCGGTAAGTATACATACTTCACTTTTAAGTTATCTATAATGTTTTGAAAAAGTTATGTAGCAAAAAACACGTAGAAACATGTACTCTAAACATTTATCACCATAAAACCGCCATAAAATGGCGTTTATAAAACATAACACTTAAATACGGGTAACGGTTAATATGGGTAGAGACTAGTGAATGAAATTGAAATTATAATAAATTAGGATTAAAATTAAAGATAAAATATTAGAATTAATTTGAATTAAAAGTAAAAGTCAAAATTAAATTAAATTTTTTTTTTGTCAATAGTTTAGTTTGTTATCTTATTGTTTTATTTTATTTGTAATTACAACATTAATGTCAAGGCAATTGTTTAAATTTGAGAATGCTATGTACGCCTTTACGTTGATACATATCAGAACTGTTCCGTATGTTTTCTTTTTTAGTATTGTTTAATATGTATTATGTGGCTGTACTTTTTTATAAATAAATAAATAAATATATTTTAATCATCCCAAACATTGCAGGGTAAAAGTATTATTGTAATATATTAATGTGACCAAATCCGTATAAAGTTTTATATTTATTTATTATTTTCTTCAATTAAAACCGCACAATTTTAACAAACACAAGCCCATTGCGGAGCTGGTGTAACGTCAGACTAAGTTTTAAAGACTTAAAATACGATATATATCTTTCTTTTTTGGTCGTGTTAACAAAACCATATTTCATTAACACATAATATACATATTTGAAGGAAACGCATAACAATGTGGAAACAAATAGACATTACACCAAAGCGAGAGAAACAAAAGAGCCTCGCACCTGTGACAATTCATAATGAGAAATATATTAACGTTTATAATGGACGTACTGAAATAGTTACGCTACAGTTTTATATGTAGGGTCTGACAAAATCAATAAGCGAACGTTTAAGGGCAGCATCTATACATCACACTGCTCGTTACCGAGATAATCAACAAAACATTATCATAATTCACCAAAAAATACACCCTTTCCTAACCCGTACAGCTGTACTACACGCACACAAAGATAGCCGAATATGCACACTAAACTCGGAGCACACTGAGCCATCTTTTTTTTGACGCTTGCGTACGTGTTAGTAAAGATACAGCATGTTCCATGATTTGCATTATTTTAAAAGATTTAGTTTGTTAGAAAACATAACTTTAAAAAATCACTATAAAACTGGAGCCCATTTTTTGTCATTGTATTCAGAATGATGTATTGATTTTGTTAAACCCTGTATTTCTTGCAATTTCTACCTTTATAAATGTACTACGGCCCGCCCGCGACCCCGTACCCCGTGACGAATTTCCAAAAAAATTCTTTCAAACAAACCTATTTCGGACAATTACGAACACAACAAAAAAATAAATTAGCCAAATAGGAACAGCCGTTCGGAAGTAATGCGCGAACAAACATTTCGGCAATTGATTTTTATCAATATAGATTTATCTTTATTATTGAAATTTTTGCATTCACAATGCATTATAGGATAAAATGTTTACTAAAATAGCTTAGCGGTTAGAGCAGTGGACCGGCAATCCAAAGGTCATGGGTTCGAATCCCATTCGAGCTTTCCTGAGACTGGTTGTTTTTTTCTAGTAAATATTTTATGGAATGCTGCTGCTGTAAGCTCTACTCAAAAACAGCTTCTGAAGGTACTTTAAACTTATTGTTGTTGTAAACCATTGTGCCGCAGAAGGTTACGTCAAAGTCGTAAAATGTCCAGTGTCGAAATTGCGTCCAAATCGTAAGAAATCCATATCTTACAGCGTTTAAGTGCCCCGTCTAAGTCTCCTACGGTCCAAATCGTGAAATGTCTAAGTCGTAAAATGGCCAATCCCTACTAATGTCTAAGCCTCGGGCGGTCCAAATCGAGAAATGTCCTAAGTCATAAAATGTCCAGTCTATAATAATATCTAAGTCTAGGAAAGGCCAAATCGTGAAATGTCAAGTTATAAACATTAAACAAATGCGCCCCGTTCAGATTTTACGATCTAGCTCTCCTATTTCTTCTTCAGCGTCTTCAACTGTTTCTTTAGCTGCGTCCTCGTCTTTATCCATAGAATAATAATTAGTGTGTATAAGTGTAGAATAATATTTAATATTATTATAAAACTAGTTGTTAGTATACAGTAATCCTCTTTCGTAATGCTGGGTCATTAGAAGAGTGACCAAATTAAAAACATCTCGAGCTCCTCCGTCCTGCAGGAGGCACGTGAAGCCGTGCTTTAGTTATTGTTCTGAGTCTTCATCACTTATGTTTTAAAAATGTGACAGTGATGTTTTCGTAAGGCTACGATTTTACTTGCCAGTAATATTGGAACTAATGTAAAAGGAATAATACGATATTAAAATTGAGTTGAAATGGATTTGTTTTAATGAGTTTTATAATATACTTACAATGACAAATAGTATATGTAACGAAATCTGCCCAGAATCCGACTTCAGGCCGACCACCCTAATACCTATTTTATCCACCAAGCAGCATTGTTATACATTGCTGCGTTTCTAGATATTTCTATTAATAGATGCATAAGAACTGAAGCTTCAGGGTCATCGGAAACGCGTAATGCCTTGTACCGCACGCGAGCGCACCCTCATTCGGTGTCATAAAAAAGGTACTGTTAAGGTGGGTATTTCGGGTTATGATGGCCCAGCCTCTATAGTATTTGTGTCCTATTCCCATTTTTGGGATGATTTATAGAAAGTATATCTTTATCTTTATTGAGCCAGCAATCGAACTGATATGCACGCCTGATGGAAAGCTGTCATCGTATAACACGCCCGTTGGCGACTTTAAAGCTTCAGTTCTTGTACCTCATTGCTCTGTAATTTCACTGGATCTAGAACCCCATAAGCGGAGCATTTGGCAAAAATGATTTGGCCATTCATCGCAGAATCGTGAGACCAAACAATTTCCTAAATTTGCTTTAATATTACTAAGACATATTGGTATGTAAAATGCTTCCAATTACTCCTATCGTGTAAAGCAAACATGGCCATCATCAAATAAAATTTTACAACAATCCACCCCAACAACAGCATGACATTCGTAATTAAAAAGCATATTTCTCGGAGGGAATCACCACAAATCGACGCGGCGCTCAGTCCGCTCGTGCCCGTACCGCTGACTCGGCGGCGAAAACAATTTGCAACAAAAACCTGACCTGTTATAGAAATACTTAATTAAAACGCAAATTTGATACCGCTGACCCCGGCCGTAGGGCGTAGGGACGTGACCTGCCCGCCAATTGATTTGTCGACTCCCCAAGACTGTTTAACGTTAATGGAGGGAAATTAGAATTACCCATTGGGGCTATTGAATATGAAGCAGACAATGTTTTGTGAAATAAGTGGGAAGTAATGGTAAGATTTGTGATTTTTCTATTTATGGTTTACCGCACTTAAGTAAAATTTTATATTAAGTGTTTGCTGTCATAGTCGTTCAACGATTATAGAAAAAACAACAAAACAGCTGCAACATGTTTTAGATTTTGGGATGTATCTTTTTATAACACAACGAGGAAGTAATGGTAAAGTGGAAGGTGAAAGCCAAGTCCAGTAGCTCTAAAATTTACCTCTGGCATTGAAACAATTCATACCTCTTTACAGCTTTTTTTTATGTGACACGTCATAGTGACTACATCCAGCCTGATGGTAAGCGGCCGATGCAGTACAAAATAACGAGAGCGCTCGTCACTGTGGAACAAGAACGGTAACAAGTGCACCCTTTCATGACGGCCTGCATAAATGCCGTTTCACGCCCCGTTTAAAAGACCCGGGATTATAGGAGCTGGGAAACACATGCGCCGGCAAAGAATTCCAAAGCCGAATGGTCTTACAGAGGAAGGACTAAGACCAGCACGTGTAGTCCGGGACAGGAAAGGAGAGGGCGGGATTAGATCAAAAAGTTTTTCAGAACACTCTCCGTAGTACGTACTACGCAGCTGGAGGTCCTCAAGAGAGGCTGTAACCTCAGCATCTCCAATAATGCGTACCGCTCGCCTTTGCAGTCTATCGAGTGCATGGAGGAGGTATTTAGCGGAGCCGTCCCTTAGTCTTGTACAGCAAACAGCGCTGCTCGGGAGTGAAAAACCGCCTCGCCTTATTGAGAATACCCAACTTACGAGAGGCAGTTAAAATAACACTCTCAATGAAGCATTCTGTTCCTGGCCGATGTCCATGCCGAGAATGCTGAGGTCCACAGAAATGGGTAAAGCAGAGTTCTGAAGAGAGGGAGGAGTAAGGAAGGGAGTTATCTTAGTTATCTTGGACGAGAATGCACAAACCTGGGTTTTTCTGGCATTAAACTCGACCAGGACCATTTGTAGACCAAAAGAGCACGGCCGTCTGGTGTAGCTGCAGTATCTAATGATTACTACCCCAGGAGTGTCTGCTTGAATTCCGGTGTTCGTAATAATAAATAATAAATAAATAAATTTTGTTTACGCTCACACCAATTATCTAGACCAAGATGAGTATTCTTGTGAAACTCGTTTATATGGTAAGATAACGGATAAATATACATAAACATAGAAAAAACACCCAGACCCGAAATCAATTTAGAAAAACAGTTTTTCTCTAAATTGACCCGACCGGGGATCGAACCCGGGACCTCAGAGATGGCGACACCATGAAAACCGGTGTACAAACCACTCGACCAAGGAGGTCGTCAATAATACAAGCATGGTGTTTGTATGACGATTTTTGAATTGTAGGGATATATTTATCCGTTTTATTTAATTTATTTTTTATAATATTTATGCTTAATATAGGCTAAGTGCGAATAAAAAGAGAGTAAGAATTTATTTCAATTATTAAGTAGGTAAGTCCATAAAAAAAAGTGAAGACACTTCGCAATACTTACCAACAAATTATTATATAGTACGATGACAGAAAGGAACTGTTAGCGTCGTTGCATTATCATAAAAGCTTCGTCTTTATATTCCGCTTTAGAGGCCGTTTGTATGCAAACTCTAAAATCGATACTAGCATCGATATCTCAACTGCACTACCGAGTCGCGATTTTGCATAATCAACGTGGTGTATTAGCATAAAATCAGTCGGGAAACCTAACAGCTAACCTATTTGACTTGCAAAAAAACGCCCCAGGCAGCTCGCGGGAACGATCTCTGATTGGGTATTACAGTATCTATGCGGTGGGATGCAGCCAATTTTGATGGACCCACTTAATAGTTTTGATTTGCGATATTGCTAGTTAAGCAACTTTTGCAATGCCGGGACACTAGATGAATCTATCTCAAAAGTGTCTAGGGATCAAGCATTTTTATGCGGATTTCTTGAGATTGAGATGTGGCTTTGTAATAAATTTATGATTTTATAAATTTATATGGATTCTTTTTGGTTCATTTCATAATTTGAAACAGGAACTTTCAATCAATTTCTAGTAAAAGATGATAATCAGCTGTCAATATTTTCCCTATAAAAACATACAACGCATTGAAGACATTATTAGTGCTACTGTTTCCCTACTACTGATTAAAACCAACGTTATTATGGAGCGGCGACGTCATTTAAGCAGGGAAGAAATGCTCAGAGCCGTGGGAATGATAGAAGCTGGTTCCCGGCAACGTACTGTGGCTTTAGCTCTGAATACAAGTCAGAGTGTTATCCGTCGACTTTGGACACGTTACCGAAGCACTGGTACCGTGGCTGAGCGCCATGGAGGACGGTATCGCTGCACCACACGGAGACAAGACCGATACATTCAAATCACAACTCGAAGAGCTCCAACAATAACCGCCATGATGTTAGCCGTGAGGCTTCATCACTCTTCAGGGAACTTAATTAGCGACCAAACAGTCAGAAACCGCTTGCATGAAGTGAACCTTCATTCCCGAAGACCGCTAAAAGTACCACCTATAGCAATGCACAATCGTAGGATTCGATATCAATGGGCTCTTGAACACAGAAATTGGGCAGAAGAACAATGGCGTTTCGTGTGCTTTTCTGATGAGTCTCGTTTTGGTATGAGACCGGATACAAGACGTATACGACACTGGAGAACCCCTGGACGCCAACAGCGATTAAAATCCTGCCAGGAAGTCCATCCTTATAGTGGTGGAACCATCATGGTATGGGCGGGTATTTGGATCGGCGGAAGAACTGAGTTGATTTGGATCAGAGGCAACCTCAACGCTCAAATTTATGCTGAGACGATTGTATCAGACGTCATCGTTCCTCTACAAGTGCAAATCGGTCCCTTATTTCAGTTAATGCATGATAATGCACGACCGCACACCGCAAGAGTTGTAAGACAGACTCTCGCCGCAGCTAACATCAATGTCATGCCCTGGCATGCTCAGTCGCCAGACTTGAACCCGATTGAGCATGCATGGGATATGCTACTGAGAAGAGCTCTGCCGAATATGGAGGGTATCCAGTCGCAAGAAGACCTTTTTTTGTTGTTGCAACGAACATGGGCGGCCATTCCACAGCGTGATTTGGATGAACTCATTTTGAGTATGCCAAACCGATGTTCTTGTGTTGTTAGTGTTCGCGGTAGAAACACGGATTATTAATTGTTTAAGTTACCCAATAAAATTTTAAAGAAAACTGTTATTTCAGTCTTTTTTTCGAACTTTAATGTTAGTGGTTCAAATGTCAAAAATTCCTTTATTAGGAAAATGGCAAATTTCTTTATTAATGCAAAGGTGACTTGGTTTATCGTTACTGTAGACAAACGAAAACACTTTATTTGATGAATCCTTAAAGAAAATTTTAATTAATATCAATCAGGAGAAAAGTTATTGCAAAAATATATGTTGATCCCTAGACACTTTTGATGTGTGTATCTACTCAACTGGTTTTGGCGGTTAAAGTTACTCGCGTCCGTAGGTTTACCCTTGAGACCCGTGGCCCCTGGGTGGTGCTAAATGAGTGGCACTGACTGAGTGGTAGAGTCACGCTGCGTTGCAGCACGCATTGGGCCGGCTCGCCCGGGGTAATACCACCCTCTCAGGAATATTCGGCGTGAAATAATGGCACTTGGTGCTGTTGTGTTTCATCCGGCCAGTGAGGGTTCCGGAGGCCCTTCCCTCCCTTCCCCCTCACAATTCTTATTCCTTCCAACACCCACTGCTGGGTAAAAGTATCTTCTTCTTTGAAACGCGCCGTCACTCCTTGCGATCTTGCACTTGCCGGATCCACTGTTCTCCCACGAAATAACTGGATGAATAGTCAAATTAAATACATCTCGAGCTCTTTGGTGCTTTGGAATCATGCCTGATTATAAAAAAACGGGTTCACCCATCCATCGACACACCATGGTGAAAGTTGCTTAACTTTCGCCTTTGTAACGTGCAAAGGCATTCAACCTGCTGTTCTTGACCACGATCCAACCAGCGTCGCCCTTCGAAGCCCTATAATTTACCCGATTTTTCATATCGCCGAGTCGTCTGTTATTATTTGTAAACGGTATGCATTAAACGTAATTAAACTGGGCCCAAATAACATGCAGTAAGGGGCTAATGGTCGCAAACCCCTAATTTGTTGGTCGAAATCGTTCGCGTGAATTGCCATAACTGGGTTCTTGTTAGATATAAATTTGATGGTGCTGTGTATTTTTTTTTTCACTATATAATTGTGGCCACTTTGAATGACGGGGATCAATCGTTTGTATGCACTCTATCATTTTGATATTGATGGAGTTGGATGTAATCATTATGATTTCGTACGGCAGACACGCAAAGTCGGTTCCACTAATAATGTGTGTTAGGTCAGGGATGTTGTTGGGTTTTAATAATACATCTATGACATAGGGTGATTCATGTCTGTAACTATATGAGCTCTTTTATAGGTAATTTGTTCTAAGAAGATTTAACGTCTATTTTAGACATAAGAAAAACTTTTACATGATTCTAAGAAAAACTCTTTAACTTGGTAATCCAACCAATGCGAAAAACTTTAATTGTAAAGGTATTCTATTTTATACATAATGAATTAGTTAGGTAATGTAGCTGTAAAAAGTTGTATGTACGCAAAAATTGTATCTAGGCAACAGAACTTACTTAGCATTTAAAAAGAAAAGTAAAATACAGCCTACATCCAGTGACCCAGTAGTCCCAATGCTGGGAAAAGGTCTCCATTATTGAACTCACTTGATTTCAATAATGCTACAATAGACGGATATTTTTTAATTTACTATTACTTAGCATTTACGATCGACGAACTTTAAATATAAAAATGATTTGTAACCAACGTATTTGGTTATAAATATATAAATAAAAAATATTATTCTGTGACAAAATGTTACCTACAATCGGGCACATAACACTACACCACGTGCAATTGCAATAGTCAACTCAAATTCTTTATTGTCCAATGCAACCCGAAACCATTGAAGCGAAAACCGCTAATACGCTATTCTCGCCCCCAAACTATTATCTCCTATTTCAAAGTGAGTTCTTTTTGTGCGGGTGGCGACAACCTACCATCGTAACTCGAAAGCTTTCTGGGAAGAGAGTTCTATGTGCGAGAAATCGTTAAAAAATCGTTACTAGACGAAAGAAAAAATTAGTACCTACTTAAAATAAGTATCATATACTTTTCCAAGATTTATAAATAAATCTACATCAAACACGGCCTAGTGTTCAATCGTTGTTGTGACTTGGGTTGAGTGACTAAATTTAATATTATTCAGCTCATAAATGTTTTGAAAGAAACCTTCATTCGTTGACGGTACGGTAAATAAATGTAAAATGCGTGATAATTTATTAAATAACTACAATAAAAAACTTAAGCATAGCCAAATTTGTAACTTAACACTGACACTTAAATTATGGGTTGTGTCACCTGAAGTGTCAAATTCCTACGAATGACGACAATTGATAGTTCGTCCCATTTGTTGCCCAAACGCAGACGATCAGGCTTATTTTAGACCCGATCTATTGTAACTATTCTAATATCAGAACCACAGATAATATTATGTCGAATGCTACATGAATTTCAACCGTAGTTTTCGTTGCAAAAAGTTTAAAGTTGAATACCGTCATCTTCGTGGTGACCGCAGTGGGTCATTTGATTCGTATGCTCATATTACTTGCTGACAAATAGGATTGTTCGATGATCGACCAATCTTTGCAAGGCACCGCCACAATGAGATAAATACAATAGGAGAACAAAAGAGAACAACAAATTAGTTGTTGTTGCAGTGACCATGTGGCATGTCAGTTGGTGTATACCGAGGGGGAGAAGAACTAATGCAAAATTATTGGATCAGTCTATTCTTTACTCTTTTAAACTATTTGCGACACAGCATTATATTTCATAATAATAACTTTAGCGGTTAACTAGATCATGAATAAACATACATAAAGATACATAGAAAACACCCACACTCCACACAATTTAGAAAAATATTTATTTCGAAATTCACTTGATCGTGAATTGAAGAGATGGCGACGCCAGAAGCGGAGTAACCACTCGACCACAGAAGGTCTCAAACTACACTTCTCATCAGAAAAATCGAAACACTTTGCAAGTTTATGTTTTGTAAGGATTATCAGAAAAATGTGTGTATTTAGAAATATATGTCAAATGTCGTTTAATAGTGACTAAAATGAAGTTTACAAACCCTCATGTTAATGTTCTAAATTCAAATTAATTCTAAACTCTTTTGTGTTAAATTAGGACAGAAACCATAAAAATGGATGTGTTTCGATTTTTCTGATGAGAAGTGTACTTATTCTATATTGTATGTTTCCTATTAGTAGTAAGTAACATATCGTGTTTACAGCAAAAGCCAAAGCTTCGCTTATGTTTTCTTGTACCTAATTTATACACTTTTAAGTAGGTATTTATTTCCCTTGTTTTCTTACAAGTCTCGTGACCACCATATCCATTAGTTTACACTGAAAGATTTAAGTATGGCGTGTATATAAATCAACATTTTAATACGCCAAGGTTGTTTTGTTCGTTAATTACATCATTTATAATGCCATAGAAAACTAAGCACGCAAACTCAAGTACTTGTACAAAAAATACGAGCTAATAAAATATATCCTACCCACAATAAATCCATTAATATTGTTAAATTTTGAATAAAACAAACGATTTTCACGTACCTACTTACTTAAGTATATTGTTTAATCAGAATGAAAAGTTGCTAAAGAAATCATTATCTATCCCTCCCCTATTTCTGTACTAATAATGAAATTGATAATAATTCATCCATTGCTACTTTTAACATAGGAACATTGAGGTACACATTGAGGTACAATAAAGTAGAGAAGACACCGCGAAGCAAGTTGTGCGCAACTCATAAGGTGCAGGTGCATCGCTTGAATCACGCGTAATCACTGAGGCATTTGCAGCCCATAGGCACAGTATAAATGCTTATATTTATACTGTGCCATGAGCTGCACCTTAGTGTCTGTGCCATAAACTTGCTTCGCGGTGTCTTCTCTAGTTAATTGTACCTCAATGCCTGTACATATTTGAATTTGTAATAATGTAAGTAGGTAAGTCAGAGAGTCAGTCGGAGGAGGAGCTCGATGGCGCAATGCCGGGTCGCTGGATGGGTGACTAAAGTAAAAACATCTCGATCTCCTCCGTGCTTCGGAATACACGTTAAGCCGTTGGTCCCGGTTGCTGTCGTAAGATGACAGTGGTTAAAACCCACGAACCCGCATTGGGCCAGCGTGGTGGGTTATGGCCCAATATCCCCACGTGCTATTAACCACGTGGGAGGCTTGTGCCCAGCAGTGGGACGTTTATAGGCTGATGATGAAGTAAGTCAGAATCTAGTAAAGCATAACTTTTTTTAAATATTTGTGCCGTGTATATAGCGGCTCGCTAAAAGAATACCTACTACCAACCACTCTCTTCCCTTGGGTGTCGTAACAGGCGACTAACGGACTAGAGACTGCAGCAAAGAGGCTATTGAGCTCACTACCTATAACGCTCTAGCAAATTGGTCATATAAAAACTGTGCTATGCGACTTTCGGTTATATAACTGTTAAATTGATGTTATTAGACAACTACAACGTTGTGTAACCGTTATTCCTACAACGATTGAGTCCCGTAACTAAATGGTCCACTAAATAAGTTGAGTAAACGTTTTTACGACTACTTTATACAACGTCGTATAATGGTACAAAAATATAGAATAAGTAAACGTTTTTACGACTGTATTATACAACGTTGTATAGTGGTGCCTGTATATAGGTTAGGTAGACGTTTTTACGACTGATTCATACAGCGTCTCATAGTAGTGCCTGTGTATAGGTTAGGAAGACGTTTTTACGACTGATTTATACAACGTCGTATAGTGGTGCCTATGTATAGGTTAAGTAGACTATTTTACGACTGATTCATACAACGTCGTGTAGTGGTACCTGTGTACAGATTAGGTAGACGTTTATACGACTGATTCCTACAACGTCGTATAGTAGTGCCTGTATATAGGTTAGATAGACGTTTTTACGACTGATTCATACAACGTCGAATAGTGGTGTTAGAGTACAGGTTACGTGATCGTTTTTACGACTGCTTTATTATATCGTCGTATTATAAAGACAGGTTGTAGGTAGGATAAATAAATAAAATATGACACAATAAAAGTATAAAGGTTTTATTTAAATTAAAGGTTATCTGTTCATGTTTATTATCTCACGGAACTCTAAAATAATTTATCATGGCCGACTATCTCGGTCGCAAGAAACCGCACTATGCGACCTTTTCATTCTATAATTGACGTATAGAAGTCGTTTCTTAACTTAGACAAGATGGCTGCTATTTTAGTATGTAAACAAATTTTAAGCAATAGTCTACAATAATTTAATTTCAAGAAATTCGAAGGGGGCGTAAAAAATTTCACAACGACACACCTATATTTCACCACAAAACTAAACGTCCCATAAGAACTAGGTGCACTGCACACATTTATCCTTACACTTTGTTCGTGTATAATATTGTTAAAGTAAATGTAAAATTAGTTAAGAATATTATAACTTATATACCGTTTAAATTTTGTATTTGATAACACGCACTTTTCCAAACAAACATCACAGGAACGAATGAATGGAATGAACTGAATGTGTACAATAATAGTCGATGTTAAACACTTAACCGACATAACAATCATCTTCTAATGTCTATGCAATTGTTATAGGATTTCAGGTGGTTCGATAACAGTCGGTCGAAAACTTTTATGTAACATTTAAAAGTTCTTGACTGACGTTTATTTAACTTGTAAATAACAATAATGTCGTTTAATATGGGCCTATTTCGCGTTGTATAAACGTCTACGACACGTTTATATGACCCATTTTATAGAACCAAAAGGAAATGTAAAACGTTTTCTCAACTATTATGCAACGAAAATTTGTTACTTGGGTAAGCACATGTGCAGTGTAATTGGGTGAAACGTACGCTGTAGCAGTGGACTGCTTCTGCAGTCCTCATTGCCTAGTCTCTAACTAGCTCTTTGGAGATAATAGTTGTGTATCTGTGTATCATGAACGCATTACCGACCCTCTAGAAAAAGCCCTAAGGCCACATGAGGCCGTAACAATGAGCCAGCCACGTCGCGGGCTCGTCACGCCGCCACTCGAGCGCATAATTAGCACTCTTCAAAAACTACAATGTGCGCTTTTGATGACAAAGGGGGGAGCGAAGCCGCCACTGTAAGCCGCTTTACTACATACTTTATTGTTTGTGAAGGCAACTTTAAAATAAATTTTAATATTTTAGTAGTACATTCGTAGTTTGTTCGCTCGTGTTTAGTAAACTTTAGCTAAATTTAACCCAAAACTCGACTTTATTTAAACATCATGAAAGTAAAGTTGTCTTGCACATACTAAATCCAAACAAGGGCCTCACTTAGTCACCGTTCGTTTGTTACGCACGTTTTACAAAATCAATTTATTAAAACATTAGGATTATACCTAACTTCATCCTAGACGTCCATGGATTCAACAACCGAGCTAGATACCGGTTTAACTTTGATGTGTGTTTAATTCCAGATTTAAGATTTAAATCGATGATGTGCAAGATGATTAATCAGATTAAACTAAAATCGAGTGTAATTTCATTTCTTCTAAATCTAGATTCAAAGCAGTCCTGCAAGCCGCCCTTACCATATGTGTAACATTTTGTTTAAAACAAACCCACGCTCAACCCGCCGATAATTTGAGTCGACATTTCAACATATCCTGCCTATTCACGCGCCCGTCCATTCGCGTACGCGCTGAGTAGCGATCTCATCGGCCTGTCAAATCAACAATGGGATAACAAGGTTTCGATTTACATCGCCCAAACATCATACAATACCAGGATTAGGCGGAAAATCGCCGGGCTCAGCGCTGTTGACAGCCGCTTTAAAAAAATACAATTTTGGCGGGAGGTTTGACAGCTGTCAAATTCTTTGTGCGCCACACACTGGTTGTTGAAAGGTGTCAACTTACGAAAAGATTAGGGGTGTCGCCTTTGATGCCGAGGGCTTGGCTATCGAGTGGGTAGGTGAGTATTTTGTGGCAATGCACTGTAACTGTTGTATTAGGTGTATTTGTAAGTAAGTATATTGTGTATGGTTGTGTTTGTGTATAAGTGTGGCACTATCATTTTGTTTTAGTTACATGCTTTCTGAGTGATCGTTTTACGCTGAAGTCAGTAGGTACCTAATTGTTAAATATAAAATCTAGGTATAGGGAGCTAGATGGCGCGGCGGCTAAGGCGTTCGGCTTACGATCTTTTTCGCTATGCCACAAAGGAGAACGCGTACTGGCGTACAACCCCACAATGTTCATGTTTTGGTACCATATTTGCATAGTTGATTCCTTAATTTTTTCTCATTATTTTCCAGTAAATGTTATATTTTTAGAAGTCCGGGGTAAAAAAAAATCTTAAAGCGAAATAATAATACTAAAACTAATAACGAAACGCATTTCAACTAGCAGATACTATACGCAAAACAAAAGTCTGCTGTCAGAGTTGCCTGCCATAAAAATATCGATTAATCGATTTTGAAATCGATTCTCAAAAACTAATTTTTAAAACTTATTAATGTATGTTGTTTTGATTAAAAACCTATTTGTGCAACTGTTTTAGAGCTTAAACCTATACAATTACAGACTTTTATCTTAAAATAGTTGATTAATTACTTTTTATATTTATAATTTATATTATTTTTAAGATTTTTTTTCTTATTGATTTGTATCTCGTAAAAAGACGAATAAAACTACTTGCAACACTGTCAATGTCAATCATTGAGCTTTTGGTGTTCCTTCATAACTATTTTGCGAAAAGCCGCTTTGTGAATGTGCTAATGAAATGAACACAAACAATATTGGTTTGTGCTGCACTTTCGTGATAGTTTTACTGTCTGATTGGGTGATACATTACCATCACAATGTCGAGTATGCAATGCATTTCGATTAAATCGCAGGAGGCATTTACTGACGAACGAGAGTCAAGCCTTAGTCGACACTATTCGTTTTTGGTCATATCCCTGAGAGGTAAGTCGTACATAGTACGAAAATGTCGTCAACCATTTTAGACATTTAGACCGAGAGCGAGAACACATGGTACATATTTGGTGCAGCAATGCACCTCTGTATCGGTTACTACTAATATTTATAGGCACGGGATCCGTATTAGGCTTGCCGTTGCCTTCCATGGTATACTCGAGAGTGGCGTGGTTCAACGGGCGAGGAGAATTAAATGATTACCAAAATTATAATCAACGTTTTAATCATGTGTTACACACTAGAAACAATGCAGTATAACTAAACCACAAAATCAGACTATAATCGCTTAACTATTAGGTGGCAGAATATAAAAATCAAGACGTTCCACAAAACGCGTGACGCCTGCGCCAGATGCAAACGGATTCTGTTTCAATTGACACGTCCGCACCTAACGTCGCCAGCGCCCTGAGTTACGTCAAGCGAGCTGTCACTGAACTATCAACGTCACTGTCAGTGTCAGTCGCTTCACAATGACGTCGAGTTGAATAATTTAGCTCGATAGTTTATGGAAGCGCCGTCACGGCCATACTGACATGCGCACGACCCTGTGCGCCTTAATGACCTCGCCTCGGTTCTAACGTGGTACCTGAAAAAAATGAAATAGTATCTTGAGAGTCACAGAGCTCGTCCATCTCTGACTTAAACCACCAGCGTTATGCTGTCTCACAAAATAATCACTGTCAAGAATTTCAAGTTTTAGGTTACAGTTCAGTAATAGGTTGACGCACTTGTACTACCGACACATAGTGAAAGATGGACCGGACGTAGACTCCAATGAGCTACTCCCTTCATCTTCGTTATGATGTTGCAACGTAGCCCGGACGTGACTCCTATGAGCCAGCCCCTTCACGCTACCCGTACACACAACATAATACAACATGTAGACCAAGGACGTCGACCGCTAAGTCAGTCCTTTCTACCGATTGCCATAGTTAGGAGAAAACACGGAGACAAACACATGTACACTTTGATGGCAGTACACAGACTTACTTTGACATTTAAGCTTCCTCGGTCTCTGAGGCAGTCATAGTCATTGAACTGACAGTCATGGTGCGGGAACTCGTTACTGAAAGCGTGTCGCTTTCATCATCTGATGAGGCTACATCCTCGTCTTCCCGACCATGAGTCGCCGTCTCGGCCTCGACATCATTTAACACAGTGGCAACATCGACCCACCCCTCAAAGCCTCTGGGTACTGCACGCAAGTTCTCGTGGAAATATTTTAGAACGCGATTGGAACCATCGATATGTTTGAGCTCGTACCTATCGTTGTCTAAAACGTTAATTATGAGGAAAGGCCCTTTAAACTTCCGTTGAAGTTTCGTTTGACTGCGTTCGCTACCTTTGACAAAAACGTAATCTCCTAGAGAGAAAGGTTTGACTCGTGCTTTACCTTTGTTAAACCTAACTACTTCTTTTTGCGCCGCGTTTTCAATACTCTCTGAAGCCTCGTTCCTGATTGTTTCTAAGTCTAACCTAGGTTCATCATTATTCGGAGATATTGCAGCTATACCTAATGATTGCGCGCGTATGCCAAACATTAATTCCGTGGGAGTGAATCCCGTTACTCTGCAGCGAGTAGTGTTAAGAGCTAATTGAACTTCTGGGAGTTCATCTTGCCATGTCTTATGAGGATCGTTCTCAATAATAGTAAGTAGGCACTTTAAAGTTCGCATTACTCTTTCTACTTGACCGTTAGCTCTGCTGGCGCCTGTTGCGATAAGGTGAAGTTCTATACAATGACTACTACAAAATTCTCTAAAATCTGAACTAATGTAGCATCGTCCCTGATCCGATATTATTCGTTTGGGAGCGCCGAAAAGACATACTGCTTTTCTTAGTGCTTTAACTGCACAAGCAGCATCAAGCGACGGGGTATGTTCCAAGAGTACGTACTTAGTAAAGGCATCTACTATGACTGAAGCATACTCTTTCCTATCGCTTTTGCCGCTTAATTTCCCAGTTATGTCTATATGGATTGTGTGCCACGGAGATGCTACTTTGGGTATCGGGTGCAAACGAACTTGTTGAGCTCCGGAAGGACCTTTTGATGTCTTGCATACGATGCATGCATCAACGAACAAACGTACCTGTTTAGCCATTTGGGGGAACCAGTATTGTTCGTATAGTTTATCAAGTGTCTTTTCAGCGCCTAGGTGTTTAATCTCAGTGTGAATATGATTAATCAATGTCCATACAAGCGAGTTAGGTACAATGGGTAACCAACGACTTATTTTATTGCGCTCTACCTTCCTATAGAGAACGTCGTTCCGAACATCATAGGTGTGGCTGATAGAATCAGGGAGTTCATTAAGGCGGTGTTTTGCAATAAGATCTTGAATGTAGGCATCTCGTTTTTGTTCTACAGCTAACCACCCTTGGTGTAGCTCTACAAATTGTACATATTTTGTTAACGTTTGAGCTAAGTGCTTGCCACTATTGGAACTGCTTGGTACTGGGTCTGGAAGGGGATTTCGAGATAGGTAATCGGCGTGTTCCATGCTACTGCCTTGTTTGTGAACAATGTCGAAGTCAAAGGCTTGTAGGAAGGCCCACCACCGATGTACCCTCGGAGTTAGATCAGTTTTTGACTTAGATGCTTTCAAAGAGTTACAGTCTGTGAAGACAGTGAAATGCTGGCCGTACAAATAGTGCCTGAAATTTTCTACCGCACGAACGACCGCCAGAGTCTCCAGTTCATACGAATGGTACCTTGATTCTGTGTCGGCCGTTCGGCGGCTGAAATAAGATATAACGTGAGGGATGCCATTCTTTCTTTGAATAAGAATGGCACCATAGCCATCAGCACTCGCGTCCGTGTGTAGTTCGATAGGCAGCTCGCGATCGAATATCGTAAGTACAGGCTCCGTTGTAAGAATTTTAACTATCCGTTTATGAATATTATCGTGAACGTCTGTCCATTTGATCGGTCCCTTCAATTTTGTGAGCGGATATAAGGGACCTACAAGCCGAGTATAGTTGGGAATGAACCGCCTAAAGTAGGACGCTAATCCTAGAAATTGGCGTACGTGAGAAGCCGTTTTTGGTGGAGGAGCATCAGCGAGGGCTTGAACCTTACGTGGGTTAGGGGTGATCTCCCCAGCTCTGATAACATAGCCTAGGTATTCGACTTCTTTTTTCATAAATTTGCATTTTTTTATGTTGAAGGAAAAACCGGCTTCAGACAATGACTTAAGTGTTAATTGAAGTCCGATCAAGCCCTCGGGGACGTCCCTAGCGAAACAGAGGACATCGTCCATGTACGCCAGGGCCACTTCGTCCTTAAGGGAACCAAGGGCCCTGTTGATGCAACGTTGATAGACGGACGCAGCATTTCTCAAACCAAAGGGCATAGTTACATATTCGTACTGACCCTCCGGTGTGACAAAGGCCGTTCGCGCGATGCTATCACCCACAGGGTCTATAGGAATCTGATGATAGCCCGACGCCATATCTAATGACGAAAATGTGTGGGCCCCGTTCAACCTGTCAATCTGTTCGTCAATGATAGGTAATGGGTAATGTTCGGGCTTCGTATTAGTATTGAGTTCCCTATAGTCAACACACATCCTTTCTGTGTTATCCTTTTTTTTAACCAATAGGATGGGGCTAGCAAAAGGCGAGTTGCTCTCTCTAATAACGCCAGCTTCAAGTAAGGTCCTAATCTTTTCGCGGACAATATCTTTTTCGACAGGAGATAATCTATAAGGCCTTCTTTGAACTACTTTGTTTGAATCTATAGGATCTATGCGCAGCATGCCGGTTGTCACTCTACGGGTCGGTATGCCATCAATGAAAAATCTACTGAATTTTTGTAAAATGTTAATGAGAGCTTTTTTGTCGTCGCCTTGTAAGTCAGTATCTATACAAGAGAAATCGACGCTACTTGCATCTTCGTAATGTGTTTGGGGAGTTTTAGGTTTTGAAAATTTTATGCCATTACTATTTATTTCAATTTTAACACCCTGATCTAAAAGATCCCTTCCAATGATTATGGGTTCAGAAATTAGGCTATCGGGAATGACATGAAATAAAATATGCACAGAAATATGTTGGATGGTGACTTTGCTTAAAATTTGTTTCTTACAATAAGTCTCCGACTTCCCTATTCCTTTGAGTAAAACTATTTTACTGTGTGAAGTACCCAGAAACTTTTGCACTGTCGAAAAGAAAAGAAACAATCTCACCAGATGATGTCTGCAACTCGCTTCGGACTGGTCTTTGATCACACAGGTACACTTTCACCGTCGACGTTAAGGTGCTTCCGCTCCGCCGCTCAGCGCACGATGATGCCAGATGTCCCGGTTGCCCGCAGACGTAGCATGTTGTTGGTTGCATCTTCTCACCAGGTGTCGACACGCGCGGCTTGTCATTCGACCTCAGCGTAGTGGCAATTTCTTGCCTTCTTCTGCGACAGTCTACGGACTTGTGGCCCAGTATACCACAATTGTGACACGCTCCTGTGAATCTAGGTTCGGAGGGCCGCATTCTCTTCATTTCCAAGTCTGAATTTTCGGTTCCATCTGCTCGCCTTTTCAAAGAAACGCCGCTCAGAATCCGAAATAATTGTGACCTCGTCGATACTACATGAGAGTTAAGTTCGCGGCGTAAAAAGTTGTCTTTAAGGCATAAAACGGACGTTACAAAACCCGCTATCATGTCTTCTGCCATTTCTACACGTGGAATGCGCTCAATTATACCCCAAAGCCGCATAGCTGCTTCACAAGCTGACTCTTTTGCACTAATTTGAAAACCCAAGATACAATCAAAGTAATCTTGAGGAAGCATTGGTCTTGAGAATTTCGCTAGAAGCATTTCTTTAATACGTGACCATTCTAGTTGATTTATGTCCAACTTCGTCAAACAGGTTGCGGCTCTTCCTTTCAAAGCATGGGTCAGCACTAGTAACAATTCAGCTCCTTGCAATCTTTTGCTATTCACAATAATTTCCGTTACTTTGCACCAACCTTCAATATCGGCATCCACACTGTCAGGATCAAACTGGATCAACTGCGTCGTCGAGGTTTGTTGGGAAGCAGTCAACAATTTCGTTAGAAGAGTCTCCATACTTTGCAGCAGATTAGATGAGGGCGCACTGCTGTCATACTCCTCACGCGAATGCCCTGCGGATCCCACTTCTGATATAGGCACGGGGTCCGTATTAGGCTTGCCGTTGCCTTCCATGGTATACTCGAGAGTGGCGTGGTTCAACGGGCGAGGAGAATTAAATGATTACCAAAATTATAATCAACGTTTTAATCATGTGTTACACACTAGAAACAATGCAGTATAACTAAACCACAAAATCAGACTATAATCGCTTAACTATTAGGTGGCAGAATATAAAAATCAAGACGTTCCACAAAACGCGTGACGCCTGCGCCAGATGCAAACGGATTCTGTTTCAATTGACACGTCCGCACCTAACGTCGCCAGCGCCCTGAGTTACGTCAAGCGAGCTGTCACTGAACTATCAACGTCACTGTCAGTGTCAGTCGCTTCACAATGACGTCGAGTTGATTAATTTAGCTCGATAGTTTATGGAAGCGCCGTCATATTCTACTGTTTTGTTGATCAATTAATAAACTTCATCCATGCTCTTATTGTTTTAGGCAACACCTGATTATATTTGTCATGCTTCCTGGGAATTAGCAAATCATTCTATTGCATCTGAAAGTAAAACTACAAGGCATGTTGGCCATCGCCAATACGAGTTGAATGTGGACGTTCTATTTTAAGAATGAGCAGACGAAGAGTTTTCTTTCAAGAGCCAAATGAAGAGGAACAAAGGATGACTAACATAATTTCGAATTGGATTAGACCACGAGAGGCAACACCTTAGATGTATTTACTTATTGACTACCTCCGTGGTGGAGTAATATGTACAATGGTTTTCGTGGTGATACCTACTCTGAGTTCCTCGGTTTGAATCCCAGTAGGGGCAAATGTTTCTATGACGAATACGAGCATTTGTACCTGAGGCCATGACTATTTACCTATATAATAATTCTACTAAATACATATATATACCATACATTCCGATTCCCATCGGCTTCCCTATAAGAAATCCCACTCCAGGGATCCACCATGCAGATCTTAATAATTATGTCAGTAATTAGTGCCACCAATGAGTTAAACATTCCATGTTTATTATTGTCTGATTTGTAAATTCTTGGCCGGCTTACCTTCGCCGTATTTCCCCAAACACATCCCTCGCCACTGTTATTACTACTATCACAACTGCATTTTTACCCATTGGCCTAGTATAACATATTACAAGCCTTCCAGTGCTTACTTCGGGGCTAGGCCACTGACCTACTTAAACTATCAATTTGTTACCTGAGACACTCAAGATAGTAAATATTTAGGTCAGCATTTTTGTATTATAGAGAGGACAGCGGGCTAGGCTAATTGGTGTAAGATTAAAAAATATTTACTTTACATTCTGTTACTTTTGTAATTTAATTGTGATTTTTTATTTCAGCTTTCTTCAGAAAATGAAGCTTGTGTTCCTTGTTGGCTCCGAGCTCAAAGAGCTTCACGTAGAAGTGGACAGCCAGAGTTTTAACTGCATTGTGGGGCTACGAACTGTTGGGTGCTGCTCACAGATTTGCTCGCCATGAAGGCATGACTAGACCTGCTCCACTTTTCGATGATGTTATTTTAAAAGTGCCCTTAATTACTTTATAATTTAATATTAAATATGTGACCATACTAAATTATTGTTTTTTTCCACTGAGCAAATGCTAATATGGAAAAACATTACTTGTCTGTGTGTATGTACAATTGTGAAACTTCCCTGTAGAAAGACCAGTCGAGCTTCTTATTTATTTAAAATGTTTTCATCATATTTTTTAGTATTATATTATATTGTTTGCCTTTGATGAAGTAATTTATTAGTAGTATCTACTGGGAAGATCCTCGATTGCAAGTACTGTAAATATATGTAAGTATGCATTCTGAGCAGTACCTAGTAGACTAATATAATATTCCTATCTCAAAGACAATTGTTTTAACCACTAGGTTCCGCCCGCGGTTTCACCCGCGTGATTCGCGTTCATATAGGAATATCGGCATAAAAAATAGCCAATGTTACTCTTCGTTCTTTCAAAGATCAAGTCAATTGTTTGCTTAGTTTGGGCGTAAAGGAAGGACAAATTCGCATTTATAATAATAAATATGTAGGATAGGAGATGAGATGATTTCAACTTAATGTTGGTATAGGTAGGTAGGTAGTCTACAGTTAGACCTCTAAAGTGGGAACGTGTATACCTACTTCTATTGTTTACATCTACCCAATGATATAGTTTATAATATCATTGCATCTACCTATGACTTTCATCATGTTTTAAGTATTTTGCTGTTATTTATCAAAACACAGATTGGTAGATATGTCTTTTTGTGTTTTAAATAACCAAGCACAAAGATCTGAATAATCATAGTCGCAGCAGTTCCTGATAGGTATCCTATTCTATCTATCTATCTTCTAGAATCTAGAACTCGGGCTAACAATACATAGGTACCTACTTACTTACTCAATTAATATTGAAATGCACTACTTAAGTACCTACCTACCTATTTTAGTTCGATTCACGATTGATCTATAAAGCGCGAACGTTCATTTTCAGATTTAATTATTTATTTTGTTACTGTCAGAATCATTGTCCGTCCCTCCCTGTCACTCAACTGTCAATGTCAATCAAATACAGGGAAAAACCTAACCTTAAAAAATTATCGAAATACAAGTATTTCTTTTAAACCCCAACATTTAAAATTCTGTTAATTTATATAGTAATTCTCAATAATATAATCTACCAAATGTGTAAGTCTCATTGCCAAACATGAAAGTTGGTTGAAAGGCCTGTACAAAATCTCCATAGTACCCTGCCATTGTCCTTTAAGAAGAAGTTTAAGAAAGTTCATATTAAGTTTTAAGTTTTGGTAATTTTAAATAATTTTATCATACGACTTTGACGCCCTTTAAGAAAACTGGAGAACATAATATACACGGAGCTAATAATAATAATATAGATTTAACTAACACACGAGCAATAGAATATATAATAATACAAGTAACACGAGCTATATTTTTATTAACAAAATTTGTATGTATGGATTTATAGTTAATCTGAAATAAATTTATTATACCTAGATTACCTACTTACATACATACTCCATATTGAGGTGTGTAGAATCAAAGGCAGCTAAATCCAAAATGTCAAAATATAAATAAATCGAAAAAAAACTCCTAAAACCTACTCTTGTTAAAATAACCCATAAACGTTTTCGCAATTAGTAAGATAAATCTCAATAGCTATTGGAAATACAATAACGACATGAATTACATTCAACAGTAAGTCACAAACTTAAAATTAATGGCGCACTAAGCTGACTTTGATACTGACCCATAACACTTAGCTGTATTTGATCCTCACATGCTGGCACCTAGCTGGATTTGATACTGACATTTTCGATTGACAAGTAAACCCTAGTGATGTGCAATCCTGATAATCTAAGTAATAATACAAAGGGTAACTTAAATGAAACATTGGTAAAATTTTATGTAAGTAATTACTTTTAATCTTCGAAACAATCTACTATTTAGTAGGTCTTACTTAACTTACTACTAATGTAATAACATAAAACGAAAATTCTAGGGATCAAATCACTTGTTTCATCTTAATACCTGTATCGTTAGCGTATAGCGGTTTTTGCCATAGATTCACAAACCCAACAGTAACGTAATTAACACATTATTACGTAGTACTTTAGAAAATATTATACTAATGACTAGAAAACAATATAATAATAATAAAATTTATTTATTCATAATCAACAGTTTTACAAATCACATGTAGGTAAACTCCTTCTTTTGATGAAGTAGGGTAGGTAGGTACAGTGTCACATCACTAACTGAGGTTTTTTTGAGCTTCCTCTTCCACTTGTGCGGTGTTCTACCTTTTTTACGGGCGTGATTTGACGAAAATGGATTTACGTTAACATCCATTAATGTACCGGCAATCCAATTTTCACTTGATTATATATCGGATAAATATATCTTCTTATATTATTTTAAAACGGAAAATACTTCGACACTCTTGTTAACTAGTTAGTACTAAACGCCATTAGGTCGGTTGGGCGAATGAGACTCTGTGATTGGTCGGCTCGGTATTAAGCTGTCTTTGAAAATAGTTTTGAGGGATCTAGCTGAGTTTGATACTGATAGCTAGTTTGATGTTGATTCTTTACCGCAAGCCATAGACAATAGTAAGATGAATCAAATGACGTTCTAAGATAGATTTTGAAAATTTTGGCGTTAAGCTGCATTTGATTCTACTCGTATACCCCTCATATAATCACGACTATTATCCCCGAAGGGTTAGTCAGAGACTAGGTAACGAGGACCGCAAAAGCAGTCCTCTACCATAGTCCACTTTTCACCAAATAGCGACTGCACATGTGCTCAGCGTAGCAGGTGGTGAGCCCGTTGCCGTTGCCGCTCTATGCTGTTGGATGTATGTGCAGTCTTTAGTACGTTAGTCGCCTTTTACGACACCCAAGAGAAGAGAGGCGGTGGTAGTATTCTTTCACCGCTACTCGACACGGTTAAATTTATTTAATTAATTACATTTTATGACCTACACAAAACGGAATTACAGCGTTTACATAGTTATTATCGGCTTGTACAAACATAGGTAGACTGCATTTCCAAAGTATGTGCAGACAGCACGCATAAAACACATCGAGATCAAAAAGAATGAAGTTAAGTATAACACATTAAATTCAAAATTAATTACAACAATTCACATTAATAATTGCTTCCAACCGCCTTGAGATGAACCATGGAGGTCAGGCACACCATCTACTCTATTCAGTACCTAGTGTGTTATATTCGCGACACATTCTGTATATGGGTTGTGAAAGGAAACATTATTATTGCAGAAAGGCACCAAAAAGAGTAATTATGTCGACGATGAATAATTACTACTTAGATGGGATGTTAAGGCGTATATCCGACAAAAGAGAAGTCGAATAGAGCCATTCAATATTTTGTATAGATAAGTTAGATCATGCATCTTACGCCGGACCTCCAAACCTTTAAAAATAAAATAGCGCATGAGTGCGTCATAACATGTGAGCTTCCTTTTCCTACCAAACCTCAATTTGACAACCCTGAGAAGACGCCTTTGAGTAGATTCGAGCATGTCCACGTAATTGTTAAATTAAGGTGACCAGACTACGGATGCATACTCGAGTTGCGTTAAGACAAGCGATCTATAGAGCAGCAGCAAACTATTAGAAGACTTGAACTCCCTGGATACACGACATATTATGAAGCCAAACAGCTTGTTGCACTTCTTTGACATTGCTTCTCTTTCAGGATTGCTTCATAGTAATAGTTGAAAGTAAGCTTATCATCGAACAACACGCCCAGATCGCGAACCAATGTCGACTTCTCAACCTTTGTCCCCTCAATGGCGTACTCAAACTGAATAGGGTTTCTCTTACGAGTGAAAGATATAATAGAACACTTCTCAATGTTAAGACTCATGTGGTTGTCTCTACAGAAACCTGAAGCGGTGTCTATATTTCTCTGCAGTTGTATGCAGTCCGTAACTATTGTCAACCCGGCAGAAAATTATTAGGTCATCTGCGGTCTCGAGTATTTCTGCTGAGTATTGGGATCAAGTCATTTATGAATAAAATCAAAAACAGGAGTCCTAAGTGCGAACCCTGGGGGACACTAGATGTGATAGAGACTGGTTTTGAGAGATATCCTTTTAGAGCAACTATTGACTACGGTTCGAGATATAAGACTTCAGCCAGCGCAAAAGACAACCATGTACGCCCATACACTGAAGTTTGCAGAGTAACATTTCCTTACTGACTCTATCAAATGCCTTCCAGAAATCCGTGTACACTGAGTCCACCTGCCCATGCTCATTAAAAACTTTGCATATAAAGTTGGTATAGGTACTCCAGCAAATTGCTAACGGTAGACTTGCCTTTAACAAATCCGTGTTGCTGTTCATAGAGACACGGCTTGAGGTGATGATAAAGCTGACCATAGACTAGATCATTATTATTATTAATAAAGTAAGAAGGAGGGGGGGAAGATCAAATAATTTCCAAAAAAGGAGAAGAGTGTTTACTAATGTGTAGTGAGCCTTAAGTATTATACAATTGCTATTAAGTCAGCTTAATAAATGATGATGGCTGGCTAACACTTGAGAATTTTTTTTCGACACAGTCAACGTCGTCACGACTATTCATTTGTTACACCAATAAAATATCTGCACGTCCATAATATTATTTGTCAATGCGCACGCAAATCGCCGTCGCTCCACCGCGACCAGCGACTGTAGATGCCAATTACCAGCTCGCTGAATTTAAAGTACTGCGTAACGACATGCTAAAACCTCCCATACGACGCATAAATCCTAGGCGGACGGACAGACGGGCAAAACAAGCGTATTGACGGTATATATTAACAATAAATCTAATTTATTGGACGTCGTGAACGGAGCCAATCGGTCGCTTTGCATAAAATCACACAGCGCATACGAGCGGCGAAACTATTCGCCACGGCTACTGCATTTTGAACTCTTTTTTAAAGGATGGATGGTATAGCTGTTAGTCTTCAGTAGTGGTTAAACATACTTTTAACAACAATACTAATGTATTGTTTGTTTCCTTGTATGAATGCAAGCTATCAACGTCCGGTTGGCACGATGTGATCTTCTACGTGCCAAGTGTGAGTTTTCCTTAGTACTGGATAAAGTTAAAGTGGAAACAACGCCATCTACCTACGTACTTGTGAAACCGACTTTTGATTAGTAGATAAAATGGGGAAGAAATCTCACAGTAGGCATACTGTAGGTGGTAAAAGCTTCAACGCTCTCAGGAATTTAAACTGATTAGATAGGGATCGAAACAATTTAGTGGAGCCACAGCATGCGCAATGACAAAATCTAAGTCGTTAAGAGGAAACACTACGTCGACATGGCATTCTCATACAAAACACAAAAAACAACGTTTCGTAGTCCCATGTTTCCTCCTTCAGAATTGGACCAATTTTTCAGCATCTGTTAAAAAAGAGATTTTCTATGTCTGTATGTTTGATTTTTTTGCATTAAGTCATTTATTTATTAACCAGAAGCTTTCAATATTTAGCGAAATCACTCCATTTTAAGGCGTCTTCAGTAACATTATGTGACTGGTTTAAAAAAATCAAACATACAAACACAGACATAGAAAAATCTCATTCTTTAACCGATGCTGAAAAAGTTATAAAAATTGGTCCAGTTCTGAAGGAGGAAAGTTCCCTGACTACGAAACGTCGTTTTTCTGTGTTTTGTATGAGAATTTTGCATGCCACTTCGACGTAGTGTTTTCTCTTAAATTATTGTTTAAAATATTTGATGATATTAGGAGATAACCACATTGAGTAACCATAGCCTCATATTTTACGGAATTAGGTATCTAATACGCCTAACAAGATGGGATTGAACTTACTTGGGACAACTTATTAAGCTTCTGATTTGGTAAATAAATTAAATCCCAAAATTGAACAGTATCTTTACAATACTAGAATGGCCTCAATAATCACAAAGTAACACAGTAAACAATGGATATAAAGTGTCCTCAATATCATACACAATGAAACTTTGTTCTTAGTTACACATCGTGTTATTAAAAAACAATTAGCCATCGAACTATCGCATGCTTATTAATAGGTAGGTACTGAGAATTGACACATGTAAGGAAGGCCAGCCCTTGCTTCAAACCTATAATCATCACTTCAAGCCATTATTGGGTACGTAGTAGGTCATAATATAATGACTGGTAAGCCCTGATACGTCCCCAGAAACTACATAATTTATGGTTCGAGTACAATAACATTTCACTTGTGTATTACGTCTCAATTAAGTCCGGTTTCCATAGAAGGTGACGAACGAATATGAATAGTACTTATACGAAATAGTTGCCGTAAGTACTGGTTAACAGAAGTAGGTATAAATAAAAAAATAACATCTTTTATTTAATTGAGACCACTAATCGTACCTACCAATTATTCCTTCCTCACGAAAATCATTGGGTCGTTGGACAATTATATAACTCCTACACAAAATTTATATCAATGTCACATATCGTCAATTGTTTTCCTTGCACCAGCAATCATTAGTTAGGGGACTAGTATTCTCTCATAATACGAGGTAATTGTAATTAATTAAAGTATTAGCTTAATTGCTTACTCATTAAATACTTACACTATATTGCTGCGTTACCAAATTGTCGGGATGTCGAAGGACAGAGTGAATGGTGAATAGAACGCGTGCTCTATCTGCGGTCGCATCTTCACTCATCATTAGGTAGGTAGACTAAGAACAAATGCTGGTGTACAACTCAGAAGTCCACATGTCGCCATACCTCCACATCAGCTGCAAGAACCAGTCAATATCAACGTAAGACCAAATTCATTGAAATAATTAACTAAACGATGCCTGAATCAAAGTTTATTGAAAGCAACATAATATTAGAAGTCAAAGCAATAACAATTTCGCTCACCAACGTGTCGATTTCAGCAAGACATCGTGTTTCCTTGGGCGATAAAACACTGGGCGGGTTACTGCGGTGATATACGGGGCCAGGTCGGGAGGGCGGGCGCACTTCATCACGGGCCAATCCCCGCGCCCCTGTGAGGACGCCCGGATTTGTTTTTCTAATAAAAATAATTAATAGTCGCATGTAGAGTGGGCTACAACGGATCTAATGAACCATCATCATAATTTCGATTGATGACGCTGTTGACATTAAACATAGGCCTTTAGTTTAAAAAGTAAGCCCCTTCGTACACAAGGCTACGCAAATCTTCGATACTCGACGATTTTAGTCTCCAAGCGACTACCGCCATACAAATTGGAGTCGCGGGACAAATGTCGGCGACGCGACTCGTGTACGAACCTCAATGGATTTGTATGGCGGTAGTCGCTTGGAGACTAAAATCGTCGAGTATCGAAGATTTGCGTAGCCTTGAGTACGAAGGGGCTAAGAGTACATAGTGTGGCGGCACCACCTACCTGCATGTGACGCCGCATATAGTCCGACACGAAGCAAACACCTTCCTAACCGTGTCAACAGATGGCGCCACAAACGCCAACCCAACGACATCTCCATACAGACGACAGTAAAACAGTATGGGAAGCCTGCGTCGCGGTAGCGAAGTTTCACCACCTCCTTTGATATATATAGCCCTTTGGCTTCCCTACAACAGTGTTGATAAATTTGCAAGGGTCGACTTCACAGAACAGAAGAAAGAGGTCTTCTGTTCTATGGTTGGCTTGAACCCCGATAGCATAATCAATCATAGAGCATCATTATAGGCAATAGCAGAATATACAGCAATGTCTTTTTATGTCTACCTGAGAGTTCTGCCACTGCGGCCCATGGACGCCGACACCGAGAGCATCACGCGCGCGTAATGACCCTGCACTGCAGCTTCAATGTTTATGCCTCGGCATAGGACTGCTTAAACTACTTTCATTGGCCCTTCAAACCGGCACGCAGCAATTTAAAACAATGCTGCTTGGAGAAAGTAATAGTATTTGGGACTTGGGTAGTTAGGTACTTTTGTAAATAATTCATCATCATGGTAATAATGAACCATCTGTCATCCAGACAGCGGGAAACATACTCCTTTTAGTTTTATTAACCAAATGCCAAAGCTAACTAAAGTCATGGGCTTACCGTAGCTACGACGTAATAGATTCGCGAAGCAACCCTGTTAGCATGCAACACTCTTACTGAGTTTTCCATTTTATTTTAATGAGCGCCGACCTCACCTTGCCGTCCCACATAAATCAAAATAAAAAGCCCAAGAGACAGGGTCGCTGGCGGCTAACAACACCCCTGAATATTCATGGAGGTGGCCTTAAATTTATTTATGCAGTCGGCTTGCCACTGATGAAGCGGAACCTGCCCTGCTGTACCCACATTTTTATGACAAACTAGCGGGCTGTCCGCGTGAAAACCCATATACCGAGATGGTTTCGTTTATATTATCATTACATTTCACATCATCATCATCAGTCTATAAACGTCCCATTGCTGGGCACAGGCCTCCCACGTAGACAAAAACACGTGGAGATATTGAGTATCTAATCATAACCCACCACGCTGGCCCAATGCGGGTTGGTGGGTTTTATCGACTGTCATATTACGACAACAACCGGGACCAACAGCTTAACGTGCCTTCCGAAGCACGGAGAAGCTCGAGATTTTTTTAATTTGGTCACCCATCTAACAACCGGGAAAGTTGCTTAGCGAGCAACATCGCAAGCCGAACGCGCTAGCCGCTGCGCCATCAAGCTCCTCATTCTCTCATTTCACTCATTTCACATAGGTTATTTATTACTATTACGTTTTTTTACGTTTCACGAGTAAAAATAGCATCCAAACTGCTGACGTGAAATTTCGTTTCGGAAACGTACTTCACTTCGTTTTCCATCAGTAGCTGCTACTAGGGACCATGTGTTTTAAAAGTGAAATGTTCTAATCAAAAACAATGAAATCATTAAAGCTAAGTCTAAGCATTTCGTCAAACATTATTACCTTTCACATCAGAACCGAATGTTCTTAACAGCCCTAGGTGCTTCGTAACCTAGAAAGTTCACCTCCCAAGGGACGGCAGCCCCATATAGGGCGAGGTGTCAAGTGGGGAATGAATTTGTCAGCTGGAGATTCTTCGCAGCCCGCCGCGCCATTCGTCACGGCCACGGCACGGCGGCGGCTACTGGGCTCACGCGTGGAGGAATCAGTGACGAACATATCGTACAGTGTATCTTTAAAAAAAACTACAGCCATTATACTGCCCCACTGCAGTTGTCCCTATCTACCGACCCCTATAGATAGGGTATCGCAGCGGAACTACGGGTCCGGCTGTGTTTCTCAGGGGTACTACGGGATTCCGGTTCAAGCCCACCGCTGGTTATGCCTTGACCGGCGCCTCCGGCGGGATCCGGACATGGGTTGAACTCGTAGTGACTTGTGGTTAGCAGTGGAGCTTGGGAATGTTCGTTTGTTCTGGTATTGTGTGCCAGGACTTCCAAACTCGTGCACAGCGAGCGGGGCCTAGTAGCGGTCTCTGAGGGGCCAGAAGCGAAAAGTCTTGCGGGGAACATGAGTTTCCCATATAGTTGGCAGCTTTGTCCGGTGGTTTTCATTGGACATTGGTGTTGACATCTCCGGTACTAGTCTGGAGAACTAGTAGAGGCGGCCCCCTAGATGCCGTAGCCTCCGGTCCAGCCAGCCGCGTAGGACGTGGGAACTGTCCAGGCGCCCGGACGGGTTCCGAGAAGTGAGTGTGCTTACTACTCCGCAACCAAGGTGGACACTTGGGAGTTGGCTTTAGAGTCGACGACCCGAGCAGTGACAACTGCGAGTTGTGCCCTTCGTGCAACGAGAAGTGAGCGTGCTTGACAGCTCCGGTTACCTATCTATACAATAGGCAGTGAACTACACGTGTTCACGGGGAAACTCTCCCGAGACACTAGTCTATTGAGTGCCGAATGAAGAGCGCGCTTCGGCGGGCACTGATTTGGCGTCACGATCTAACGCAGATGGTCTCCTGCGCGAGTAGTTTACTGGCGCAGGGACGTCTGGCACTTCTTGCATAACCTAACGGTTGGTCTCGAGGTGCCAGTACAAATAAAACTTAGTGAATAAGGAGAGGGGATGTCCCACTCATCTTCTGACCACTATAGATAGGGCTTCACAGCTCCCAACTAGCAAATTGGTCATATAAAAACTGTGCTATGCGACTTTTGGTTATATAACTGTTGAATTGATGTTATTAGACAACTACAACGTTGTGTAACCGTTATTCCTACAACGATTTAGTCCCGTAACTAAATGGTCCACTAAATAAGTTGAGTAAATGTTTTTACGACTGTATTATACAACGTTGTATAGTGGTGCCTGTGTATAGGTTAGGTAGACGTTTATACGACTGACTCATACAGCGTCGTATAGTAGTGCCTGTGTATAGGTTAGGTAGACGTTTTTACGACTGATTTATACAACGTCGTATAGTGGTGCCTGTGTATAGGTTAAGTAGACGTTTTTACGACTGATTCATACAACGTCGTATAGTGGTGCCTGTGTATAGGTTAGGTAGATGTTTTTACGACTGATTCATACAACGTCGAATAGTGGTGTTAGAGTATAGGTTACGTGAACGTTTTTAATACTGCTTTATTATATCGTCATATTATGAAGCCAGGTTGTAGGTCGGATAAATAAAAAAAATATGACACCATGTATAAAGGTTTTATTTAAATTAAAGGTTATCTGTTCATGTTTATTATCTCACGGAACTCTAAAATAATTTATCATGGCCGACCATCTTGGTCGCAAGAAACCGCATTATGCGACCTTTTCATTATATAATTGATGTATAGAAGTCGTTTCTTAACTTAGACAAGATGGCTGCTATTTCAGTATGTAAACAAATTTTAAGAAATAGTCTACAATAATTTAATTTCAATAAATTCGAAGGGGGCGTAAAAATTTTCACAAGAACACACCTATATTTCACCACAAAACTAAACGTCCCATAAGAATTAGGTGCACTGCACACATTTATCCTTACACTCTGTTCGTGTATAATATTGTTAAAGTAAATGTAAAAATAATTAAGTAAATTATAACTTATAAACCGTTTAAATTTTGTATTTGATAACACGTACTTTTCCAGCAAACATCACAGGAACGAATGAATGGAATGAACTTCAGATCATTCCATTGTGTACAATAAAAGTCGATGTTAAACACTTAACCGATATTACAGTCATCTTCTAATGTCTATGCAATTGTTATAGGACTTCTGTGGTTCGGTAACAGTCGGTCGAAAACTTTTATGTAACATTTAAAAGTTCTTGACTGACGTTTATTTAACTTGTAAATAACAATAATGTCATTTAATATGGGCCTATTTCGCGTTGTATAAACGTCTACGACACGTTTATATGACCCACTTTATAGAACCAAAAGGAAATGTAAAACGTTTTCTCAACTATTATGCAACGATAATTTGTTACTTGGGCTGGAACCACGGGTCCGGCTGTTCGTCTTTCAGTGGTACTATGGGGTTCTATTCACACCCCCCGCTGGTTGTGCCCCTACCGGCGCCTCCAGCGGGATTCGGACATGAGTAGGACTCGTAGTAGCTTGTGGTTAGCTGTGGAGCTTGGGAATGTTGGTCTGTCCGGTATTGTGTGCCAGGACTTCCAAACTCGTGCACAGCACACTACACGCAATCGACTGTCATTCCATCCACATCACCTTGATGGATGGCGGTCTACTACTGTTCGATTTTCAAGAAATTTCTTGCCTCGAACTACAAGTATTGTGGAACCAGCTCTCGGCGGCGATATTTCCGGGCCGTTACGACTTAGGGATCTTCAAGAAACGAGCCTATTCCTTCCTTAAAGGCTGGAAACGCGTCTGCGATTTCTCTGGTTTTGCGGGTGTCCATGTGCAGCGGTGATAACTTTCCATCAGGTGACCTGCTTGCTCGTTTGCCTCCTTCTGCTATAAAAAAAAACAGCGAGCGGGGTTTAGTAGCGGTCTCGGTGGGGACTGAAACGAAAGGTCCTGCGGGGAACGTGAGTTTCCATTTAAGTTGGCAGCTTTGTTTGGTGGTTCTCATTAGACATTGCTATCGGCATCTCCGGTACTAGTCTGGAGAACTAGTAGAGATGGCCCCCTAGATGCCGTAGCCTCCAGTCTAACCAGAGTGTGCTTACTACTCCGCGACCAAGGTGGGCACTTGGAATTTGACTTTAGTTGACGAACCGAGCAGCGGCAACTGCGAGTTGTGCACTTCGTGCAACGAGAAGTGAGCGAGCTCCACAGCTCCAGTTACCTATCTGAAAAATAGGCAGTGAGCTACACGTGTTCACGGGGAAACTCTCCCGAGACACTAGTCTATTGAGTGCCGAATGAAGAGCGCGCTGCGGCGGGCACTGATTTGGCGTCACGATCTAACGCAGATGGTCTCCTGCGCGAGTAGTTTACTGGCGCAAGGACGTCTGGCACTTCTTGCGTTAACGGTTGGTCTCGAGGTGCCAGTACAAATAAATTAGCGATGTAAGGAGAGGGGTGGTCCCACTGCAGGCGAAGGGCCCCATTAAATAAACCAAGTCATCCTTAAAGTAAGTAAAGATGGGTATTAGCTTGAACACAAACCCGGACTGTGCATCGGAAAATTCCGTAAACATACGTTGCCTGACCTGAGAATTAAGACCTCCGGATATCGAGCAGAGCGCTTGGCCACTCGCCCACCGAGAGACGTTTTCAAAAACCAAGCCAATCGAACATGTTCATCACCTACTACAATCGACGTAAGCTTGTGTGCTGTTTTGTCTGGGAAAACTTATTAAATGATAGGTAGTAGTGTACTTCGGAACTACTTCGTAATTCTAATAGGTACTATTTCTACTTCAATCATAACAAAAAAAGTGAAGTCCTATGATTTTATAATAATTATCTAAACTTGTAAATGCTTCTAACTAAATAAAAAAAGCATCAAATTGTATGTATGAATCTTTACGTATTGTTAGACGAGAAGGTGTCCTCTAGTACTGTGCCATGTCGCAGAGGGTGTGTCCGAGAGATTTATCGCGCGATGAGCAACTTCCTTCATAAAACAAGCCGCTGACACCTCGACACCCCGACACACCGACGGTTTTTACCCTACAGCGCCCAATTTATGTAATGTCTTGTTGGGAATAACAATTTTTTGCATTTACTACGTCACGATTAGGTCCTCTTATTGTTAGACAAAAAACATGCTATCAATAACTGATGGATGACAATACAATACAACACAACAATGAAATTACATTAATATCATTGATGACAGTGGACTTGAGACGTTGTAAAGGAAGATTTTCGTAGCACTGGTGGTAATTTAACAAAAATAAAATTTAAAAGTATTTACTTTTATTATACTTAACATGGTATGTGTCTCACTAAGAATGAGTCTCCAGGGATCTGCCTATACGAAACCAGAAGGCATTAGACATTGCAAACCTTATGGCAGTCTTCCCCCTCAAACAAATTACCTACCTTATGACAGTCATTGTGTGAAATCATAGGACTACACAATAATAGATTGCGATGTGACAAAGTGTTACAGTGCGAGGGAAACCTTGGGAACTTCCACTAAGATAAGATAAGAATATTGTAGTGTATCTCACGCATTATTGACAAGTGTTATTAATACTTTAAAAGCGCCATAGTGGTCACCGGTGACCGACAAACATCAGTTTCAATTGTGTCTGGTTTTGTGGCAGACAACACACGTCAAGATAAAATGTTCGCACTGAGAAACGAAAGCGTTGTGTTCTTATTGTGATTTTCGTGACCATTAGAAACCGATGTGGTACACTGATAGCTGCCACAGTTTACACATTCAATAAACTCTCAATGTTGCCATCGCAATAAATCCTTGCCGGGCGCGCCCAACGAACCCTAATCCAGAATTTAATATGCAAACTCTATCCAACCCTTCTTTATCCTCAAGATAAATCTGACAATCATCGTGCACCCCGGCGGACGCGTCATTTCCTCCAAATAAAATATATCGGTTGAATAAAACCAGTGAGATTTCCTTCCAAAGGAGTCCACATTTTTTTTGTCGGACGGCAATATATCTGCCGGACGGCCGGCGAGCCGGTGAAATATGCGCGCCGGGCAGGCCGTCCGTCACGGGCGAATCACCTCGCCGACAAATTCATTCGTGGCCTTGATTTTCTTTCAGCAGACATGACCTTAAGGCGGGCTGCTTGAAGAACTGCTTCTACAATTTGCAGATGTTGGTGCCTATGCTGTACGCGAATAACAAGACTGATCTGTTGCCTCTTGCCTGACCAGTATTATTTCTTCAGACATTCACGAGCTCTCAAAAGAAAGGTGAGTTAGGCCGCTGGTTAAAACCTAGTCTCTTTAACTTCATATATATGCGAAGACGTGGTCCCAGCAGTCAAAAGTTTATATTTACTTATTTATCAAATCTTCATTGCACTACACAACTACAAATGGCGGATTTATGGGCGAGGAGAAAGCAAAAGGCATTCTCTTCTCGGGTTTTCCACTCTTGTCATCCGCTTCAGAGATTCAAGTAAAGTACAGCGCCACGTTTGCGTAACGACTGCCTCTACTAAACTAAACCTTCGTGTATCGGTCAATACTACCGCTTGAGAAACCATAATTTTCTCCTCGCCCATAAATGCGGTTGAAATAGCCATAGGCGACCATTAGCAACTTCTGTCCAAAACAAACCAGCCATCATAATCAGCACTTCCTACGAAATTGCTCCCTAAAGTAGCTACGAGGCAACGTTGAAACAAAACACTATCTCCGCCACGCCGTAACTCACGGGAATCAAATAAAAACCATTCGGAGGCACGTAAGGAAGCGAGCTGAGCAAATAAATTGCATGGCGAGTGCACGTTGTCCAACGTTGGGGTAATAAGTTGCAGGGCCCCGGGCCGCTGAGGGCCATAATTTACCATCGCGCGGAAGAAGACCGCCCGAAGAATGGCTTAAACTGCTACTTTAAAGTGCCTAGCTATTCTGATACTCACTTTGATAATATATTGGGGTTTGATAGGTTAAGCTGGACTTTGCTTGTAATGTTTTAATCTTATGTCATTTAGCTAGATGCGAGCTGCACAAAACCGGTTGCGGTGGCGATCCTGATAATGAGAAACGATGAATAAAATATTATTAGCTCGGACTACACGTATGTATTATATAATATATCCAGCGATGGACTTGGATAGGATGGTGGTAGTTCACCATTCGGACTTAAAACAATCTCCTACTATAACGAGTAAATATGTTACCCCCTGCTAGAAACCGAACCTGTGACTGAGACCGGTCGTCTACTCGTTATCACTAGACCACAGAGGCGGTTATAAATCATATACTCGCCGTACCTTACTTACCGTTCTTCCCTTAACTGAACCACACTCGCCTTTGTTTGATGTTTTTTGGCTTCAGAACCTTCAAGATTGTCGCCCTACCAATCCGGTTACTCTATAGAAACTCATCAGCGTAGCGGCGAAAAGCAATCTCTCTCCATAAAACAGCATCAAACTACATGCAGTGATTGCATGGCTTTTATCATATAACCGTTGACTTTCCGCCGCCTTTGACCGAGCCGAAACAATGTATCACGCAAATAAACAACTCCCAAACATATTTCATACGGAATCGCCAAACGTTAGCACAAAGCGGAATCCATCTCCATACATCAGCGTGTATGCGGTACACGCCGACTAATCTGGTGTCCCGCTCGCTCGCCATAACTCAGAGCGAGACGACGTTTTTACGAGCTCTTTATTAAGAAATATAGGATTGCAGCGCTATTAAGAGTTCGCGATTTAGCCACGCGCTAATGCAGTTGTTCCCGTGATATACGGCCTTTGTAGCCGCTGACAAAGGCCTTTAAGCCAATTGCAACCCTCGGCTGGTTCTAACGTTAATTGCGTTACAAACAACAAGAATTATAAACTTTATAAAGGGTACCACTTTGCTGTATCGAAATAGCCTGAAGTCAATGAACTTTAGCAATACGAACGACAGCTCCTTCAACTCATGGACCTGAGGCGAGAATACTCTTTATTTATCAAAATAGTAAAATAAAATGTCTATAGTCTATGTGGCAAAGCAAAATAATCTTTTAGGTAGCAAACAATTCTTAAACCACTTACACAATGCCGGGTCTCAGATGGGTAACCGAAGGAAAAAGCATGTCATGCTACAAGAGGCACGACATAAAGCTCGCAAAACGAACATAAAACGAAATTGTACCCTGTTGATAAGATTGATAGCCATTAATACTTAGAACGGCGCCGCGGCGCCACTAGACACAATAGAAATTCTATTCATTGAGCGCTGATCAGTGCGTGGCTACAGTTGGACCAATACACATGGAGCAGCGTCCGGCTGTTAGACTTTTGTAGGTTGTTGAAGAGCCTGTTCAAAGTATTATTTTAATGAAAAAACGGGATTTTCACCATGTTTGATATTTCGGCGCAGTTGCATGAAGTTGCACTTAGAACTGAAACTCAAAAATATATTTTTTTCATCTAACCCATCTATGGATAGGTCTTTAAAAATGATATCGAGGTTTCTAATTTAATTTTTTTCTTAACTGAATAGTTTGCGCGAGAGACACTTCCAAAGTGGTAAAATGTGTCCGTGCCGGACCCCTGTAACTACTAAAATAAAAGAATGATAAAACTGAAAAAAATATATGATGTACATTACCATGCAAACTTCCACCAAAAATGGGTTTGAACAAGATCTAGTAAGTAGTTTTTTTTTAATACGTCATAAATTAATCAATTTAAAAAATATATACTATTATTAAAACATCGATCATAGTTACAACGAACTACAAGAACTTTTATATGATGTTACTTGCTGCTACGGAACCCTTCATGGGCGAGTCCGACTCGCACTTGGCCGGCTTTTTGTTTAATTTACTCTCATAACATTACACTATACTGTGTCGCGTGGCGGTGAAAGAATACTACCACCCCCTCTCTTCCCTTGGGTGTCGCAAAAGGCGACTAACGGACTAAAGACTAATGCACATACATCCTACTGCATAGAGGGGCAATGGGCTCACCACCTGTCACGCTGAGCGTATGTGCAGTCGCTATTTGGTGAAAAGTGGACTATGGTAGAGGACTGCTTTTGCTGTCCTCATTGCCAGTCTCTCACTAACCCTTTGGGGATAATAGCCGTAATTATATGTATGTATGTGTGTAACATCATACATGCTCATCGGGGACTCTTGACCTGATCTTTCACACTTTTTTTAAACTGAAAGCAAAACATTTATTTATTTATTTATTTGATTATTTGGCACAGTTACAAGATACAAATCACGACATTTGTTAAACAACTAAATTAAAAAATAAAATAGATTAATTTGCATCTCTATAACAACTATGCACAACATGCAAATGAAATAAAATAAAAAAAAATTGTGTGGCCTATTAAGTGTAACAAAGTAAGACACAAAATAACAATATTGTTAACTAAATATTAAACAAATGTGTTGTGAACCATTACGACACATCTATGTTATTTGCAAGCCATAAATTATCCGGATCTTTAATAATTTGTACAAATGCATTGGGACTCTGGAAGAATATATCTAGTTCTTTACATAATAAATTATATTGTCTACAAAAGCGCACTAGTGGATTGTTTTGTGACACATTATTTTTTGCAGAAGGTACTTAGGTATTTAGATACTACAGTCAATAAATAAGTACAAGAACAAGCCACTTAACTGTAATCGAATTTGCAGCTCATTATAAACTCATGCGCTGTACAGTCCGCCGGGGCTCGCCTGGCTGCTTAGCCAAGACACTTTACGACCAACTAGGCGAAGTTACCGTCTGATCTTAAACATATTTTTGGGAAAACACTGCCTGTCTTTGCATTCTACTCGCTTTGACACCGGTGTTAAATAAATGAAAGTGGAGGCTTTTAGAATAAAACTTTAGTTTTATATGTGCTTGGTAATTGAAACTATTTCAGTGTTGAAAGGCATACACAACAGGTTAAATTCAAACATACCGTATTACCTATCTCTGTGATTCAAACTAAACTTATAACAATATGAAACATTGAATAGGTACAAATCGTAAGCGTAGGCATCTAAATATTGTTACTAGCTAGCTTATTAAGAAAATAAAAAACTATTCTAACAACACATTCATTCAGGTGTAGCATATTCAGGTGTGGCATATCAATAAACATAACGCGTATAATTACAACTTTTTCTATAATTGCGAACGGTTTTCGAAAAACTTTGTATAACTGGTTCTAAGTACTCAACTTTTCGCAAACATTTGAGAGATCCCAAAAGCAGAGGACTGATTTTGCAGTCCTCATTGCCTAGTCTCTGACTCTAAGTCTAACCCTTCGGGGATAATAGTCGTAACTATGTGTGGGTATGTATTTTAAAGTGACTTTAATATTATGAATAATTACATTACAGTACATTAAGTCAAGATAAAACACTCAAAAATAAGAAAAAAAAGAAAGAAAGAATCAATTCCATTTTGTTCAAACGTTGCTATAAAATATTACTTGTACGTTAGTTCTGTTTAAAACACAAGTTATAAGTATCATCTGCAAAACTAAACAAAAACAATAGAAATTAAATAGCAAAAAGTATCCGCCGCTGCATTACAACATTTCTCCGAGTTTGTAGACGGTAGCCATTCTCAGCTAATAAAGAAGATAAGGAAGGACGGTATTTCACGTTTCAGGCGGTAAAGTATCTCGCGGCCCGACCGAAATGAGCCATCCGAACGCGGAAAGTGCTACAATTTATACAGACTTCTAGCTTGACGCCTGGCCTAAGTCATGAGCGATAACAGTGTGATCGTCTAACAATCGTTAATACTATAATAGCAAGGCGTCTGGTACGGTGACACTTATATAAAACCGCTGCAACAGATCAACTCAGATAAATTCAGATTCAGATAAGACCAACCAGTTAGGTGGTGACCGTAGTCGACTAGTCGGTATCAACTAAGTCACGGTACCTGTCTCGCTCGGTAGCCGACCGGAACAACAAAGGCACCGACAGTCGCCGAAACCCAACAACTCGTTTTGGGTTAGAGTGGTAGGTTAAGGTTCGATCAACTCTTTTGGGAAGGTTAGTTTTTTTTATTGTGAAAAGGAGCCAAACGAGCAGGCATGTCACCTGATGGGAAGGAATCACCGCCGCCCATGCACACCTGCAAAACCAGAGGAGACGCAGACACGCTGCCGGCCTCGCGGAACGAGTAGGTAGGACCTTTGAGGAAGGAGTAGGAGTTGCAACTCCGTGGAGGGGGGGAAGGGGGATAGATGGGTTTTCGGCACTTTTACTCACCGGACGAAACACAGCAGCAACGAGTGCTTTTGTATTACGCCGAGCGAGAGGGCCCAATTCGTGCTGCAACGCAGCGTGGCTCTACTACTCAGTTTTAGGCTGTTATTGATGACGTGAGTCATTATCTTTCTTTCGCATTTCAAATCTCCTTGATCATCGCTGTATCTTACAGCTTGCGCCAAATCGCTAGTTACAATATTTTACAGTGAGCAGACATTTTTATAGGTATTTAGCGAAAACGTCTCTCCTACAGGCCAATTTGCAACTTGTTTGCGTGGCTAATAAATCGGGTCGACGGGGCCCGCTCCCGAGTTATGGCCGCTATTCCCGTGACGTCAGCACTTTTATTTCAATTGCGAATTAGAGGCTTAGTGCTCATAATAAATTATTGACCTCGTATAAATTTTGGTTGTTCATATTTTTTTTAAATCTAAAATATTTTATGCGTCTTTAAAAGCAAATGGAAATTGTAAGAACTGCTCGCGATTTCAACAGCGTAAACACCCGTTTTGTAAAGTCCATTCTAAATGTCCAAGTACAAGGATCCTATCACCGCCAAATTTCAAGATAACAGCTTTGAAAAATCTGAGATAAGACTTTTTTTCAATACTTACCTACGTGGTTGGCGAACTACAGATGACATTGCTTGCTCATTCTAAATGCCATTGATACGACACTTTTATTCTGCAATTTCTGAAAAAGCTCTCATTGACAATAACGTAAGTGTCATATTCAATACTTACCTTCAATAACAACATAAATGTATTAAACGTTGCGACAATCGAACGGTTTATTTTATTTATATCACACATATTACATGTGACATGTAAAATATTCACGGTTCAATAGCCAGCTATCCCACAAGGACACTCGTCTCGGTTCTTCGTCGCCATATTTTTCAACAATATCGCATTATATTGCCCTGAGGGAGACACAGCAACCTGATATACACTACGGGTGCTCTTAACGTTGAAAGATCAAGAAAAATCACTTGTCGGAGACCGCATGGAGGTGTAAACTAGGAGTGACTTGCTCAGGCGTAGGTTTTATGAGGCAATATACGTTCATTTTTATATTGACATTTTAGTTTTGATACTGAGTGGGCAAGCTAGCATACGGGCCACCTACCTGATAGAAGCGTTCACCGCAATTAATAGCAAGCCCGAGCGCGTCACGCCCGCGCTCCCGACTATGCAGCTTCAGTTCGTATGCCTCTAAATAAACCCTGTGATTTCCTTGTACCTATTATAATACCCTTCAGACTGATACGCAGCAATGTAAAACAATGCTGCTTGACGGCAGAAATAGGTTAGGGTGGTCGTCATCCAGTCGGATTCTGACCAAAGTCTACCGTTGTGTCCAGTGATTAAACTATCAGTCTCATGCCTGTGCGTTTGATTCCCAGCATATCATTTTCGATACCTAGTTTCTGATAAAACTTGTTTCAAGTCCGTCTGGCTAGCTTTAACCATCCTACTAATATTATAAACGCGAAAGTTTATAAATATGGATGGATGTTTGTTACTCTTTCACGTAAAAACTACTGAATGGATTTGGATGAAATTCGGCGAACAGATAGTTTATAACCTGGATTAACACATAGGATACTTTTATCCCGATATTCCCACGGGAACGGGAACCACGCGGGTGAAACCGCGAGCGACCGCTAAGTCTTATATAAACATGTAGGTAATAATAACAACAATAAATAATAAACTAATGAACTATCCCATACTTAGAATGATCACCTAGCTCAAGTTAAGCTTCTGAATTGAAAATTGTTTAATGGTTAACTAGACAAATGATAAAATTTAAAATAAGTATTTTTTATTATACATAGAAATCACCTAGACGCTATACAATTTAGAAGAACAGTTATTGCTAAATATACCCGATGAACACTTGAACCCGAGACCTCAGAGATTGTCAACAATGTTAGTAGGTAAGCAGCATTGTCGTTACGACGGCTTAGACGGTTAGAGTTAAGATAGCTACTCAATACATGAAGATGCAGGGTGAAAACCTTTGGCCTTATCCTCACGATCTAATGCTTTATTGAATTACTAGCGAACACTTTATTCGTCTTCGTCTGAGTTAACACCCGTATCGAGCCAGTATTCCGTAATTACAAAGAAATAAAACCCTTCCTTAACGGATGTCAACATCCTGTAAGATTCTTCCTACAAAATTTCGGTTAAGTAGCCATTTTAGTTCCTATGCAATTTCGTTAGTGGTATTAAGTTTGAATGTACAGTCTTCTTGGCTTTTTCTATTTGTTATGAAATGAGCAGGTACTTCAGTTGCAATAAATATAATACAACTTACAAAAGTGGAGATGATAATGGGAGAAAGTTTTGGATCTTTTGGTATCTATTGATTGATATAGATACTATGGTTTCCACTTTCCACACTTTTTTTGTTTTTTTTTTATGTGACACGTCATAGTGACTACATCCTGCCTGATGGTAAGCAGCCGATGTAATCGAAAATAATGAGAGCGCTCCACGGTGACGTAGAATAAGCACGGTAACAAGAGCACCCATTCATGACGGCCTGCATAAATGCCGTTTCACGCCCCGTTTAAAAGACCCGGGATTATATGGGCTGGGAAACACATGCGCCGGCAGAGAATTCCAAAGCCGAATGGTCTTACAGAGGAACGAATTGCCAAATTTGTTGGTACGAGTGCTGATATTCTGCACAGTATGATGGTGGTTCCTAAGAACAGCACGTATAGTCCGGGACAGGAAAGGAGAGGGCGGGATTAGATCAAAAAGTTCTTCAAAACACTCTCCGTAGTAATTTCGGTAGAAGACACTGAGAGAAGTAATGTCTCTACGCAGCTGGAGGTCCTCAAGAGAGGCTGTGACTTCAGCATTTCCAATAATGCGTACCGCTCGCCTTTGCAGTCTATCAAGTGCATCGAGGAGGTATTTAGCGGAGCCGTCTCATAGATGGGAACAATACTCCATACTCGATCGCACCTGAGTCTTGTACAGGAAACAGCGCTGCTCGGGAGTGAAAAACCGCCTCACCTTATTGAGAATACCCAACTTACGGGAGGCAGTTAAAATTACACTCTCGATGTAGCATTTTGGATTCAGTTCCTGGCCAATGTCCATGCCAAGAATGCTGAGGTCCACTGAAATGGGTAAAGGAGAGTTCTGAGGAGAGTGAGGAGTAAGGAAGGGAGTTATCTTGGACGAAAATGCACAAACTTGGGTTTTTCGGCCATTAAACTCGACCAGGTTTTCAGATCCCTATTTGGAGATACGATCGAGAGTCAGGTTCAGTTTGGCAACCAGTTCTTGCCTTTTCACCACGATATCAGCTTGCTTTGCCGCAGGATGTCATATGTACCGCTCATGCACAGTACTGTCATCCGCATAATAATGAATATTGCCCAAGGGCAACATGTCATTGATATGCAGAAGAAATAGAGTAGGTGAGAGCACAGATTGCTCGACCTGGGAAATGAAGCAGACCTCGGTCCAAAAGTCTTTGTCACCGAAGCCATATAATACATAGGTAATTAATAATACTAGTCCTTAAAAATATATACAACTTTTATTGAATGTAAAAGTTTAACATTACCAGAATAGCATTAGCGCTCTAAATGATATTCTTATAAAAAAACAAAAACGTGCACAGTCAAGTGAAGAACCAGCTTGACGCTTCTCATCGATGTCCAACTCTACGTTCACGAATATAGATTGACATTACCATGGTGGATTGTAAATATATGATTTTAATCTACATTCACAACGAAGAACACGTCAGCGGTAACATCAACCGAATTGAATGAAAACAACAGACGGCCCACAACGCTGACGATCTCTTTAAATTATTTCAAATTCATCTCAATCACATTTGTTGCTTGACATTTTCCACTCGCCGTCTAATATTCATGGAACAAATACAGGGATATTCCATCTAATACCCAGCGCATAAGGCCCACAATACAGTAACATATTAATGCGTAAACTGGATACGCTAGTACCCCTCTATTACCATAATACCACCTGTCATGTGTCAGTCCCTCAATATTCACGCTGTTTGATGGGAAATAGATTTTTTTTCTTTTATCATTTTAGGGTACCAATGGTTTGTTGTTTAACCGTTCATAGCGTGAATATTTATAATAAGTATTTTTAATTTTCTTTACCAAATATGACAACAGCTGTCTTTCCTTCATTATTATGTAGCCGATAGTAGTCCACAAATCTTATATTGGTCAGTGAAGATAAACGACTTGCGAATCTCGAAGCGTAAATGTCCCCACAATCGCTAGATGCAAACGAAACCATCGCGATTCAGTGCGACCTACTAGCGAAATCTAGTAACGAGCGAAAAGCGGACATTCAATATAATTATATCTTATGACAAATAAGTACAGCCTGAAAATGTTCTTCTTTTCATAATACCTAATCTATTGTAATTTCATATATGTTATGAAAATTATCACACTAGCTACTTATAAACTATTAGTTTGCTAGTTTCACCCTTAGCCATTTTTTCCGTGGCCTCCCCAGCGATGTATCGAATTTTGATAAGGCCTCTTTTAAGAACCTCCCGCGGTATCCATCGCACCGCCTCCGAGTGCTCCGGGGATCGACATGAAATTTTTAAAGCGTCTCGGAAATATTGTGTTACCAACAGGATCACTCGCGTTGCTGAAACGTGTTAGTGTTAACATATAATGTATTTCATTACTTAAAGCATTTTTAAAAAACTGGAAACATAGATTATTGAAAAAGACACTCAATCAAAACGAAGACATCATCTTCCGATTCGACCATCGTATGGCACTAGGGGAATTTAGTCATAACCCACCACATTGGTTCAATTTTGGTTGGTGGGTTAAGTTAACAAAGAGATCAGTTGACTAAGAACTTGCGACCTGTCAAATGTGGTCAAACAGAATTTTGATATAATATATTCAACCACAGTCAAGCGAGTAGTACCTATGCGTATGTCTGCCTGTATAAAGTCCCATAGTCATTTAATAGTCATTCATTACCCATTACATTACATCAGTACTTTCATAGTTACTTTCGTGTTACTTGATGGCCATAAAAATAATAAAAAGTGTTTAACTTTATTTTTCAAAATGGAGATACGAAATGCCCGCAAAACCGTCAAAGCTGCGACGAGTCGTAACAACGTTCGCCCAAAAACAACAAAACGCCCGCCCAAATAAAAGGGTGCCGCAACGAAAACGCCGACGACACATTTGGAGCGCGCTGACAGACGCTGCGGAAGGCTTTACTACTTCCGGTGACAAGATGGCCGGGCATTCAGCGCAGCCGGAAACTGCGGCGCCCAAACACGATAAAACACGTCCCCATTTCGTTCTGAACACCTTTGGCGATACGAGCAAATCTGGACTCTGTGCTTCAACGGTTGAAGTTCATTTTGGCGTTTTTGAGATGCTGCCAAAGGTATTACATTCCCTGAAGGAGGCAATGAGCAGCGCCCGCCGCCGTCATGTGCGATCGGCTATTTCCCCCATCGGGTATGACTGAGAGTTTTCCGCCGCCAATGATAACGTGTAAATGAACACAGTTTGCCTTTTTACGACCGAATGACGATGACGGCACGGTGGGGACATATTATGATAATGTAAATTTTTCTCTGAGGTATTTATTGGAACTCTTATAGTGTGGGATGGTACACCTGGCTAAAGGTTTAGTTAGTTAACAGGTAAAGCATGGCTTTGACAAAAGGGTGGCCAAAACTTGGCAAAAAGAAACGTCCAGCAGCAAGATAGGTCAACGACATCACTAGCATCGTCGGTCTCCAGTAGCGCAGGACCGAAGGGAGTGGCACGAGAAAAGGGAGGCCTATATGCCGGAGAAGGTAGACGGGTTGCGAATGACGATGATGACGCCATTTTAATCTATTTTAAAAACCATTTCAATAGTTTACTAGTTATTGTGAATCTAAACTAATTATAAATAATAGCAATAGTACATTGTTACCCTAGAGGAGAAAGTAGCTTATTAAGTCTTTCACCTGAGGTAAACACTGTGCTTTTAATTACGAATTTAAGGAAAGTAAAAAGGAAAACATGAATGTCTTTAGTCCGTTAGTCGCCTTCTACGACACGAGACGACGATACCAGAGGGATTTGTAGTATTATTTTGATGAGCCCATCGCCGCTATATACTGTTGTATGTATGTGCAGTCTTTAGTCCGTTAGTCGCCTTTACGACACCAAAGAGAAGAGAGGGGTTGGTAGTATTATTTTGATGAGCCCATCACCGCTCTAATCTGTTGGATGTATGTGCAGTTTTTAGTCCGTTAGTCGCCTTTTACGACACCGAATAGAAGAGAGGGGTTGTTAGTATTATTTTGATGAGCCCTTCGCCGCTTTATGCTGTTGTATGTAGGTGCAGTCTTTAGTCCGTTAGTCGCCTTTTACAACACCCAAGGGAGAAAGGGGTTGGTAGTATTATTTTGATGAGCCATCGCCGCTCTATGCTGTAGGATGTATGTACAGTCTTTGATCCTTTAGTCGCCTTTTACTAAACCCAAGGGAAGAGAATTGTGTTGTTAGTATTATTTTAATAATTAATCACAATTACACATGCCAGAAAAACGATTCTCCCTAGGGAGGAAAAGTACTACTTTCCTCCCGCTTCTCAGGCAACTTCAGACCTACTTTCCGTGTATGAGGAATGAAAATATTATTTTATTATGCTTCTCGTTTAGTTTAGACTCGACCTCGGATCCAATGTGATTGCCTGCCACCCTTATTTTTATTTTTTTTTTTTTTTTACGGTTAACGGGTAAGCGCTTGGCCTTCATCTCACCTGATGGTAAGCTATGATAAGGCCGAAGGTGGAAGCGCGCTTCACCCGGAAACCTCAACCACTGAGGAACTGGCTATCTTATCTCAAACTGTCGGAACACAACAATGCTATAAACATCGTTGTTATGGCGACAGACTTAGATAAGATGGTGGTAGCTAGCCAGGCGGACTTAACAGCCCTACCACCAACCAAACCGAGCACACAAAGATGTACCCCCCGCTGGGAATCGAACCCGGGACCTCTACGTCTGAAACCGGTGGCTTAGCCACTAGACCACGGAGGCGGTTAAAATTCTGTTATTCTGTTATTACCGCTAACCTGCACTGGTGTTTATTAGTTTGAAGACACTGTGATACAACACATTTAATAATAATGATAAACATTAACACTGCAGCACTACTGCTACTATGATCCTCAATTAATTATAGACCTAAAGGTACTGATAATACTGACTCTGGAATGCACTGCCTTTTAACGTGAGAGATGCTTCTAACAAGGTTGCCTTCAAGAGTTTAGCGCGTGAGTACTTCCTCAAATCCGTCCAACAGTTTTAAACTGATTTACAGCATAAGTTACTAGTGTTTATATTTATCTTATATAGTATAATATGTATTTGTATAGTTATATATATTTTGTGTATAATGTATGTATGTATATTTAGGCTAGTTAAGTTAAGTGTTTCTTTTTTTTTTCCTTATTTAAATTGTTATTCTCGGAATTTTAATGTCACCGCCTACAAAAATTTATGTACATCTTCTCTGGTTGACTGTTAGAGAATGCCTTATGGCATGAAGTCCGCCGTTTGTTGTATTTTTGGCAATAAAGTTTAAATAAATAAATAAATAAATAAATAATATATTTAAACTACTATATTTAGTCAGCGAAGCGATGATAGAACGCATCACCTAGCTTACACATATAATAGCTATAAAAAAATCAAAACTTAACCAACCTGATTAAAAGTTCAGTTCGATATTTTTATTTAAGTATAATATTCTTTGTTTTGTAATGTCCAGTGAATTTTATTTTCAGCAATGGAAAGAGACTCTTCGCCGTCTCGATCATTTAGTGCAAGTCGATTTAGACTATCAGGTAAACCACTCTTTTGTCAAAGGTAAAGTTGAAGAATACTGCAAGCTATTGTCATAAATAACTTTCAATCTCAACTAATAATGTCTTATGGTTTCACCTTTTCACAACAATACGTGATGGAGACTTCATTTTTATGAGCATTAAATATACCGCTTGAAACTCGCTAAATGCGTAACCCGCTATTAGTAAAGATAGAGTAATGAATGTAATCGTAATTATTTATGTAAAAATGGCAGTTCTAATGTTGACAGTCCTTAATCATCATAATTTTATTTTATTTTATTTTATAGGAAAACTTACAGCTATTACAAACATTTGCTCTAATCAAACTTAAGATAACTATTAGCTACTAACAAGTTTTCACATATATGACATATTTATAATTAGCCTATAAACGTCTCACAGCTGGACCACAGGACATGAGTGTGTGTGCCAGTGGCGTAGCGTGGGTGTCGGCCGCCCGGGGCGGAAGACAATTTTGCCGCCCTCTTTAGGTATTTCAATTTATTGTATACTATACATTACATACATTAATTCTTGATAACCTTTCGGCAAGAACAGTAATCATTATTTTGCTTTATACTAGTTACATTTTAAATAAAATAGTTTATGTGTCTAAGTTTTACAATCACGTTTAGGTATTAATACAAAAAATATTTTACTTCAACCACCTTTCTTAGCTCTTTTCATATTTGATAAAACAAAAAAATATTACATGATAAAAGTACAAGTTAGAGTCATAAACGGAACTATCAAACATTTCAAAATAAATACCGACTAATAAATGAAAAAAGAATAACTTGCTTTACTGAAATTTTCCGGTTTCAGAGTTTCGTACCTCAAAAGGAAAAAAACAGAACTTTTATAGGATGATTTCATTGTCCGTCTGTCTGTCTGTGAAGACCTTTTTTGTAGGAACGAGTCTCTACACGTATCAAATTAAAATTTATATCAAAGATTCCCGTCTACGGTCCCTTTAAACTGTGAAAAAATCAAACTTGTAGGTCAACGCGATCATATTATAACTATTATTGTAAGATCTCGCAAATTTTCGTGAAATCACGAGGCAATCAAAACCTACAGGTTACTTTCCATTTACCTAGCCATAAACATGAAATAAATCTGAAAACCGTAAATATTTGTACGGAACCCTGAGAACGCGAGTGTAAAACTCGCACTTGGCCAGTTTTTTATTTTAATAAATTAAAGGTTGAACAACTTTACAATTACTTACATAAATAAAATACCTATCTAAGTCGAAGTGGCATGCAAAATTCTCATACAAAACACCGAAAAAAGACGTTTCGTTGTTACTTTTTCAGAATCAATTAAAGAAAGAGATTTTCTATGTCTGTTCGTTTGATTTATTTTTAAACCATATTCTTAATATTTCTGAAGACGCCTTAAAACTTAGTGATTTCGTTAAATTTTGAAGGCTCCTGGTTATTAAATAAATTACTTAAGTAATGCAAAAAATCAAACATACAGACATAGAAAATCTCATTCTTTAACCGATGCTGAAAAAGTAATAATAACTGGTCCAGTTCTGAAAGAGGAAACAGGGGACTACGAAACGTCTTTTTTCTGTGTTTTGTATGAGAATTTTGCATGCCACGTCGAGACGTAGTGTTTCCTCTTAATACTCACACAGTTGAATGTAGGCACACGCATAGATAAAAACAGGTTCAGGTAACGGAAAAATTCATTTTTTTACAAAGTTCAATAATTTCACAACCACTACACGTACTCATTTGCACAAAGTCACAGTTTTACAGCGTAACATAAATTACGATACAAGACAATGTGAAATGGACAACTGACGATCCATCAATAAAACTTTCTTTGAATTGTCAAAACATCACGTACTTCCTTGAAGGGACTTACCCGTAGTATAGACGGTGTTGCCAGCACTCGCTACAAACTATAATTCAAAGAAAGGGGATTCCGTGCTAAAATTTGAAATGGTTCAAATATTTTTATTATTTATTGTGAAATTTTGCCGCCCCCTAAAAAGTGCCGCCCAGGGCGGGCCGCCCCTGCCGCCCCCACTAAGCTACGCCTGAATACGCTGGTTTGTGCCATAACATAACCCAACACGCCGCAGTGGCTGGCGGGTTGCTGGGTTTCAATTCCAAATTATCCTTCTTATCTTAGAAAAGCAAATACCATGACAAGACCCTTTGTGAAGCTGTGAAACGCCTAAATGGCATGCTGGGGCAGTACATTCGTGTCCACAACGATGCCCTGGAGTGCTTTCAACAGAACCTGCAAGTGCAGAAAACAGGCTTCATCGTTCAAGTGGTAAAGGCTGTCATTAATAGGTGGGTAATTAAACAAATACATACAATATACTCACGACTATTATCCTTAAAAATTTAGTCAGAGACTAGGCAATGAGGAAAGAGTGCAATTCCACAGTCCACGGCACACCAATAACAAGTACACATGTGCTTAGCATAATAGGTGGTGAGCCCATCAACGCTTTATGCTCAATAATGAGCCGCTACCACGCAGCAGCAATTATTCATTTCAAAATGAAACCCTCATGAAATCACGTTGCTTACGTTTTTTTTGACCGTGTGTCTGGCGACTCTTTTAACTAAACTCTCTCATCATCATAGTATCAACGATCGTCTGATAGAGTATTCAACTCCCACATAAACAAAAGTTTTTATAGTTCAGTCTTTTTACTCTTACAGAATACTAGAACTAAAACACAACATCAAAAAACTTGAATGCAGCAACATTCAATTTTTAGGACACGCTTTAACTGACCATAGATTGACGTCGTTTGATGCTGCACTCACCGACTTTCTACCTCATTTGTCAAGATCAGTAGAAATTCAAATTCTTATAAAAGAAGCAATTAAAAGAGCAGAAGAAAAGAAAGAAATGCTCTTAAAAATAAGTAAACCATCCTTTACATATCATAAGTACAATTATTTAAAAGAGTCTTCTAATAACACTATAGATTAACTATAAAAATAAAATAAAGAAATGCTAAGTAATTTAGACATAAGATCGTATATTATTTTAGCTGAAGAAGAGGAAAAAGAAAGTGTAACAGAACAAATTGTGAAATGGTGGGAAGGTGAGGAAGGTCAAAGTGAAACACAGGCTATTGAAATAATAAATCAGGAATCTGAAGAATCTGTTTTTAAAAGACAAATGGCAGCTTTAATACAAGCACATGAACGATCCAGGTAACATTTTGATTATTTGAATTTATAAGATAAGGTTGTTACTTTTATATCAATTTATTTTCTTTAAACATAAAGGCAGTTAATACAAATGTTTACGCATCAAAAACAAAAGAGAGAAATGTGGAAGAAAGAGTTAATGGGAACTTTGCGTTCCCAAGCGCCCTATGAGCTTAGAGAGAGAAGCGCCAAACTTATGCAAGCAGTATTCAGGTGAGTTTGTCTTTTTAAAATAAGTAGGTATCCTATTTAATTTTTTTAGTGTCTCTCTTGTGATGATTTACTATTTGTTAGTCTTAAATATTTGGACCGTAAGTACTTTATTCAATTTTCAATTTTCAAAAACTTCTAATGCTTTCTGTCTTCTTTTATAAATTACTCCCAATCATACCGTCTGATGAGCTCATTAATTACCCAGAGCTTTCTTTGAAATAAAAAGAAATAAGAAGAAACAATGTCAAGAGAATGAGATTTTGGGAGTACGATTATGTGAAAAATTCAATAAAGGCGAATCGGAAAAGGCAGATCAGGTGAAACAAAACTAATTATTATAATACAATATGTAAATGCAATTGTAACTTAATAAAATGTTAAAAGACCAACGCATATTTTTAGATGAAGTTTAAACGTATGGAAAAGAGAAAGATATTTGAGCAAGAATGGATGCAATCGTGTGAAAAGCTTAAGGAGGACTTTATGAAAAAAAATACTGACGACCTCGCCGACCATTACAGAGATTTTATCAGAGATTGGTTCCGAAAATGGTTAGCTACTAGTACAAGTATACATAAAAAATACATAGGTACGTTAAAATGACCTATTAACTATGTTGTTTAAGGTTCGATGATATCCAATATTTTCATGATATACCTAAAGAAACTGAAGGTGGTTCAGTTCTAATTATGAAGGGGGAATTACCAGATCCCGAGAAGTGGTGGGAAGAGTACCAAACATATTTAGAAGATAAAAAAGCTAACAAAAACAAATCTGCTCTTGAGGTGAGAATGCGTTATCGAGTAATTTTTTTTTGTTGTGGCACGCCAAAATGGCCTCACTCTGCCTGATGAAAAGCAGCCAGTGAAGCCCAAGAAGTGAAAGTCTTCATCACAGCTCTATCACTCTATGCCGAATGCTCACACTATGGCGGCCTGCATAAATGATTTTTCACGCCCCGCTTAAATAACCCAGGAGAGAAAGAGGAGAAAAACACGTGTCCGGGAAGCGCATTCCACATACGGGCAGTTCGGCAAAGGATCGATTGTCCAAACTTTTTGGTACGTGTCTTTTTGGTACGTGACCATCAGGTCAGCACGGTATGAGGGTGGCTTCTCAGACCTGCACGCGTCAATCTGGAAAGGAATGGAGTGGGAGGGATTAGGTCAAAGAGCTCCTCAGAGCATTCACCGTGGTAAAGGCGGTAGAAAGCACTAAGGGAAGCAATGTCCCTACGACTGGTCGTAACGTCATCGTTACCGATAATACGGACAGTACGCCTTTGCAACCTGTCAAGAGCTTCGAGCAAGTACTTGGCGGATCCATCCCAAAGATGAGAGCAATACTCCACGCAGGAGCGCACCTGGGTCTTACACAAAAGTCAACGTTGCTCCGGCGTGAAGAACCGCTTTCAGGATTCCGAGTTTACGTGGGGCTGTGGTTATAATGCTCTCAATATAGCTCTTCGGGTTGAGGTCGCTGTGTATGTCCATACCTAAGAGACAGAGACCAGTCTGGATGGGTAATAGGTTGCTCTGGAAGGAGGGTTGGGGGAGAAATGCGGACATTTTAGCAGTGACAGCGCAAATTTGTGTTTTTTTGGCATTGAACTGGACCAAGTTATCAGAGCCCCATTTATAAATACGGTCTAACTCTTCGTCCAGCTCAATGACAATCTTCCGTCTCGACTCCACTACATCGGCTTGCTTCGCCGCAGGGTGACCCAAATAACGCCGATGTACTGTACTGTCGTCTGCATAGCAATAAATATTACCCAAGGATAACATATGTCATGACATATGTCATTGATATGCAGAAGAAACAGCGTATTATTGAACCCTGCGGCACTCCGGCGTTCACCTGCATAAACTGTGAGGCACTGGTTTCGCAGAGTACGCGAATGCTGCGCTCATGCAGGAACCCGGCGACCCAATCGCATAGGCGAGGTGGCAAGCCGTATGACGAAAGCTTGGAGAGAAGCGAACGATGCCAAACTCGATCGAAAGCCTTGGAGGTGTCCAGGCTTACAGCCAGTGCTTCTCCGTGCTTGTCCATTGCTTCACCACACAGGTGTGTTATGAACGCCAGGAGATCACCCGTTGATCGTTTCGGTCTGAACCCGTATTGTCGATCATGAATCAGGGAGTGATCTTCTAGGTAGTGAATGAGTTGCCTGTTTATGATTCGCTTAAAAACCTTACAAAGGACAGAGGTGACAGCAATAGGTCGATAGTTGGCTGGGTCGGACCTATCCCCTTTTTTGGGGACCGGCTGGACATTCGCCTTTCTCCAAGCCTCCGGCACAATCCCCGTAGAGTACGAGAAGTAGCATAGGCGTATCAATACGGAGACAACTCGGGAGCACATTTTGTAAGAACGACTGCCGGTATACCGTCAGGACCGCTAGTCTTCCGCACATCAAGTGACTGCAGCACGGCACTGACGTCACGTTGCCTGATTTGGACGTCAGGCATTGAGGAACCACAGTGATGGATGATAGGTGGTTCCCGGCGCAGTCATCGTCGCGCGAATTCGCCGCAAAGAACTTCGCTAAGAGGTTAGCCTTGTCTAGCGGCCGATGGGCCAACGAGGCATCAGGGTACCGCAGCGGGGACAGAGAAGGCTCGCAAAAGTTGGCTTGCACCGCTTTGGCCAGTCGCTAGTAACTACGGCTACCCGTTGGGTGCGACAACAGCTCTTGGCCAACGCGACCAACGCGCTGGGCATTCGCTCTCGAGAGAGCTCTCTTGCAGACTTTGGTGGCCTTGTTGAAGACTACCCTGAGTGAAAAGATGTTACGATCGTTGAGCGTGCGAGCCTTAGTTCAAGCGCGATATGCCGCCTGTTTAAGTTCAACAGCTTTGGCGCATTTGCGATTGAACCAAGGGCGCGCCTTACTTTCGCTGACGACATCAGTGTAAGGAATGTAATATTCCATCCAACATGACCTCGTCAGCGACAGCAGAGGCACTCTCCGACGGGTCTCTTCCCACAAAGCAGCGCTGGCCCCACGGGATGGACGCAAAATAGTCGCGCATACCGTCCGAATCTGCCGAGAAGTAGTGCCATAAACGCCGTTTAGACTCCACTAAGGGAGAGCTTTTACGGCGCAGTACGGTGGCACCAACCAGGCAATGGTCAGAAGTGCCCAACGGAGCACTTATCGACACTCTGTACCCAGCTGGTCGACTCGTCACCAGCAAGTCTAACAGGGAGGGCGCTTGACCTGATATATCTGGAATCCTGGTGGGCTGGAGAACCAGTTGAGTTAGATCATGCGTGGGAGCGAATGCGTGGGCAGTTCGGCCTGCGTGGTCTGTTTTGGAAGACCCCAACCAGGTTTCATGGTGGGCATTAAAATCTCCCAAAAGCACCACATCGGCAGACGGAAACCGCTCCTGTACGTCGTCAACTGCTTGGCTCAGGTAATCGAATATCCGAGTTGTCTCGTGGTCTCCGGAGTGTTAATATACATAGTGGTCATGTCAGTAACAATTAAAGATTTAATAATACTTACATACACTTTTAAACTTTCGCGTTTCATTATGCACGCATATTTAATCGTGATTTAACGTTAAAACTACTTAGTAAAGGTATCCTACGCATACCTTTTATACCAGATGTTTCGACCGAGTTGCTCTCACATTGTTGATAAATAATTTGGATTAAAACAGAAAAAATATGCTGAACTGCAAGCCAAGGAAGAAGAAATGATAGGAAAAAGAGAAGAACTAATGAGGAAAAAACACGAAGCTACTTTGATGAGGAAATTGATGAAAAATCCTACTCTACACCCTGGCTTCCAATATCCACACTCGAAGAAAACTGAACATATTCTAGACGTGGGTTTGGTTTTTTTAGAATTACTGAATGAAAATAATTATTCCTAAATTTACATGTTAGCTGTCTCATAATAACAAAGATTTATTTGCATAATATTATCGTCATAATTTAGAAATAACATTATATACATTATATCTCAGGTAGTAGATACTTATCGAAAAAGTTGGAATGATCTTGACTTTGAAGACACACTGGATGTTAAACAAAAATTCGTACGAGTTGTAGACACGAATGATGTGTACGCAAAAGTTAAAATGGAAATCATGCAGACGGTCGATGATGACATGAGGTAGTTTCTTATGAATTCTGAGATTATTCCTTTAGCAGCTTCATTATCCCTGTCTATCAGCAACTTCGATCAACAATACCAACTGTTGATCGAAGGTCAGCAAAGTTTTAAATTCTTCTCGTAGTTCTTTATTCAACTTATATCTTAAGCGCCATGACCGACAAACTATTAAATTTCAATTGTGTCTGGTTTTGTGGCAGTCAACGTGTTAAGCAAATGTGAATGTGATAATGTCTCGAAGCAAATGTGAATGTTTTTTTCAAATCAATCCTTATTCATGTTCTAAATACATAAAAGTTCGTCCATCGTTATCGCCAAAACAGAGAATCGGATGGACGTGAATGTTTATCTTAGGAAAACATCTCATTTATACCAAAATTCACGACAGTCCAAATTCCAAGAGAATTTCCAGTGATGCTAATAATAATATCTAATATGGTAATTAATTAACACAAACTGTTGTGCAGAAAGGAGTTAAAACTTCTGAAGAACGCTCTAAGAACAGATTATTTAAATAATGATGAAAAAATGCCGGAACCTATGAAGGTATCTAATGCACGCGGAAAGAGGAAGAAAAAGAAGAAAGTCAAAGGAATCAAGAATACAGGAATAGCTGAACAAATAGAGGTAAATGTGTATTACGTGGTTAGAAATTATAACCTAAGTACAGACTTTAATACGAGCTTAGTCTTTGCGATTGATTTGGGTGGTTGGAATGAAGTGCTTAAGAGGCCTATTACACCTCGACTGTAATTTTTGCGTAAAATTCCCATTTTCGCATTTTGTAGTAATTTTGCAGTTGTATTTAACGTTTTTTTCAAAATAGGATAATAAATTCATGCTTAATATTACAAAACTGCGAGAATAAGCTGAGTTAGGACGGCCGGCGCATTTTGTAGTAATTTTGCAGTTGTATTTATCGTTTTTATCGAAATAGGATAAAAATTCAATGTAAAATCTTTTATTCCTCATGAAGTAACAATTATTTTGGTAAGTATAAATTATGCTCAATAATATTATCGCAGATAGGAGAACAGTTAACTTAATGCCATTTTCGAAGTTTTTTGGTTTAGAATAAGATTTTTTCTCTATATAAAATCAATGATATCTGAAAATTCCGAGGCCGCTTCGAACTATACGACTATATAACAGATAAAAAAAATATTTCATTTGTTTAGAACAGTATAGTTAAATCTAGGAGCTCAAAAAGTGCCTTTGCGCATTTTGTGAAAAACTTTCTCTACAATTTTGGGTTTAACAAAAAAGTTAAGCAAAATTTACAAAAAGCGAGGCCGTTACGAGCTATGCCAATAGCTATTCTACACTATTCAATAAGTCAAAATTGTGATTGTATTTTTGTTTCTGGGATCAAGAACGCCAAAATGGATATTTTACGCAAAAATCACAGTCGAAATGTAACAGGGCTCTTAACACTTGATCGAACTTACTTTGATTGTAGGATTTGGCATTCAGAGGTATCCTCAAGCAGTACCCAAAGACCAAAATTGAGGACTTCCAAGGAGATTACAACTACGCTGGAGACGACATACGATGTAAATATGAGTAAGTCTGGTTTGCATTTACAATACATAATCTATAAGCCATAATGAATGATGATTTGCTTATCATTATTAGGCTCAGGCTAAGGTACCCTTAAAGACCGCTGCATTCAAGGATATTGGGCCATAACCCACCACCACCATGATTGTTATAACCTAGCCTAAATTGCACGCATATTTGATCGCTCAAAATATATGAACCTACTTATTGATGATTTTTTTTTTTATAACCAATCTTAAAAGGGGTGCTTTTCTACAGACCAGCCTCGCAGTTCAGCGGTGAGCTGAGAGCAGTCTGGTGGGACATATGCAGAGAGGCAGGCCATGGCTTTCACCAATTCCTCATAGTCGGTCCCAGACTGAGCGGGAAGACGCTTTTGGTTCATGCGTTGGCTACCGTCCACGGTACGGATTTGGTTGGACGGTGGTTTTCCTTGTATTTCTTCATTCTTCTATAAAACTTGATCTTACCTATGGTTTAAATCAATAATTGCCTTCCTACCCCTCGAAACAGCATTCCTAACTGCACTGACACGTCAATTAACAATAATGATGCCTTATTCATTGTAAAAACATTTCTAACTGTAACGTCGTAAGCACTATTTTGGAATGAGAGAGTACTAAGTAGGTAGTCGTGAATGCTAGTTAGTTTTTGCCAGATAGTGACGAACTTGATGGCGCTGTTTGGCGTTTCGTTTACTACCTATTTGTTTTGATACAGATGCCGTGCTATTCGAGCTAAACCTGACTGATATCCTGGAGTCTTCACCAGCCACTACTGATCTGAACCACATCGTGAGATCAGTGGTAGCCTGCGCCAGGGCGGCCCAGCCGTCCGTCATTTATATACGACACGTCCACAGGTTATATTACACCAAGGTAATGAAAGGCTCACGAAAAGAACAGATTGCCCAGACAAGTGGCGAACGCCCCCTGTCTATTTGTAATTCGTCGTACTCGTACACGCTGTTTGCTGTGTAGTGTAGTGAAAAATGTAGCAGCGCGTGCTCATTGTACGACGAATCTAGAGAGGTGAGCGTTTGATCTTTCTTAGGTGGATTTTTTTTAAATACACCTAACTAAGCATACAAATATACCATGAAGCTCTTTGCTACTTTAGTTAACTAAAACCTCTAAGACACAAATATTTTATATCGGTAGGTGCCACCAGAAGAAGCTATTCAAAATGCAGATGTTGTGAGACGTATTCTAATACGCAAGCTGTGCAAGAAGATACAAAAATCTGATGTGATTTCCGTAATAGGTGATATTTTATTAACAATATCATTATAAATAGCACTAACACTCGAAATTAATAACAGCTACCTGTGGTTAGGCCTACTTAAGTTGAATTTATTACTTATACCCTTTACAAATTTTATCTTTCTCACTTTAGTGCCTACGCAAAACAACAGATAAGTACTTAGATTGAATATAATTTTTCTCTGTTCCCAGGTACCTGCATTGATCCATGGCAGACGAAAAGCGAACAGCTGTTGAAGCAATTCCCTGCTGTGGTCCTGATACCTGATACCAGCTACTCCGCCGTGATGCTGCTTTTGAAACAATGGGTTGACAAGTATAGAGATTTATTTATCAAAGACCGTCCCTCGGCGCCCGTATCTTTGCTTAGGTACCTATCGTCTACCGACACAAAGTGCAAGCTTCTGAAGAAATAAAATCATGATCAGCCTTTATACGGACCAGTGCTGGGCAGAGGCCTTCCCACGTGGACCACAGCACATGGGTAGATTGGTAACCACCACGCTCTAGTCTAATTGGGGTTGGTGGGTAAAAATAAGTAGTTACCCTAGTGATCACACTAGGATGTTCCAGCCAGTGTGATGGAAGAACGAATATTCAGATTAACAATATCACTAGGATTTTCTGTAGTACCTTTTGTGGAAAGAAGGTAGGCTCTGCCTGCTGCAGAAGATGGGCCGAACCCCGGAGTCCCCATCGGTTTGCCGACCGATCGTTCTCTTAGACGAGGTCGCGACCGCGGTCGGTAAGGTTATGGAGCGCGTGACAGCGGCACGCATCGTGTCTCACATGTCGACCACTGGACCGGACCTTAATTGCGCGGAGGCGGCAAAGATGGCCACTGTCGTTTCAACTTTGGTGGAGGCCAGGCTTCGGTGTCTAGGGCTGGAGCGGTAGCCGTTGAAAAGACAGAGGGCTTACTGGGGCCCAAGTCTGCTAATTTACGAATGGCATAATTGAATCACAATTGGATCGCATTGGAATTGTTTGACATATTTGGTATTCTCATAATTTGAGAATACCAAATATGTCAATTAATAGAACAGCCATTGGCCTATTTTGCTAGACTGCTCTTGAATCGTGTTCCAATGTAACTCCATTGTGGAATAATTTGGCATTCTACTCTTATTTGACGTTTGTTTGACATTTTGATCAATGGACTCTCAGTGACAATTTTGCTATTGACATACGATCAAGCAACAATACTTATTACAATATTGTTGTCACGATTATTTCGGACTTTTATAAAATTATGAGGCTATTAGAGCCATTTTTACGGTGGCGAGTTTTAGCGTTAGCTAATGCCAGTGTTCGCCGACGACGTCGACATTTGGCACAGCGCCGGCGCCGTAAGCGCGAGCTTCGCCGCCCCGGAATCTATGTGTTATTACCTGTTATTTTAATATACATTGCTTGTTACTGTATTGGTAGAGTAAAACAAAAATTATGAGAGTATTTGCTTCGCTTAGTTCTGTATATTCCGAGGTGCAAAAATTACACACACAAAGACTGAGGCATGGGCGACTCACCTGTAGCTGAAGTGTCGAAGAGATGGGTGGCGGCAGCAGACTGTGGCGAGTTCCCTCGGGACCCTAGATTCCCGCCTATAATGTAAAAGGGGTTTATGACTCAACTGTCAATAAGTAGCTCAAACTCTCCAGACATCTTTTAGATTACTTAAGGCGTGGCAAATCGGACCAGATAAATACTATTAAAGCTCTTGAGATTTAGGTGCAAATACTGTAATGTCTTTATTATTATATCATACTATGTCTACCCCAGTCTACCCTCAAAATCGGCGGCCTCTGTGAAACAGTGGCCAAGGCCAAGGGAGGAGCTGCTGCACTAGTACTGGTTGGCCTTATATAGACTGCACGCTTCTCATCCAACAGTCACGTAGCCCCTCTCGCTCCGGCTACCAGCACTGAGGGCACCAACTCGGGTGTGACCCTCTCGGACAGTCCTAAACAGGACTGCGCCTCCTCCGCACTCACATGCGCTACCGTGGGCCTCCTATGGAGCGCGAGGAGTCGTGAATCCCAAGAAGCAGAGCAATTCTACTTACTCTAAGGAGAGCGAAGGACAGCCGATATAACCACCCTCTTGCGTCAGTCTCACATAATTGAAGAGTGCTACGGCGGATACCATCAGTCAGATGATCCACAAGCTGACTACCGCCGCAGATTAGAATAAAGGAGTTATGCACATGATTATTAGCTCCGTTTATACAAGTAACAATAAGAGAATAAAAAGAGAGCCGTCAGAATAGAAAGATTATAACCACTTAACTTTCATGCAGACACGTGGGGCAGCATCTCAGCACACCAGTCTCTAGAGCACTTCACTCAACCACTTCAGATAACGAAATAAGCCCGCTCATGGCTCGACTGCTACATTTATTGAGACTACCCTTACTCCTAATACTGCCCGCTCCGAACAATGTTGACAGCTCAGAAAAACTTACCATAGGCAAGTCGGTCGTCTGACTTGATACGGTACATCGTGACGGCTGTCACGACACGAGCTTTGATGAGGCTCACAGTGGATGCCTTGCAAGGCAAAGGCAGAAGTGAGGGCCCTGTCAGTGCTACTCACGCCAATCCTACAACGACAACGGAGGAAGGATGGAATATCACCTAATTTAAAGGTTAGACAAGTAACTGAGGCACTCAACCAGCCAGATATTTATAAAATATATATTGTCTGGACTATGCAAGTCCAAGACCGAAATGAAATTAAGGCAAAGTAAGTGGACATTAGTACCTATTTAATGTTATAGGTTCTATAGATTTGGAATACCGGGAGTGTTCGGGTGCGTAGACGGCACTCATGTGGCTATCCTGAGACGGTTGTCCATGAGGAGAGGTATTTTAACCGGAAGGGATACCATTCCCTTTATTTTGATGTTTTTTTTTTTTTTTTTTTTTTTATTGGCAACGGGTAAGCGCTTGGCCTTCATCTCACCTGATGGTAAGTGACGATAAGGCCGAAGGTGGAAGCGCGCTACACCCGGAATCCTCAACCACTGAGGAACTGGCTATCTTATCTCAAACTGCCGGAACACAACAATGCTATAAACATCGTTGTTATGGCGACAGACTTAGATAAGATGGTGGTAGCTAGCCAGGCGGACTTAACAGCCCTACCACCAACCAAACCGAGCACACAAAGATGTACTCCCCGCTGGGAATCGAACCCGGGACCTCTGGGTCTGAAACAGGTAGCTTAGCCACTAGACCACAGAGGCGGTTAAATTGACATGGCAGATTTTTAATTTTTTACTTTGTCAAAGACATTCACCGTATTTTAAAAAAGGCTTTTTAATATCGTAGGTCATGTTTTTTAAATAAGGCGCTTCATTACTAACAAAATAATTTGTAATCGAATAACAGAAAATAAAAAAATGATTACTTATTTATAAACTAAAATAATAGTTTGTTCACTCATCTTTTGGTAGATTTTAAAAGGCAACACCAATTACGGTCAATTAAGATTCCATTACGATTCCATTACGACTTAGATTGAGATTAATTCTAAGTTTTTAAAGACTACCCAATTTGTCTTAATCTTAATGGCGTCGTAATTGAGTACTTACAAATTGAATATCAATAGCATGTGATCTTAACAAAATTAGCAGACTTGGGCCCCTGTTCCATCGGCCACGACGTTGACCGCCTCCAGGAACTCATATAAAAGTGGATGGACACCGAGTGAGGGTAGGGGCTCACATGAGGTACTTGGGCCTAACACTCGATGGATGGTGGCAATTCGGAGAGCACTTCCAACAACTTGCTCCCCGACTGGTGAAAACTGCCTCAGCGCTGGGAAGGATCGAGTACCTCAGGTCGCCGGCTCTACACAGGGGTTGTGAAATTGATGGCCCTTTACGGGGCCCCAATCTAGGCCGGGGCTCTATCTTCCAGAAACAAGGTTTTCTTGCGCCGTGTGCAAAGGATCGTAGCGGTTAGGTCTATACGGGTGTACAAAACCATCTCTGGGTCCGCAGCTTGTGTCCTCGCGGGAACCCCACCGTGGGAGTTAGAGGCGGGAGTCCTGTCGTCGATGTACGCCGGGAGAATGGAGGCAAAGGCACGTGGCGAGCGTCCTTACCTAGAAGAGGTAACGAGAGCTCGTTAGCTAGCGCGTGAGGCTCCGCCCGAATCCATGCAGAACCCCCGCCATGGAGTCCGCACGCTCATGGCACTCCAGCCACACTTAAATGAGTGGCTGGAGCGAAAGCATGGGGCCCTTACATTCCGACTCACACAGGTAAAATTATTAGTTTAAAATTGCGAGGAGGGTGGTTTTGCACAAGGAAGCTATCCACGCAGACTTCGTAGACGCGGATTACGCTCGCCTCTTTCCCCCGCAATGAGGTGAGGGTGGGGGATGGGGAGTTCCCTACCGTCGCTAGCCTCAGGACGTCTGAAACACGCCCAAACATCCTCGGGCGTGTTTCCTTTGGCGTGCCGCTGTTGGTATGAACTCTGGTGATTGGCTAAAAGACGGTCCCAGATCACACCAGCAGCAAGTGAAGGTGTACTATGGTTTTTAGTGGGTATGCCCCTAAAGCTGGGGGAGAGCCCCACATAAGCCACGCGTCTGGGGAGCCGCGGTGGTACTCGGTTATGAGTTTTCCGTATAGATTAAAAAAAGGATCTGCTGTAGGTACATTTAGCAATGAAAGTCGTTGAACACTTTAGTCACAGTATAAATATGAGCTAAAGCAGTACGGAACCTGGGCCTGTTTCTTGTTTTATATACCTACGCGCCAATTGAGCGTTAGGGTTGTCTTCTTATTTTTGTAAAATTGAAAAGTTTTTGTTTAGTTAGCGATGTATCTCAGCTAGTTAGCGCTTTTTTTGAGATAACTAGCAAAGCTTAAGTGTTGTCACTTTTAATTTTTATAAAATTAAAAGGTAATTTTTCTATTATTTATCAAAACGTTTGTTTGGGTTCTATAATGATCAAATAATCGAATGAATTGACTAGTTTACAAACAAAATTGTGTAATTAAAAAATATTTAACATTTTAAGAAGTCTTTATTTTTCGTTAGTTATTATAAATTACTCACTGAAAAATACTTTCGCCTGCTACGACACGTTCGAAAAGCTTTATTATTAAATTTTATAGTGTAAAAAATTCTCATTCTAATGAATAGCTTTTTTAAATAAATTATCGGAAAACATGGACACGGCACTATAAAACTGATTTTGTCTACTTCTTTATAAATTAATACAGCTACTTTACAATTAATGTGTTCTCTTTGAAAACCCCTGATATCGATTTTTAAAGCAATCGGTAGAATAACTAAAAAGTTCAAGATGGAGGCTATTTTGTCTCATACTAATAACGGAGTCGTTGTCAGAAACCACAGAGATCCCTAGATATCGATTTTCAAAGCAATCGGTTGAATAACTAATAAGTTAAAGATGGCGGCTACTTTCCTCATTCTATTATCAGATTTATTGTCGGAAACGACACAGATCCCCTGATATCGATTTTCAAAGCAAAGTTTAAAGTTTAACGATGAAGTTTCGTAGTATCAATTCTTATTAATTTTCACCATTAAAATAACGCGCGCTCATAATAGTACATTATGATATGAGTGCGGTAAGTTGAAAATTACAGCAGAGGCGATATTGCTGGCCCGAGCCGTAGGCGAGGGCTACAAGAAAGCAGAGGCTGTAATTATCAAAGCGCACGTATGTCATACGACGTTTTATAACATATTTGCGAGGAAAACACATTTTCTGAAAATGACTACGTGTTTTTGTTGTTTTTCTAGTGTGTAAATCTTTGGTAAGCCAACATGAATTTTTCTTTATACTTAGGGCCCGTTGTTTGATACGTAGTTAAATATGACTAATGGTAAATATAACTATTCGTTAGTTGACAATAGTTAAAGCCTTAACAAATAGTTAATGTGGAAATACGTTGTTTGAACTTAGTTTTAACTATTGTCAAATTTAACAATAGTCAATTGTATTGCTACTGTAATAAACATGTGGGACGATCGAATTATTGGGCGAATGTTTGGTTTTAGCTGGTAACACAGTTATCTAATGTTAAAAACACAATTTGACGTTTGCGTTAGTAGCGATTCGTGTTAATTACAAGCTTTTATTTGACTTCCACTGTTTGTTAGTTTGTGTGGGACAAGTCTTGCAACTGAATTTAAGTTCTCCTCAATCGATTGAGCTGAAATTTTATATACTTATATGTAAGTACGATGACAATGCAATGTTATGGTACCATTGAGCTGGTCTGATGATGGAATCTGGAGGTGGCCATAGGAACTCCTAAACGAAACGGCGGAATCGCATAGAGTTTGGGCTCGTTGGATTTGTCTTTTAGAGCACTTTAGTGCTAGATGATGTCCAGGGTCCTGATGATGGAGTCGGGAGGTGGCCATAGGAACTCCTAAACGAAACGGCGGAAACTCATCGAGTTTGGGTTCGTTGGATTTGTTTTTTCGAGCACTTTAGTGCTAGATGATGTCCAAGGTCCTGATGATGGAGGCGGGAGGTGGCCATAGGAACTCCTAAACGAAACGGCGGAAACTCATCGAGTTTTGGTTCGTTGGATTTGTCTTTTCGAGCACTTTAGTGCTAGATGACTCTAAATCCAATACTAAAAAGTAAAAAATAAATTAAAATTAAAAAGCTTTTATTTAAATGCGCTAAAAAGAAAAAATAAACTTTTACTATCAACTTATTTACGTCGTTACTCAATATATATGATATAAAAGGTTATATCATATATATTGAGTAACGACGTAAATAAAAAAGTAAATTTAATAACTTGATGTGATTGATTAAAATTTTCAGTCTAACCTATAGTTAAATACGAGTAAGTACCTACTTACATAATCTTGGTACAACCTTGTATATCATATAAATTGTGTAACGACGTTACAAGTTAATATTAAATGTTTATTTTTTTCTTTTTAGCCCATTTCAATAAAAGCTTGTTTTTAAAAAGGTTTTTTAAATTTAATTTATTTTTGTTGTTTAGTTAATAACTTGTTTTAAATCTTATAATACTATACCTAATACCTATATTATATACTAGCGGCCACTTGCGGTTTCACCCGCGTGGTTCCCGTTCCCGTTATATCGGGATACAAGATATAGTATGTGTTAATCCAGGTAATAAACTATCTGTACTTATACCGAATTTCATCCAAATCCATTCAGTAGTTTTTACGTGAAAGAGTAACAAACATCCATCCATACTTACAAACTCTTGCGTTTATAATATTATTAGGATATAAGTAAACTGTAGTAAATCAAAAAGGTACAATTGGTAAAAAAAATTATTTTATAAATTTGTATGTTTAAGTAAGTACCTACACATCACAGTCTACTTATGTGATGTGTACTTATCCTACCTATATACATATATGTAGGTATGTACTTATTATTGATATTCAGTAAAATTTACATATCTGTTTGCATTTCCAATGACGTCTTGAGTTCACTGAGTAGGTATCCAAAGTAAGTAAGTACAGTACATTTGGACATTCTATATCTTTCAAAGAAATCAACTTCATCCCAAACGTCTGTCTGCAAGATCCTAGGTCGGAATGTTTTAGGGCGTCGATTTAGTATATAATCTATTACAATTTCGTCATCCGAAGAGCTTTCTGAATCTTTAAAATATCTTGCAATATTTAAATTCCTTTTTTTGTAAGTTACAAATACATTTACAGCAATAACCTCTCTTTTGTCAACAAATAGTTAAAGATAACTGCTCGGTCAATGCATAGTTAACTTTTATAACAAATTGTCAACATTTTTAACTGTAGTTAGCTTAACTATTGATCAAACAACAGTATTTTGTCATTTTTAAATAATAGTTAGTTTAACTAGCGCTTTTTAACCAATAGTATACTTAACTACTGATCAAACAACGGGCCCTTAGATGGTAATAGGCTGTCAATAACATTTTGTGCGCACTTATTATTTCCAGTGGTGTAGACTGCAAATTTAGTTCTTCATTACTAAAACTAGACATATTTATTTTTAAACTTTCAAGGTAAAAGGCGACTAACGGACTAAAGACTGCACATACCTCCAACAGCATAGAGCGGCGACCGGGCTCATCAAAATAATACTACCAACCCCTCCCTTACCTTCGGTGTCGTAAAAGGCGACTAACGGACTAAAGACTGCACATACATTCAACAGCATAGAACGGCGATGGGCTCATCAAAATAATACTACCAACCCCTCCCTTCTCTTCGGTGTCGTAAAAGGCGACTAACGGACTAAAGACTGCACATACATGCTGCAGCATAGAGCGGCGATGGGCTCATCAAAATAATACTACCAACCCCTTTCTTTTCTTGGGTTTCGTAAAAGGTGACTAACGGACTAAAGACTGCACATACATTCAACAGCTTAGAGCGGTGATGGGATCTTCAAAATAATAATAGGTACCAACCGCTCTCTTCTCTTAGGTGTCGTAAAAGCGACTAACGGACTAAAGGCTCACCATCTAAGCACTTGTGCAGACTGTGCAGTTGTTTCTTGCTGAAGCGTGGACTGTGTGGGCGTGGTCTGTGTTGTCCATAGATTCAAATTATTACTAATTTTACATTACCGCACTAGTGCGTTATTACTAATTTTACATTACCGCACTAGTGTGTAATAAGCTACATTACGATGCTGAAATCGGTGTAATAAGAGCCACTTTACGAGCAAATGTGTTATAAAATATACTTAAGTAAGTACTCCAAATATCACTTAAACAACTAAACGATTTATTTAAAAGAAAAAGCTTTTTATTCAGTAATAATAAATCATTCTTACCTTTTAACATCAGCAGGAAGTTTAAAAAACGAAAGCTCCGGTTTTGAAGCAGCCGTATACTACGCAATACACTCGCGGCATTTTTTAAAAATCGCGCGCACAGCGCCCTTTATATGCAACAGTGAACACTCGGTTCAACGCCACACGCGCTACTGAGAGCACTGCGATGTCCGCTTAGGGGCCCTGTAAAGACGTGCGTCTGTGGGCGTGCGTCGATTCGAGCGTTTGTACGTAGCTTCCTTACTGCTTTAGCTCATATTTATACTGTGCTTTAGTTCTTAGTCAAAAGCAGCCAGAGAACGTATCAGTTAATTTCTAAGTAGGTAGGTACTGTTATTTTCCTTTTTTTGACGTGACAACGTCTTAAATTAGGTTAGCTGGGAGACACTTATGAAAAAGTGTAACGCTCGTCGGGAACGTAACGATGAGTCACCGAACGAGAGAGAGGCCCGCCGAATGCCTTGCGTCTCTCTCCCACTAAATAGTTAAGTTTAAGTTTACATGTACAATGTTTTAGTAAACAAAATAAAACAAAATAAAATAAAATAAAATAAAATAAAATAAAATAAAATAAAATAAAATAAAATAAAATAAAACAAAAAAAAAAAAAATATATATATATATATTTCTATAGTTAAAATTTGTGCAATTCTTATTTTCATTCAATTCCTTGTTCCTATTGTGCAATTTAATTATATTCATATCAATAAATATTCTACCGAGAAAAAGACGTTGTCACGTAAAATCTTCGCCCGTAAAACCGACTTTACAGGCAACCAATTTTTTCATTTGTAACCATATCAGGCAACACAGGCCCATAGATACATACCTTTTATGTTAGGGCACTAAAGTTGAGCTCTGCTAGATAAGTTTTCACTTAGATTAGATAGAGAAAGTTCAACGCCGTAGGTGGCAAAAAACAAGTTGCTTTCAAATCCAAATATTAGACTTTTAATCTTCCATTTTCAGTAACCACTCATTGCCTCGGGACTTGGACATTTGCAGCTTGGCTTACGTGCTGCGAGGATACAGCTACGGTTACCTAAAGGAAGCCTTAACAGAGTTTTTGACGCCAGAACGAATCGTTAAGTTAGTATCTCATGTATAATTTTAGAAAACTTTGGTATCAGTATTTTGCTTTCACAATTCAAAATTGCTTTTTTTGTAACACTATGAGGACAATGTCTTTACGTTTATTTATTTATTTTAACTGTTCTTAAAAGTAAAGTGATGTTGCACTGTTTTGTTTTATTTGACAACAATTATCACAAACAGTTAACGGTTATTCCACCAATATTTCACATTAACATTCGTTTAAAAAATATTATTGCTTGTTTCTTTTTATTTCAGAATAGCGGCCAAAAAATTATCGCCTTTAGAAATATACGGATGCATCTTAGACAATGAGTCTGAGGAAAAAGTCGTAAGTAACTACTATTCAATTAAGTAGTTACTTTTCTTAATAAATTTGTACTCGGTTTAGTTTGCATTAAGACTTGTTTAAGTCTGCCTGGCTTAGCTACCACCATCATCTAAATTAACATAAAATCAATGTTAATAGCGTTGTTGTGTTTCGACAGTTAGAGATAAGATCGCCAGTTTCTCACTAGTTGAGGAACCGCTTGCATACGCTGGAATGCGCTTCCACCATCGGCCTTTATCATCACCTAACATCAGGTGAGATGAAGGCCAAGCGCTTACCTATTGACGAATAAAAATAAAAAACTTTTGTATAACAGGAATACGAAAAGTATACGAAATGGTATTACGAGAAGACTCAATCGGGCCAAAAAGAGCAGAAACACATAAGAGAGCAGCAAGAGTTCAAACAAGCAATTCAGCTGTTCGAAGAGAGAGCGCGGAAGAAGAAGAAGATTGCCTCTGCCGTCAGCAGCGCCGCCACCATGCACAGCATGACATAAACTACCACAAGTCACCATACAGTTTATAGTCGTGAGTTTAGTCATTCACTAGCCACGACTATCAACTCTAAAGGGTAGGCAATGTAGACCGCAAAAGCGGTGTACTGCCAGTACTGTCACACTCCACGGCACACCGAATAACAACAGTACATGTGTCGACGTATAAATATTACATAAGAAATTGTAAGAAAACCTTTAAATAAATTCACTGGAATTGCACACACGTTGTTTCTACTTATTATCAAAAAAGCTGTAAAAATCAACATTTTTACAGCTATTTGTCATTACCTACGTAAAAACTAGAACACTTCTTTATGTTCGATCAGAGAATTCGATAAATCAACAATAGACAATATTCGGCAGTAGAATCTAAAATTAAACATCATCAGAGACCCTTCCCTCAAACGAGAACAAAAAATCTCCCGACGAATTGAGAACCTCCCCTTATTTTTTTGAAGTCGGTCAAAAAGGTTACATAAAACTAGCGGCCCGCCCGCTACTCCGTCCACATCCATATCCTAGGATATTTTCGCTTATATTATACATTTTGTTACTTATATAAAAATAGCATCCTTTCCGACCTTCCACGAGAATTTTCCAAAAATAATCCAAACATTTTTTTATTATATACATCCTTTGTAAAGACAATTGCGAACATAACTAAAAAGACATCAGCCAAATCTGTCGAGTCGTTCTCAATTGATGCTCCGTCATACGCAATAGACTTTTATTTATTTAAATAAAAGTGTTTTGACACGCTGCGGTAGGAAACCCCAAAGGGCTAATGACCCCATCCTTACGCAAACAAGGCAAATTACTTTCCTTACATAATGGCGGTACCAATACAGTCCACACTCCATCCCAGCATTCCCGCAAACACTCGACGGCAGTAAACTCAGCCTATTCTAAACGCATAGCCAAACATGATTTTTATGCTGCGAACGACAGATAAGCCGGCAAAATGGCGACAGCGCAAATAACAGCTGAAAGTGGAGTGTCGATTTTACGGCGCGGGGGGAGGGCGGCAATTTTTGAGATTTTTATCAGCGGCTTTGAATGCTAACGTGTGTTTACCGGACCGCTGAACTAGCTTTTATTTCTTTATTGCGCAAAAATGCTAACTTTCATGAGAGCTGTAGGGTGAGCATACTTTTCATGCCGACGAAGATTCATCGAACTGATTGTTTTTAAATAAAGGCACCATCGTCACTCCAGTTTACAGACCTTTCATTTGAGTGAGTTTTGTTTACCATTTGAAAGGAGTATTAAAAATGGATCATCATCATCAGCCTATTAACGTCCCACTACTGGGCACAGGCCTCCCACGTGGACAATAGCACGTGGGGATATTGGGCCATAACCCACCACGCTGGCCCAATGCGGGTTGGTGGGTTTTAACGACTGACATCTTACGATAACAACCGGGACCAACGGCTTAACGTGCCTTCCGAAGCACGGAGGAGCTCGAGATGTTTTTAATTTGGTCACCCATCCAGCAACCCGGCATTGCGAAAGTGGCATAGCGAGCAAGATCGCAAGCCAAAAGCGCTAGCCGCTGCGCCAACGAGCTCCTGGAAAATGGATAAAAATAATAATACAGATACAGAAGGCTAACTGTCTTCAGTATTTGTATTATTATTTTGACACCGCACGGCACGTAGTCATAGGAGGTTGAGAGGTTCCTCACTGTGGAGCCCCCGCTACCGGTGGCAACCTAGGTAACGTTTTTTATAATATTTTATGTTATAAAGAAATTGCGGTATAGGTATCTATACCCCATCAACCATAGTCCATACGTGGTTAGTTCCTGACTCGCCGGATTCCTGATTCGCCGGATTCTTGTTTCACCGGATTCTCGTTTCGTCGGATATTTTTGTTATAAAACTATAGAAATATCGCAGCTTTACCTATCTATTAAATAAAAGGCAGATATTTCGGTACATTAATAAAAATATTTATTTGTTCTTAATTTAATAACGTCTGTTACGCTAACATATAACATAACAGATAAAAAATGTTTAAAGCAAAATCATCATTTCTTTGAAAATATGAATCAAACCCATTTCTAAGTAGGTAATTTAAGTTATGTCCGATAGTGGCAACAAAATAATAATTCATACAATAATAAATATAACTACATGTTTTCTTTAATTAAGTGATATTATTGTATGTTGATATTTCCGACGAAACAAGAATCCGACGAAACGCGAATCCGGCGAAACAAGAATCCGGCGAATCAGGAACTAATCCCATACGTGACTTTCTTATCCCACAAAGGACGTAAGCGTGGCCACACCACAAGTCCACCCTTTTAATATTCGAGCGGCGTATTTGGAATTAATTTCAGTCGTTTAAATATTTCTGCGGCTCGCGGGGACGCGTAATTATTGTTTGACTTTCACTCCGCCGGGAGCCGCCCTGTGTTTGCCCAACTCTTTTTATTTAATTCAAAGGTTTATGAACTTGCCCCGACTTCTCTAGTATGTTGCTAACAGATTATAGAATACCTATGCCTAAAGCTAAGATATGGCGGCGGCTCGTACCAGCCATCTCTTGTCTTGGGTGTCTGGTGTCGGGCGACTAAATGACTGTACACTGGACATACGACCAACAGAATAAGGCGGCGATGGGCTTACGGACACTGAGCACTGAGCACGGTTAGGCGGTAAAACGGAAAAATTGGTTGTTTTCTATTAGCTGTTATTCAAAATTTTTTAGTAAATTCGCACTGAAATTTTTAATATGTAGGTAAGTAGGTATTACAGAAAGTATGTGTGAGGGAATGACTGTTTCCAAAACCCGATTGGAAACATTTTGCTCGATAGAAAAAAATCCTGAAGTTACCTCTAAAATTGCATATAGGTATTTACACATTACCACCGTGCGTTGCAATAATTATTCCCATAAAATCATAAACACATACCCTGTTATTTATAAACGTTGATTAAAGTTACACTTAGGATTAACTTGTCGCTGTCTCTATCTGTCTTCTTTAGCAAAAACGAGACAGCGTCACTTTAAACCGGGGTGTAACATTTGGCCATTTTTATTAATAAGACGGATACCTTTTCGATTTCTTGACTGATTTGGATTTCCAAAAAACTAAACATTTTTATTAACTTTTTGATAAAAATGTGCACGTTACGAATGACCGCGCAGCCCGCCCGCAGCACCCGAGGGCGGTGGCAGTGCTTCGCTTCTGCGGCCCTCGATGCCTATAGCCCAGACTCACTGCTTGGGGATAATACATGTTATAAAATATGAACATAATGTATACTTGTTAAACGATAATAATTTAATAATTGACATTAAAATATTATTTTATTACATAAGTATTTTTGGTTTCAAGCTACTAATTCATTACAATTTTTATGTTCTAATAATAAAATTAAATTAAAGGTATCCTTTTATATTGTATAAAATATTAGAAGTACAGAGATCATATTAATAGTATTTAAAAAAAATTAAAAGAGGTTTTCTATCATATTAATATATTAGCTTTCATGTGAATTTAATTGTTCAATAAATTATTAATTCGGTTAACACTCTGCCAACGAGGCGTTCAAATTATTATGCTCTATAAATAATAATAGCGGATTGGCATTTGAACGACTTGTTAGCCGTAGGTCCAATACGCAGTTCGTCCAAATGGTATTTCAACGCTTATTTTGTGCGACTCGTATATAGTCTAACACGCATTTCGTCCAACATCTATTTGTCCAACACGTATTTGTTCCAATATACATTTTGTCCAATTGCATTTCGTCCAACAGGTTTTTCGTCTAAAAGGCATTTCGTCCAACGTGTATTACGTCAATACGTATTTGGTTCAACACGCATTTATTTATTTATAGTAATAATTAAATTCGTTTGTTTTGTTAAGGTCTCTAATTCTTTGGCGGAACGGGTGTAGAAAAACAATGTGCTTCGTGACGAAAGGCTTTATTGATACTAATTTCGCATGGCAAATTATTTGGTTTATAAGCATCGGACATACCGACCGCCAAAAACAATAGTTTTTAAACAGTTTTTAAAACAAATAATGATTTTACTTATTAATTTAGACTAAAAGGCCAAAAAACGGCGGCTTATTTGCAATAAACAGCAAAAAAATCACGTTTGTTGTATGCGAGCCCCTCTTCAATATTTATTTTATTCTGTTTTTAGTATTTGTTGTTATAGCGGCAATAGAAATATGTACATCGTACAAAATTTAGATTTTTGGCTGTAGGTTCAAACGGTCTAGCTATCACGGTTCATGAGATACAGCCTGGTGACAGACAGACGGACAGAGGAGTTTTAGTCATAGGCATAGAGACATATAGTAATAGGGTCCCGTGTTGTATGTACCCTTGGATACGGAACCCTGAAAATTACAGCGGCTGGTTCAAAGCATACTGCATGCAGGATTAATTAACGAATTCGTTTTACAACTAAGCCCCTCGTTGACGAACTGCGTAATGACGATTCACGAAATGGACGAACTGCGTAATGACGATCCATGAAATGGACGAACTGCTTAAAGACGAATCTCGAAATGGACGAACTGCGTAATGACGATTCACGAAATGGTCGAATTAAATTATTGACGTATTGAGTAGTAGGCGAATGGCAAAATGCGAAATGGACGAATTGCGTATTGGACCTACGGCTAACAAATCAATTACACTATAAGAGTTATTCTTGGGAGAACAGTTCGGCATCAGTGAGGTTAGACAAATGGAATAAACGTTTGTGGAATAGAATGACGAATGTATGGAAATTGACTTTACGTCAACGTTACGTCATTTAGTGAAATTTAAAAAGTTCGCAGACCTAGTTAATTTTATGAAGATCATTCTTCAATTATATAATCTGTAAACTTTTCTACCAATTCACTAGTGACGAACACTAACGAGTCGACGGCGACGTGGGGCGATTGCCATTTGTCTACGGGAGCCGATCCATGGCTTAACCTTTTAGATTTGGTTAGGCGTATATGTAACATAATGTGCTGTCCATTCGAGGACGCCTGTGCCCAGCAGTGGGACTTTGTTGGCTGATGATGATGATATAGCCAAATTCCATCAACATATAAACTTGTTTTTAGGCCCTCTCTTGCCACGAAATGTTTATTTTAACATTGTAATGTAAAAAAAACGAAGCTATGTATTTAATGAGTCACTGTTATCTCAATAATCATCTATTAATATTTTAATAAGTGTTGTCAACATCCTCATTGTGTTACGTGCAAAATAAATAAATTAGTATCAACAATTTCGGTGGGCTCTTACCCACCAACCCGCATTGGGCCAGCGCAGTGGGTTATGGCCACATACCCTAAGGTGCTGTTGCGCACGTGGGAGGCCGGTGCCCAGCAGTGAGACGTTTATAGGCTGATGATGATGAATTTCGGTGGGTAAGCGTCACCAATCTCTTTTCTTCTAATACTCTCTCAGACTATGCCGCGCCTTGCATTTGGAGAATCTCTTGTATCTATTAGCCTCAATGTCCATAGAAGCCAATTCTTCGTGTTTATCAGCACCAGCCCTAATGACCAGAAGGTCTATATGCTTGTATGTATCTATAATTAAGTGTCAACAATTTCGGTGGGTAAGTTTCTATCAATCCCTTTATACCTAATCAGATAAAAAAATCATCGTATCATCATTATACCTAATACTCCCTCAGTATCCTGCACTACGCGTTGCACATGGAGAATCTTTTAGGCTTGTTGGATACTGCTAGCGCCTCAATGCTATTCAGCACCAGCCCTCACTTCCAGAAGTTATGTAAAATTTAGTATCAACAAATTCGGTGGGAAAGCATCTAACAATCTTGCATTTGAATAATCTCTCGGGCCTGTTGGCTACTGACAGCGCTTCGATGTCCATAAGAGCCAATTCCTCATGTCCAGAAGGACTATGAATATGTAAATGTTTAATTTTGTGCCAATAACTTTGGTGGGTAAACGTCATATCAATCTCTTTTCGTCTAATACTCCCTCAGTATCCTGCACTGCGCGTTGCATTTGGAGAATCTATTTGGCCTGTTAGATACTGCCAGCGCCTCAATGTCCATGGGAGCCAGCTCCTCATGCTTATCGGCACCAGCTCTCACGTCCAGAAGGTCTATAGGTATGTATAATTAGCAATATTTCATGATTTGCGGTAAAAAAACGCTCAAAGCGCTCCTCTGGAGGATGCGGGCTCGATTCGTTTCGTTATCTTTGAGGTAAGTATGTATAATTTAGAGTCTACAATTTCGGTGGGAAAGCATTTAACAATCTTGCATTTGGAGAATCTATTGGGCCTGTTAGATACTGCCAGCGCTTCGATGTCCAGCCAGTTCCTCATGTCCAGAAGGACTATAAATGTATGTAAGTATGTATAATTTTGTGCCAATAACTTTGGTGGGTAAACGTCTTCTCAATCTCTTCTCGTCTAATACTCCCTCAGTATCCTGCACTGCGCGTTGCATTTGGAGAATCTTTTGGGCCTATTCGATACTGCCAGCGCCTCAATGTCCATGGGAGCCAGTTCCTCGTGTTTGTCGGCACCAGCTCTTACCGCTGGAAGGTCTTCCTTCTTGATGACCCCCGCCTGTAAGTAGCCGAGGAGATGGGGCACGTGCTCTTCTACGATCTTCTTGCGTTCTTCGGATACTTCTTTACGCCTGTTGGAGATTAAAAACATTGAAACATTACAGCGGATTCTATTGTTATTATGGTAGTCACCATAGTCTGTCAACTTCGATAAAATGGTAGTAGGGTCCGTTTCGTGTAGCGGCTCATGAAAAGAATACTACCACCCATCCCCTCTCTTTCTTAGGGTGTCGTAAAAGGCGGCTAACGGACTAAAGACTGCAATATATCCGACAGCATAGAGCGACGATGGGCTCACCACCTGTCACGCTGAGCACATGTGCAGTTGCTTTATGAAAAGTGGACTATGGCAGAGGACTGCTTTTGCGTTCCTCATTGCCTAGTCTCTGACTAACCCTTCGGGGATAATAGTCGTGTTTACATGTATGTGTGTAGTAGTAAGCCGGGCGGTTTTAGGAGGTCCCGCCGCCACTTTACTCGAATTGCTGTTCTCAAGTGTTTAGTGTGTGTCCATTTTCGACTTGGTATTTCATTACCCTTGTCGGTGTGGTAGGAAGACGGGGACAGAAAACGCAACTACCACCACCACTTACGAAAAAAACTGTAGTATTTTCAAGTACTGGCTGTCGATGCCATGAATCGTTAGTGCACTAACGAGAGACACTTGCGGTTACTTTACTTATCGATAACCTTACCTTTTCATAGTATTAATATCGACAAGAGGAGTTCGATGGCGCAGCACTTAAGTTCGGTGTACGATCGTAGCTAAGCAACTTTCGCAATACCGGGACGATACATAGGTAACCAAATTAAAAACATCTCGAGTTCCTCCGTCCTTCGGAAGGCACGTTAAGCCGTTGGTCCGGTTGTTGTCGTAATGGCAGTCGTTAAAACCCACCAACCCGCATTGGGCCAGCGTGGTGGGTTATGGCCCAATATCCCCACGTGCTAGTCTACGCCGGAGGCCTGTGCCCCAGCAGTGGGACGTTTAAAGGCTGATGATGATTATGAATATTGATACTACACTGGTACGTCACTACGCCCTCCATTTGACCTGTAAGTGTGACAGAGAGAGACGTATGCGCTGTCTTATTCCCACATTGTATTGGCAGCATGTTTGACAATACTATACCGATGTAGGATAAAATGTTTACTAGAAAAAAATCAACCAGTCTCAAAAAAGCTCGAATGAACTGAAATTCGAACCCATGACTTTGGATTGCCGGTCTACTGCTCTAACCGTTAAGCTACCGAGACCCCAGAAGACTCGTTGAATTTTTTTCTAGTAGTTGTGATTTACGCTGTAGCCAGTGGTATTACGTCACTGTAAAGTCTACCCTCACATTCGAAAGAAATACTATTGCAAGTATTTAACAATCGATAAAGACGTAATTGCTTATAAATATCTTTATTATTGAAAGAAGAAAGAATTCAAGAGTTTCGTCCGGCCAGTGAGGGTTCCGGAGGCCCATTCCCCCCCCCCCCCCCCCTCTCACAATTCCTATTCCTTCCTTAAAGGCCAGCAACGCGTCTGCGATTCCTCTGGTTTTGCGGGTGTCCATGGGCGACGGTGATTACTCTCCATCAGGTGACCCGCCTGCTCGTTTGCCTCCTTATGTTATAAAAAAAATATATATAACCTATATCTAGCATTGCGAATGCTAAATTTCAATAATAAAAATACTATACACCTTTAATTTTCATTCGTTTAAATAAAGTTAAGGGTGAGTTCCATCCATGAAACTAAACAACTTTCTCCAAGAAACATATGTGCAAAAATTACAAAAAAAAATCGACCTCCCATGCTATTGTCATCAGCTGATCGGACAGCTTCGTATGGGAGGTCGAAATTTTTTGTCATTTTTGCACATAGGTTTCTTGGGGAAAGTTTTTCAGTTTCCTGAGTGGAACTTACCCTTAATTTCTTTTAAATATACGAATAAAAATGAAGGGTGCATAGTGTTCTATGAGTCACCATGCTGTGCCGCAGTCCCACCCGTGCTGGGCGCGCGCCTCCTCTTGCCGCGCGTCGCGCCGCCGGCGAATGGCGTTGGCCTGTATCTGCTGCTGCAGCTCGATGGCGTGGAGGCGACTCTTCTCTTTCACCTTGCGCTGCTTCTCTAGCTCTCTCTCGTTCTCGGCTGCCATTCTTGCATCGTTCTGCGAATTGAATTGCATAGTGTGGTAATAAATAATAATAAATAAATAAATAAATTTTTTGTTTACGCTCACACCAATTATCTAGACCAAGATGAGTATTCTTGTGAATTTCGTTTATATGGTAAGATAACGGATAAATATACATAAACATAGAAAAAACACCCAGACCCGAAATCAATTTAGAAAAACAGTTTTTCTCTAAATTGACCCGACCGGGGATCGAACCCGGGACCTCAGAGATGGCGACACCATGAAAACCGGTGTACAAACCACTCGACCAAGGAGGTCGTCGGTAATGACTCTAAAGTTTAAAAAAACATGGTTTTAGTGAACTACCTACAAACCCTTTTTCTATACTAATATTATAAAGAGGAAACATTTGAATTGAATAGGCTTCAAAAATACTAGACCGCTTTAAAAAAATATTTCACTGTTGGGAAACTACACTATCTCCGGGTGACATAGGTTATATTATATTTTCAAAAAAAATTAGGGATCCTTACTAAAACTCAAATAAATTCCTTAAATCACGTGCGCTAAGAAAACTATTGATGATAGAATAAAATAATGTACTATGACTTTGCAGAACACACACATATGTCTAACTATTTTAGTTACTTCACAATAAGTGTTCTTGGGAGGGGAGTCATTTTCACGGGGTACGGGGTCCACGCGAACGAAGTCGCCGGCGGTCTGCTAGTTCATAATAAAGATAAAAGTCGCGTTTAATTACTACATTATTTTATCTTCTACGCACTTGCCCGTCTATCTTGTTTCCCCTGTCGGCGGCCATTTTGCAATATGGCGCTTAATGTCGATCTACTTCCGCATTACTTCCTGTTTATGTCCGGTCTAGGTATAATGACGATTTCCAAGAGGCCTCCGACAGACAAGGGGCAGTCTGAACACAACAATGCTATTAACTATGTTGTTATGACGCCAGACTTTAGATGAAATGATGGTAGCTAGCCAGGTGGACTTAACATGCTCTAAAATCATCACCAACAGACGAAAAATGTTTCCTACTGGACAAACACCTGCTCCAGAGATCTCCACCACACCCAGTGCTACGCTGCTTGCATCCAGCGGCTACCCGAGATTTTCACCAGATCGTCGAATCACCTAAATTAAATTACTTTAATCACTACACTACACTCTTATCCTAACGTACTAAAGACTGCACATACATCTAACAGCATAGAGCGGCGATGGGCTCACCACCCGTCACGCTGAACACAATATGTTCAGTCGATATTTGGTGAAAAATGGACTATCGCAAAGGCCTTCTCTCTGGCTAACCCTTCGGGGATAATAGTCGTGATTGTATGTATGTACTACACTTTCAGTTTGTTACTAAGCATACCTGTTTCGAGGAGGAGCTTTGATGGCGCAGCGGTTGACTCGTTCGGTTTGCGACCGTCGCTAAGCAAATTTAGCATTGCCCGGTCACTAGATGGGTGACTAAATTAAAAACATCTCGAGCTCCTCCGTGCTTCGAAAGGCACGTAAAGCCGTTGGTCCCGGTTGTGGTCGTAAGATGGCAGTCGTTAAAACCCACCAACCCGCATTGGGCCAGCGTGGTGGGATATGGCCTAACCTTCGCAAAGTTGCCTGTCTGTCGGTCTTTTACAGACTGTACTTCGAAGAGTGTGCTCTGGAGCTGCATGAGCTCATACTGCCATCCCCCTTCTTCCATCGGACATCCAGACGCACTGCGGGCTACCACCCTTTCTTGGTGGATATTCCTAAAAGACGCACAAAGCCAAAGACTATATAACGAATTGACTGCGCTTGCGGGGCTACCGAGTGTATGCGACGATTTCGGCTTCATTGTGCTTCGCGCAACGTCCCGAGCCGCGTGTCCGTTATTAATTACGTACAATAAAGTTTTAAGACGCATTTTACCATAAAAGTGCCTAGGTGTGCTTTGAAATAGTATAGAAACTCAAGTACTACCTTAAAATATAAAAATCATGGCATAACCTTTCATAGGTAAGTAATATTTAATTAAAAAATACTTTTTTCGTTTACATAAAAATGAGTCAAAATGGCTGGAGTTAACGCGTCGATGTCTTTCTACTAGTCTCTTTCTTGCTAATGCAAATACGCGTGCAGTTGTCTCTTTTTTCTTGATAGTGCAGTACCGTGAAACCCCGCTACCATATCGATTTATCATCCTAAAATATTTTTCCAGATATAATTTTTCATCAATTTGACACTGAGACGCCAAACCATCTCATCGATTTAGCCTCCAGTGTGATTAAAAAGTATGCAGATGCACGGCTCACATTTATTTCAAAAAATCTCAAGGAGTATATAAGAAAACTTTACACTAAGTTAATTCACTTCAAAAACCAGTAGTTACTTTTTTCATTAATTAAATAAATTATTATTCCTTGTATTTTAACCTCCAGTGTACCCTAATCAAATTCAAATGAATGATATTCTTATTCTTATTCTTATTCTTTACTTCATCCCGCAATATCCCAGAACACAGAATTATAAAATATTTATTTTTATCGATATCGATAATATTGCCGCGGTCTTCTTATAACAATCACATGTCATTGCGATGATCAATGAGCGAGTTAATACCACACGTACTCCCTACCGCTAAGCACTGCTTAGCGGTAGGGGGGATACGTGTGTGTAAACTGCGTTTCTAAGAAAAAAGGCCAAATACGCTCTCCACTGGTTCTGTCCTCCGTGCACAAAGCGCTACTCAACATCTTTTATACTGCGCACGGCAAACGAGTAGAACTCCCTCCCTACGTCTGTGTTTCCGAGTACTTATAACCCGTCTATCTTTAAAGCAAGAGTGAATAGGTAGCTTCTAGGTTAGCTCGCTCCATCGTAGATCTTAGCCCCTGGGCTTGATGGAGATCAAGAGCAAACCCATTCATAATAATTTAAAAAATGTGCAATTTTCCATGTGGGAAGGCCCAGCAATGAGGCGTGTATAGGCTGATGACGACTACCTATTTCCTGAAATCAGCCTCCCTCTCCCGCCGTTCGGCCGCGAACTGCTTCCTGCCGTGCACCTGCGCGAAGAGCGTTTGCTTGGAATCGTGCTTGTAACCTTAAGCAAGGCCTTTTCCATTGCTCTTTGAGTGACCTAAGGCCTTCTCATAAGGCCCATTAGTTAGTTACTATACCTATTTCCTGAAATCAGCCTCCCTCTCCCGCTGTTCGTACGTGAGCTTCTTCCTGCCATCCATCTGCGCGAAGAGCACTTGCTTGGTATCGTGCAAGTACCCTTAATAGGGTTTATGCATTTCGGTTTCCCATAAAAACGTCAAAGTCGAAATTTCTGAAAAAACATTAACTAAATTTTGATGAAACTTTGCATGCTAAAGTAAAACACAGGGATCTAAATAGTTTGTTGAAAACATTTTTAAAAAACGTTTATTGGCTGAGTTGTTGCGATTTAAAGTCTACTATAGAAAGTTTAAAATCGCAATAACTCATTTCAATAAACGTTTTTAACAAACTATTTAGATCCCTGTATTTTACTTTAGCATGCAAAGTTTCATTAAAATTGGCTTAGTGGTTATTAAAAATTTCGACTTGGAAGTTTGTACGGGAAACCGAAATGCGTAAACCCTCGTAAGCCCTTTCCTTTGCTCTTCGAATGAACTAGAGCCTTCACATAAGGCCCATTAGTTAGTTACTATACCTGTTTCCTGAAATCAGCCTCCCTCTCCCACTGTTCGGCCGCGAGCTTCTTCCTGCCGTCCATCTGCGCGAACAGCGCTGTCTTGGTATCATGTTTGGATCGCTCGGCGTGCTGCCTCTCTTTGACGTCATCTTGAGCATTCTTTTCGAGGTACTCTTGCTCTTGCAGCTGCTTTATTATGCTCTCGCGCTCCTGACGCTCCGCCTGTGCAGAGAGATCAACATTACATACATACAATCACCAATCATCACAATATTATCCCCAAACATAGAAAAAGAGAAGAAGATATAAGAAAGAGAGACTAAGCAATGAGGACCGCAGAAGCAGTGCACTGCCACCAGACAACACATGTGCTCAGCGTGATATGTGGTGAGCCCTTAGCCGCTTTATGCTGTTGGATGTATGTAGCCGGCTGTTGGAGACACCTATCTTCTGTTTCAAAAGTATCTTACATCCAACTGTTTTGAAGATTTTCATTTGGCAATCTTGATGAATGCGTAAGTAACCTATTTCTTGCTCTTGATGATCTACCTCCTCGTCTGCCGCAAACACGTACTCTACCAGCTCTTTCAGAATTAACCGATAACACTGGCGATGGTATAACTCTTCGTCATCACCATCTGATGATGGAGTTGCCGACACTATATTATTATCAAATAGCGGTGCAAAACAAGGATCATCGTCAGACACATCCGAAGCACATTCAAATTCTGATTTCCGTGCCTTAGTCGCCTTTTAAGACACCCAAGAGAACAGATGATTAGAGATGCGTGTGTGTGTGTGTGTGTGTGTGTGTGTGTGTGCGTGTGCGTGTGTGTGCGTGTGCGTGTGTACAACATATAATATGCAAAAAACATACCTCATCTGCTAGTATCTTAGTGACGATTTTGTCGTTGAGTTCTTCTTTCATTTTCATTTTACGTTGTCTCTCTGCTACTCTGTAAAGTTAATGTTTAATTTAAATATAAGGAAGAAGCCAAGCTAAAACAGACACAGAGTTAAACAGATAAAGCGAGTGATGTATGAAAGTGCGCAGATTTATTTAATAAAAGCTTTCTAGGTGACATCGCGCGCATCCCCCCTTGATCTGCCAGCGCCTCTGCTGGCCAGCGCGGGAGGGGCCAGAACAAGAGTACAATCGGCGGGCTTTTCCTGGCCCGCTGTGTATTCGGGAGGAAATTCCAGCCCTTAAAACAAGGGGGCGGGGCGTGCATACTCACACGTTGGGTTGTCATACTCATACGTTGGCGCGTCATACTCACACGTTGGGGCGTCATACTGACATGTTAAGGCGTCATACTCACACGTTGGTGCGTCATACGCACACGTCGTCATAGACACACGTTGGGGCGTCATACTCACACGTTGGGACTTCATACTCAGACGTTGGGGCGTCATACTCACACGTTGGGGCGTCATACTCACACGTTGGGGCGTCATACTCACACGTTGAGGCGTCATACTTACACGTTGGAGCGTCATACTCACACGTTGGTGCGTCATACTCACACGTTGGGGCGTCATACTCACACGTTGGGGCGTCATACTCACACGTTGAGGCGTCATACTTACACGTTGGGGCGTCATACTTACACGTTGAGGCGTCATACTCACATGTTGGGGCGTTATACTCACACGTTGGGGCGTCATACGCACACGTTAGGGGTTATTTAATTTATTGAATAAATGATATTGAATTGAATTGAGTTTGGACGCCATAGGCGTTAGAATTGTATCGCGTAGCGGTTTATTATATGAACACTACCACCCCCTCTCTCCCTTGGGTGCAAGATTCCGAAGCACGAAGGAGCTCGAGATGTATTTAATTTGGCTATTCATCCTGTTATTTTGTGAGAGAAGTGTCGGGTAGCGGTGAAAGAATACTACCACCCACTCTCTTCCCTTGGGTGACGTAAAAGGAGACTAACGCGCTAAAGACTGCACATGCATCCAACAGCATAGAGCGGCGATAGGCTCACCACCTGTCACGCTGAGCATATGTGCAGTCGCTATTGGTAAAAGGTGGACTATGGCAGTGGGCTGCTTCTGCTAGTGTTGTAAGAAACTCGAGCCTCGGAGTCTTATTTAATAAAATTTAGGCTGTTTTTGAAGAATCAAGTCTTATAAATAAAACTTAAGGAACTCATGCCTGAGTCCTCTAAATCCATAGCTGTAGTTTGAAGTGAATAAAATAGCAATGAACAAATTATTGATAGGTATGTAACTATTATAATTATATTATTTTAGTATATTGAGCCACGTTGAAGCCCTTATAGTTTACCCAATCGGTTTTGTTATTTGGTATATTTTTTTTTTCAATTTTTAGATTTTTTAAAAATATATTTCGTAGAAAATGTTTACCGCGCCTTTTAAGTACCCATTATAGATTAACGCTTTTAATTCTACAAAACATTTTTTTAGTGAACCAAATCATCAAAATTTACGTTAGGCGAACTTTAGAACCCAATATTTATTAAAAGGAACCCTAAATTAAGCAACACAAAAAACACACAGTATTACCTATTATAATACACCAACTCAAGTTCATGACTCAGTCTAGCTCAAAGAGCTTAAAAGACTCGAAAGGACTCGAAAGGACTCAGAAGATTCAAAGGACTCGGATTTATGTGAGTAACGAGTCCTAGTCTTGAAAATCTATTCAAGTCTCGAAATGAAGACTAAAAGACTTGAGTTTCTTAAAACACTAGCTTCTGCGGTCCCCTTTGCCTAGTCTCTGACTAACCCTTCGGGGATAATAGTCGTGACTCTTTTTTTTTTATTGGCAACGGGTAAGCGCTTGGCCTTCATCTCACCTGAGAGTGACGATAAGGCCGAAGGTGGAAGCGCGCTTCACCCGGAATCCTCAACCACTGAGAAACTGGCTATCTTATCTCAAACTGCCGAAACACAACAATGCTATAAACATTGTTGTTATGGCGACAGACTTAGATAGGATGGTGGTAGCTAGCCAGGCGGACTTAACAGCCCTACCACCAACCAAAAAGAGCACACAAAGATGTACCCCCCGCTGGGAATCGAACCCGGGACCTCTGGGTCTGAAACCGGTAGCTTAGCCACTAGACCACAGAGGCGGTTAAAAATGTACTCTATGTATGTATGTATGTGTGTGTGTGTGTGTGTGCTCACACGGCGGCGGCGCGGTCGGTCCCGGCGCGGCGCTGCGCTTCCTGCTGCCGCTCCTCTTCCATGGCGAGCAGCGCCTGCTTGCGGCGCCAGGCTTCTCGCGCCTGCTGGCAGACCACCATCTCGCGGCGCATCTTCTCGGTCTGCTCGCGTTTCTGTTGCAGCTCCCTGGCGGTTTTCCAATGTGTTGTAATTAGATATTGAAGGCCCACGAATTTTAATACATTAATAATTATAACTGTGAAGAACTAGTGAGAAAACGACAAGGATAGAGATGCGTGGAAGAGTTCGGGGGAGCCCTTTGCTCAGCAGTGAGGCAAAATAGACTGAATAGACAGCGGTGGGACAGTAGCTACAGGCTAGTAGAAATAAAAACAACCTCTGGTCCTCGTCCGATATAGTCCTCATGATGTCGTCGAACATCTTCTTCTCGATGAGCGTGTCCTCGTACTGGCACTGCTTCTGCTGCTGCCGGTTGACCAGCTGCTGCTGCAGCTCCTGGCAGTACTGGGTGTTGCGCCTCATCTTCTCGGCGTCCTCGTGGTCTTTCGCCTCTCGGTCGTTGTAGAGGGCGTTGCGGAGGACGTCGTTGGCGTGATGCTCTTCGGCCTGTTGTTCATTAGAGTGAGATAAAACGTATAATACAGCAGAGAGGAAGAAAGGAATTAAAATATTGACCACATAAACAGCATAATATTGAAAATGTTTAATAAAGTACACAAGTTTACTCTGAAACTTGACATAACAGGACAAACAAATAAATATAGTGTGGCTGACTAGGCCCTAGCCTCAGCATAGCGACATTAGTTGTTGTTTTCTATGTATAATAAGTATGTATTTAAGTATGTTTATCCGTTGTCTAATAAGCATTTAGCGAGTTTTGTCGAAGCTTCTCTTGGGCTAGATAATTGGTGTGATTGTAGGAAAGATTTATTTAGATTTATTTATTAGCTGTAGCACTGGTGGACAGATCAATCGCAAGGAGCGTTTGCAGTTGCTAGTATGTTAACATTACGCACATGTGACATACTTTCGCATGTGCCTGGATCAGTGACTAAACTGTTTCCATCGTTATCAGACACTGCTTTTCCAGTCGTTTTTTAATAACTCTTCACAAATGATGTATAAAGTTTATACATTATTTCACATACCATTCCTTCCGAGTAAGCAGCAAAACAACAAAAAGACATTAAAAAAATTAATTGTTTTTAAAAATAATACATGATACAGTAACATCTTCAGTAACAAAATTCTGTTTAACAGTAAATACATCTACACACCTTCTCTTGCAGTCTCCTGTACTCATTGTTCCTGATCTGCTGTCTCAAATCCCTGCACACGTAACCAGCCTGCAGTTTCTTGGCTAATTCCTTAAGGCTAGGGTCCCTCTCTCTCAAATAATGCCTTCTCAGCAGTTCACAAGCTTCTTCGCGACGCACTTTGGCTACTTCTATTCCCAGAGCTGTTTCCTTCTGTGCTCGTGCATTGACGATAGCAGCATGATCAGTTCTCTGTAAATCAGTAACAATACTTCTTAATGCATTAAGTGCAAATTACCAATGTGGAACAACATGCTATTGAGTATTCCGGTTCCACAATTACAATAATCAATATCAGCCTATAAAAGTCCCACTACTGGGCACAGGCCTCCCACGTGGCCAGTAGCACGTAGGGATATTGGGCCATACCCACCACCCTGGCCCAATGCGGGTGATGGGTTTTAACAGCTGTAATCTTACGACAACAACCGGAAAAAAAGGCTTAACGTAACGTGCCTTCCGAAGCACGGAATTATAATAATATCATTACACAACTCTAATAAATAATATGTAAATGGGTACAGAATAGCACAACGCTTAACCATAATTATAGTAGTAGCACACAGGACTGGTTGTTGTAGGAGTCCTTGGGGGAGGCCTTTTTGTCATTGTCTTTTATCTTTTAAAGACTGCACACTGTTGTGGGAGAAAAATGGTTCTTAAGGATGTTCTTTTACAGCTTAAGACAAGACGGTCAACAGCGTAACTTATATGTAGCTGACTCCCTATTTAATACTTAAGTATACCAATTTTACTAGATCTCTCCTCTCACTATAAGAATAGGAGGAGGGATACTGTAAGAATCTACTACCTACCTAAACCACCACTTTAATAACAAAACACAACGCTATAATTTTATACTGATTAAATGTTGATGATTTATGTTTGTTAATAAAAAGTTACAAGCCTCTTGGAAGTTTTTCTCCATCTCAGCCTCCTTCTGAATGAGAGCGAGACAGCGGCCCATTCGGCCGTCCTCCATGCGGCTGTTCAGCCATTGGATGTCCAAGGCGCGCTGGAACGTCTCTAGCTCCACTCTTCGAGCATCAGTGATTGCATTCTTCTGCAACTCCGTCTTTGGCTCCTGATAATTAAAAATAATGAGTACAAAGAACAAGGACTCTGTGGCAACACGTTAAGTCTTTGCACAGCTGTGGGACAAGCTGTTACTGCAGAATCAGTTCAAAAGTACATAAAAAATAATGTTTGGTTTTGGCGTACGGATTTACTGATTAATTACCATTGTGATTTGTAATTCAGCTCCTTTTAAAAAACTGTATCAAAGGTGAAATTATGTAAAATAAAGTAATTATTCCAAACGAAGTTGTATATTTCACATTCACAGCAATGCAAAACAAAAACAATAGGAAAACATCAGCTGTGTCGTATCTCTGTCAGTGTCACTGTCAGATCGACTTTGACATGTAACAAAGAGTAAAGAGCGAAAATGTGAAGAGTCACGGCACGGCTATTAATTAACACTAAAATTCTCTCCCGGAGATTGCGTGAGGAAGGGCTCAGAGAAATCTTAATTTTTACTGAGATTAGGAAATAATGTGATGTCTTCGTACATATTTCTTTAAAAATCCTTACTAATATCAGGGGGGTGTCACTCAGCAGTTTAGATACGTTCGGCCGGCGCGCCTCCCAGGCAGGCGTGTGCAATAAGACGCCGTTAAAGGTTGCCGCTCGGCTCGCACGCTTCAAGACACGCATCGTTGCTTTCATAAATTTAACTATGAGTGGAAACCCTACACTAGCGCGCACTCCTGACGTTAAATCGATATCGAGTCAGCGTTCTTAACGGAATATGAACGCTCGGGTCACACGATAAGTTTTTATTTCGCGTGAAAGTCGTTAGAGACAGCAATATATACGTTACACGAGGTCTTCTAGGTCAATGGTTAGAGAGTGAACCTTCTGTACGGTAGTACTATTAGTTATTCTGTGCTAATATTATAAATGCAAGAGTAAGTTTGATTGTTAACACTTATTTATTTATTTTATTTATTTAATGAATTATTAGGAACGAATAACAAACAGTTACACATAACGTTCTTTATAGTGGTAATTATTGTTACTATTACTCAGTAGCTGACGAAAGCTTGAGTAGGTGCTGGATCTATGGCAGGGTTTTAATCTGATTTATTTTGTTAAGATTCAAGAATATTGTTAGTGTAGCTGTATGCACAAAAGATAGCAATTTGTTGTGAGGGTATGGCCGGACACCATCTGTTTTTATTTTTATTTTTATAAATGGTATCCGCAGAATACCAGCGTCGTGGCACTTGTGCTTTGGCTTAGGCTGAGCAGGGACCTATTTGACATGTTTTATATCTGTATTTTTATTGTTTATTGGCTAGTTGTTGTATTATGCCAAATAAACTTTTATTCTTTCTTTCTTTCTAACATAGTAGTGCTGCGAATTAGCAATAATTTGTATAAATGTATAACCAACTACGTTATTCGCGGAGTAATACAATTATTGTCTATCAGCTGACACATTAGTTTAAATGAAGATTTCATTTCCGCCACGCCATACACACGCAATACACGCATGCACATATAGTATAGTAAAACACATACCTTTATAAAACCAACACCACTCATTCATGTAGCGTGGATATGCATCTACATTGTGCATTGTGCATGAATATGTACCTAAGTATAGACGGCCTATACATATATATATATATATATATATATATAGACGGAAAGATCTAATTTTAAAAGTTAGGTATAATTTTAGAACGTATAACAAACTATTCATATAAAATTCGCCATAAAAAAGTATTTATTCTAAACATATATCATTCATTTAATCCACAGACATATAATAGATATTAGGTCTGTGATTTAATCAAATATTCGGTTTGCAAAATAACCTTTAATATTGCAATCAACATAAATAACACTCTAAAACCTAACAATCAATCCTATAAACATGTTTCAAATTGATCACAAAAAATAATCCTTTCAAATCACGTGACCTACAGGAGTTAGGGCAGCTAGTATTTCTGTTGTCTAATAAAAAAATAACCTATAATTATACAAAGTCTTAAATTTCTAACCTATTACGTGGTCTACTACAGGAGTAAGGCAGCTAGTATTTCTGTTGTTTAGTAAAAAAAATAACCTCGTTTAAGACAATTGCTGCGCTGCGCTGCGCGATTATACAAACATTCGCGTTTATAATATTAGTAGGATAGGATAGAATTATGATATTAGTTGTTATATTATAATTTGTTCATTTTGTAAAATGAACGTTATTAAAATGTGTTAGGACTATAGGATCCTGAGGAAAGTTTTATGACTTTTAGGCTACTATTTTCAGTGATATTAGGACACGCGTACAGTTGTAAAACAACGGTTGTCAACGGATATTTATCCAAAGTAGCCGATAACAACCTATAAACAACGGTTGTAAACCGGTCGATTATCTGTGGGGGATTGGCATTTAAATGTAGATTACTATTAATGTTAGCATTAAAAACAAATGTTTGAAGAAATCAAATTCACCGCAGTAATTAATACGAGAAAACACGTGCTTGCCCATTGCCACGCTCCCCACGCCATGCGTCATTAGCGACTTGTTTGTCCTTCAGTATAAAAAGGTCATGCGCTAGCGCCTTCCGGGCATTCTGTACTCAACTGCGGAGCACGACGGAGCTCTGATTGTCGACATAGTATTGAGGTATGCTATGATGGTGTAACTGAGTTATGTATTTTAGTGCATAACTGTGTATGTTACAAGAAATAGTAGTAAGTACCAATTTTTATTATGTAAAATGCCAAATGGCTAATTATTTTAATAAATTGATATTACAGTATTATAATTAACACTAAATGTGTGTATATTATTCATCATCATCATCATCATCAGCCAGAAGACGTCCACTGCTGGTCAAAGGCCTACCCCAAGGATCTCCACCACGACCGGTCCTGTGCTGCTTGCATCCAGCGGCTACCCGCGACCCTCACCAGATCGTCGGACCACCTTGTTGGAGGCCTGCCCACACTGCGTCTTCCGGTGCGCGGTCGCCACTCGAGAACCGTTCTGCCCCAACGGCCATCGGTTCTACGGGCGATGTGCCCTGCCCATTGCCACTTGAGCTTGGCGACTCTTTGGGCTATGTCGGTACTTTAGTTCGTCTACGAATCTCCTCATTTCTGATTCGATCACGTAGAGAAACCCCGAGCATAGCCCTCTCCATTGCTCTTTGCATGACTTTGAGCCTGCTAATTAGGCCCATAGTAAGCGACCACGTTTCGGTACCGTATGTCATCACTGGCAACACACACTGGTCGAAGACTTTCGTCTTGAGACACTGCGGTATTTTGGACGAGAAGATATTTCGTAGCTTACCGAACGCTGCCCAGCCGAGTTGGATTTGACGATTGACCTCTTTCTTAAAGTTGGACCTACCTAACTGGACTGTTTGTCCCAGGTATACATATTTGTCAACAACTTCAAGAGCAGAGTCTCCATCCTTCAGAGGAGTGGGTACGACACGTGAGTTAGACATGATTTTCGTCTTCTCCATGTTCATTTTGAGGCCCACTTGTTGAGAGACTCTGTTGAGATCACTGAGCATTGTGCCGAGTTCCTCCAGGGTCTCAGCCATGACTACTATATCGTCGGCAAATCGAAGGTGACTGATGTACACGCCGTTAATATTGATGCCGAGTCCTCTCCAGTCCAGAAGCTTAAACACGTCCTCCAGTGCAGCAGTGAAGAGTTTCGGAGAAATGACATCTCCTTGTCTCACTCCACGCTGCAGCAGGACTGGCTTCGAGCTCTGGTCCTGAAGACGAACTGTCATAGTGGCGTTTTCGTACAAACACTTCAACACTTCGATGTACCGGTAGTCAATTTGGCACCGCTGGAGAGACTGTTACGTTAATATCTTGATATATTTCTGTGAGTAATACTTTCTATTTGATAACGTTCCTACACGCACACACAACACCAGTCCGCACGACACGACTTTTAGTAAATGTTTTCTATGGACACGACCGACGACGCGACGTTGCCTCTTCGTTCGGTACGGGCAGCGCGGCGGCTTAGAGCATTGTTGGTTGAATGCTCTAAGCGCGGCGGGCATGAATGAAGACTTCTTTTAGTCTATTAGCCTGAGCATGTTCTTATTGTGCATTGCAATAATTGAACGTAACATGGTTTTGACGTGACAACGTCTTAAATTAGGTTGCGGCTGGGAGTCACTTATGAAAAAGTGTAACGCTCGGTAACGTTACGATGAGTCACCGAACGAGAGAGAGGCCCGCCGAATGCCTTGCGTCTCTCTCCCACTCAACTATGATCGGTCTGCATATTTGTTTTAAATATAATTCTTTTTATAAATAAATGTTTTAAATTGTTACTATTATTTCATCCTTCTTCCTACTATACGAATGAATATTCACATTAAAATTATTTTACCACTCAAAGTCGTTGTCACGTAAAACTTTCGCCCGTATACCGACTTTACAGGCAACCAATTTTTTTGTGATCACTTTCAGAGATCGTTACAAAATGTTTCCAAGTAGATCCGTCATTATTTTTAGCGATTTCACAGTTGACACTAGTTAAGTTAGCAAAGTAGGTAGTTTCAATAGGTGATTGACACACGTTGTCTCTTTTTAGACGTGGAAACGCTACTGAACAATCGATCAACGCGATCGTCGGTCGCGCGTAAGCAACGTGGCAAGAAGACGTTGCCGCTTCGTGTATGAGCATGAGGAATGAATTATATTAGACCGGGACGTGCACGGGACGTGCTGTGTATGTGGCCCGGATGGGGCACTGATTTGAAACGTTACACACATTTCGTATGTATATTAGACCGGGCCGTCCCGTCCGGACCCGGACGGGACAGGGATCATGCACTGTGTAAGGGATGAATTATATTAGACCGGGACGTGCACGGGGCGTGCCATGCACGTGGCCCGGAAGGGGAGTGAGTGAAGGGAAATCAGTGGATTTGAAACTTTACATATTAATCATTTCGTGTTTATATTAGACCAGGCCGTGTCCCGTCCGGGCCCGGACGGTACACGGACGGTACACTGTGTAATATGAACTGCTTCATACAAAATGTATGCAACGTCTCAAATCAGTGAGAAACCAGCGAGAAAATAAATAGTCCAGTTGAATATTCTCATAAACTTAATAAATTGTAACATATCAAGCCAACGCTCTGATAGACTACGCTCGATAGAATACGCTCCTAAAGACGATTTCGCTATAGCCATTTTACCAGGCGCTTCTCTAATGTTCCGGAAGAAAATTTAAAAGTGGCCGTGAATTTGTATAGACTAAATTAAATATCGAATTGATGATAGTAGATTGATAAACATTTAATATACATTTTAATGGTGTCATAAACGAATTTGAAAAGCCTTAAGTAACTGAATTATCCTTGTGAGCTCGCTGGCGAGTATGCTCTCCAGCGCGCCCACTTTGTTTTAAATATTACAACGAAACTATTGATTTACATTTTTTTGAAATTGGGTCTACAATTGTATACATAGTATCTACATTTTTTTCATGCTTATAAAATTTACCTAGCTTAAGTTGGTCTCGCCCCGAGCATCACGTACAAAGTACCGATGTTATAATAATATGTCGCTCTATCCTTGATTTAATTTAAATTTGCACAACCATTGTACGTTCAACAGTACAACACGGTAAACACTTGCAGTTCGATAATAGCACTTGATCTCCGTCATAAGGGCGGTACGAAGTTCAAACTGTATAGTCTCACTGCTTTTGACTTTATAGACAGCATCACATCGACTTATCCTGATTTTTTTACCTAATTTCGATTACATAGAGTTCAGTCTATCAATTGGGGTTTTTTGATAGATAAAGGTATTGAGCCCCTGGCCTATCAAAACAGTTAAAAATTTATAAACATTATTATACTAAGAGAATAATTAATAACAAAAACAAGAAAAAATCAAAGTTCCCTCCCAATCCGACTCGTTTGATAAAATCGATATCGATAGATATTATGTCTCCTCCATGCCTAGTAAATTAAGAAACGGGTACGACCTTGTAATTCGCCGTCCTGTACAAAGTATCTATCTTGTTCTAATATTAACAATTTTCCTATAAGAGTACAAAGCGTAGCTATATTCAGCTTGTTCATGCCTTAAAGCGCTACTTCTATGCTTTAGTTATTGTTCTGAGGGATAAATATCCGTTGACAACCGTTCTAAGTTGTTTTACAACTGTACCGCGTGAGAAGCTGTAGGCAAACCACAGACGTATAACTGTGAGGCAAACCACAGACATATAATTATACGTAATGCTCTAAGGTCTGTGAGGCAAACCTAGTAGGTCTTTTAAAAAGGGAAAAAAAACTATGCTCTATGATAAAGTAGTAATAGTGACATCTGTATATTTGTGACGGTACTATGTGGTACTGTTTCATAATTTACACATCACGCCGCCACCGCAGCGCTAGTGTGTAGTTTTTCTGTCACTTGCGCCGCGGTACGGCACGGTAACAGCACGCATTTGGATTTTGACTTGTGACAGCGAGCGAACAGCTGCAGCCAAATTCGGTTGCAGATCGGTGGTGTATCGTAATAAAGACGGTCGGTAATGAAAAAGTGATTGAAATGGCTGAAAGTAAAGGTGCGTTAATCGCGAAATCAGTGCAAAAACATGCCGGACGAGCCAAGGAAAAGGTATTTATCGTTTACTGTTTCACCTGTATGTTTCGTGTGCTCTAATCTGGGAAAAAAGTGATGATTTCTTCTGCCAACGCAGTGCTGTGAAAGTTAGTTTACGAAGGGATCTCGGAGACGGGTCCAGTTTCTCGTGGGCCACTCTGGAGCCGGTTTCCATAGGACCGGAATTTAACCTGTTGATTATATTTGGGCTGTTGTAGAGAATTACCGGAGTCTGACGGTGTGTTTACGGTGCATGTATGCAACTGATGCGTAGTTACAGAGTTTGAGCCGCTCTGGTCTGCGTCTTTCGTTTCCAGGGCAAGAGTAGTAACTATTTTTAGGCTATAGCAGATAATTTTGGACCTGTCACTGCTCAACTGTTCATAATATTTAATTTTTGCTATCCTGAAATGCTTTACTTAAATCTTGAGCTGTAAATATGGAAGAAAAAGATTTCATTTGCTGTCTTATGATGTAAATGTAGTTGGGATGTGAACCAATTTAAAAATAACACTACTACTGGTAGAGACAGCCGCTAGCGGGGACCGCCGAATGTCTGCTCTACTTTTGCAGAAATAATGTGGTTATTTCATCTCATCTATTTTTATGTGGTATTTGCTGGTTGGAGTTTATTGTAAACTTAAAAGACTGTTAGCTCAATAATGAAGCTATTAATACTTACCTACTTATGTTTAATTGACAAACTATTAAGAAAATTAGTCCTAAAATTTTCCAGCTAAGAAAAACTGTGATTAATAGCATAATTGTTATATTTTTTAGCTTTAAAAAACTAATTTACTTAATAGTTTTTCAATGTATTAGTGACTTAGTTTCTTAAATGTCTTTTGAGTTTCTGTCAGCTTTACATGAACCAAGCTGTGTACACTTCTCCTTCTAGTTTTATTAATGTAGTTGTAGGAAATGTGGCTGTAAATATCCTAAGAATCCATATGAACTAGTTTGCGGCAATGCAATGGGCTAATGACCCAGGTTGGCACCAGGCCCATTTGCCTTTGGGCACGCTCGTACAGCCAACCAATTGTTACTGAAAATTTTCCTGTTTTTATAATATGTTAACTGAGATAAATACCATTATGGATGCTTGAAAAAATTTACCATTATTAAAAAATAATTGTAAATTAAAAAAAAAATATTTATATTACTGAAATATAATTCGGTCAATGTAGGTTGTGATTCATTTATTTGTTATAAAGTTGTATACCTACCTACATGAAGAAAATATGGCTGTGAAATAAATTCATTATAAGAAAACACAAATTATTTAGTTACACTTTTTATGTTAGCCTCTGCTGTCACACTTTATAAATTAATTATGATAAATAACATTAAATAATTGTAGCTATAACATAGAATGAACCACTTGTTATTTAATGGAGAAGACTGTCATTCTCAAACCCTGTGATCCCAGAATTATCTGAAGCTACTTGTGCTCACTTTTATAGGTCGAGGGGCTGGGCGATGGTAGGTGACTTTAAAATTGCCTCTTGACTGACCTTAACTAAATTACAATTGACTCCGTAGGTCTAGAAGTATGAAAATTTTATATGTTTTCAAAACTTCGGAAGTTGACAGAAAAGGAAATTTTCCTAGGAGTTTTTATCTAAAAATGTAGGTATGTGTGTGTATATGAAACTCAGATTTTTTTTTTTACCTATGTGTCCTGTGACTCTGGCTAGAATAAAAATAGGGATCAACCTATCCTTAATCAGAAGAGACTACCTAGCCTCTTTACCCTCAAAGATATCGCGAATGTTATTGCAACCATTTACAAGATGAAGAGTAAATGATGGGATGGGAGCACAAAAGATATCAAAAAATCCACTAAGAAGGAAACCTGTAGGCCCCTCTTAGATAAGATAACTACTAATATAGATAACAGTTCATTCAAAGTTGTCTCTTTCTTTGCTTTGATTAAAACTGGTGTGAGAAGGTCTTTAAAGGGTTAGAAAGTATTTTAAATGTGAGAATCAGATATTTGGGCATGCCATGCTAATGCCACGTACAGAATGATCATACAGCGTGAAAATGTGCTTAAAGATCTACCTAACTACTCATTTAATAATTGCTTTAGTGACATGTATCAACAGTTAAAATCACGGAATCCGATTAAGTGCTGCGTCAGCTGCGTGGCGTAAATTCGGCGCTAATGTGCAAACCTCGACGTTACGTCAACATTACTACTAAATTCTAAATGGCGCACACCACACATAAAACTCACAATGTAGGTAACACTGTTTGTTTAGGACGTGTCCGTGACCCACTAATTCATTTGGAGCATAATTTGTATGGTCTGTGACGTAAACGAAAAATATCATAGCGCGCGCTGCTGACTGACGTGACGAGTAGCTCTGCCGCAGTGGTTTCGGCTCAAACTTCGTTTTCATTCCGTTCATGCGCGCGTGCTTTGTTTGCATCTGTAATCACGGCACGTGGGTCATTAGAGGCACCTTGAACCATCCATGGTTCAAGATTCACGCTTGTAAAAGCACAATTTACAATGGTCTTAGGTAGGTACTTACCTACCTATCATTAAAACACATTTAAGTATTGGACACCACTCCAACTAAGATGTGGTCAATCTAAACTCGTCATCAGCCTATAAACGCCACAGGCCTTCCCATCCCACATGGGGAGATGGGACAGTAACCCACCAAGGTCCATTGCGGGTTAGTAGGTTCCAACGATTGCCATCTTACGACGTCAACCGCTACCAACAACGGCTTCACGTGCCTTCCGAAAAAGGCTTGACAATGCGCTAGTGTCATCTGTTGTAATGCCTGGTTCAAAGACTATGTTAACACTTTTCCTGAGGAAGTAGGAACGCCTATGTGACAAGTTGTAGTCGAAAAAATTACATCGTTAGGAAGTTCGCTACCTTTTTCCACTTTACCCAACGCTAATGCACGTATACAGAAAGTGACTTCCATTAGCCTAATTGCCTTTGCTCACACAAACGTATTGTGTCCGAGTGATACCAATTAAAATTAAATTCCAGCCTCGTAAATTGATATCACACAATTATTTAATCTAATTGAAGCAATGATCTGGTTGCCTTAACCTAATAAATTATGTCAGATTGCAGTGTGTCTGAATTGGTGCATCGATCTAATGTAAACATACATACATATGAGGCTATTATCGTAAAAGTGGTGTGTAACCCACAATTTTGGTGTAAAATACATTCGTTAATTATGATTTTTCAATACAAAGTGGCGTAAGCCACCTTTTAGTATCCATCCATAGATGGCGTTGAAAACCTCTGTTTTTGCACGGGGCATAAAGAGTGGTGTAAGCAAATTTTAATTCCTCATTATCTTCCTAATAAAGCAGTCTGAGGTTACACTACTTTTGCGCTGATAGCCTCATATAATCACGACTATTATCCCCGTAGGGTTAACCCTCCACCAATCCATGGTCCTGTTCCTGCCTGCCTTGCGGCATAAGGACCGAATCTCGGGAGAGCGCGAACTGCATAGGCTCTTTTTCCCAGCGGAAATCACTTCGCTCCCTACAAATCTTATTCCGTCCCTTCTGTTACCACCTCTCTTCTTCTGGGGCGTGGACACCACAGTACGTGACTTCGCGTCGGGCTGCTCTCGTGTTATACCTAAATCTCTTATTCGAATGTTCGTCGAATCGTGTGCCAGGAGTGCGCAAACTCGCGCAGTGCTTCCCAATTGCTTCGGCTACTGATGAGGTCCTGGTGGTAGACTGGACCGAAATCCTGTCTGCGTAACCTATCCAAAGTAGTACCCTGTAGGGTTAGTTAGAGACCAGGCATGAGGACATTAAAAGCAGTCCTCTACCATAGTCCACTTTTCACCAAATAGCGACTGCACATGTGCTCAGCGTGACAGGCGGTGAGCCCATCGCCGCTCTATGCTGTTGGATGTATGTGCAGTTTTTAGTCCGTTAGTCGCCTTTTACGACACCCAAGGGAAGAGAGGGGTTCTTTCACCGCTACGCCTACGGGACTCACGAATGTAAACATTGTGACATCAAATATACAACGTAATGTATTTTTGTTTGATTGCAATTTTGTAAAGCCTATTTGCTTATACTACCGTACTTTACAATGCATAATTTGAGTAATACTTCTTCGTACTTTTGATTTTTTGCGTTAATTAACTCGGAAGATTTTTTACTCGAAGAACGCAACCTTGAAAAAAAGCAGCCGCCCGGGTTGCGGAGGACGTGGTTTCGATTCCCACCGGATGTAATGCTTCTTTTTTTTACAATTTCTAACGTCTTTTCGTGCCTTACAAGTTATCCTCAAAGTATGTGAAGTGTTTGTTTGTCTAATTGATTTCCACGATGTGGAACGTGTATGGAAACCTAAGTATGATGGAATATTTAGGTTAGTAAAGTCTGGTGGCGGGCCGTTGTCTATCCGTAATGTAGTAATAAACTGAATTACACCCGTACTGTGTCTAAACGTGACGTTATATGCATTATTAGCACCGATATGTCCAATATGATCTGGTGTAATGGCCGCGAAATTGGCCATCACGCTGACTTGCCCAAGTTTATTTGTGTTTTTTGTTACAGTACATAATATTACCTTTGACGCCTCCTTGGCTTACTTTGCTGGCAGTGTTGTCAGAAGGTCTTTGGTGCCTTTTAATGCGGAACAATTTTTAAATAGGCACTACATTTTTATAGAGGGTTATGTGTCATTGATTAAGTTGGTACCTACATTACCTACCTATATCACCCTTGAATATTTTCAAATCACCATCAACATTCTCTTCGATACCAAAACTTTGACTGGCAAGGAATATGTTCTAACGTATATATCACCTGAATTGATCCATTTACAATATTCAGAGACTTCTGTTTCAATCTTTCAATGCGATTTAAAAAAATGTGTCAATAGCAAAAGTTATATCGATTAAGTTTTGTCGTCTGTAGAATCTGAATATAAATGTAGTTGCTGCAGCTCCGAGCAAACTTTCAAGTTTACGACAAAATAAGAAATGTGACGGACGAGCACGAAGGCATTGTCGCGCTCTCCGCCGCCACTGCAAGCGACAGGTGTGAAATTGGCGGGCCACGTGATTGGGGACCGACCGCTAACGGCCCGCAATCCCGTATAGAAAAAGTCCCGAAGAAAAACGTCATAACTGCACGATAGTTGTATAGCAGATATGACGTTATTCATCTTTGAAGTGTGATGGTGTTGGTGCGCCTCGTCTCGTGCGAACGGTTTATCTTGGACCGTCGATAACTTGAACCCTTCTCTGACCTCGCGACCGGTTTGTGATTCTGTCTAATGCGTGCATTCCTCCTAATAACAGGTTACTCCCGTGTTTATTAAAGTATGCTGTTATCCTTACAAATTGTGGAACCCTCCGTTAATGCGCTTATATGAAAAGGATTAATGTCCTTTTCGATTCATATGTGAGGTTTTAGATAGTTTATTGTTTGTTTCGTTAGGTGGTACAAGAATCGCCTCGCTAGCACGGCTAGTCGCCAATGTTTAAGGAGGGTTAGACGGTCAGCGAAAATTCTGGACCCTTGCGGGTGTGTTGCGCGGCGCGTGGTCCGCGGTAATTCGTGAGCGCCATATTTACATTTTATCAAAAAGTTAATAAAAAGTTTAGTTTTTTGTAAATCCAAAACAGTCAAGAAATCGAAAAGGTAATTATAATACGTATAAAATCATAAACCTATGTGTTTATGATTTTATAGGAATTATTATTGTAAAACACGGTCGTAATATGCATCTATATGAAATTTTTGAGGTAACTTCAGGTTTTTTTTTCTATCGAGCAATATTTTCCAATCGTGTTTTGGAAACAGTCATCCTCTCACACATACGTTCTGTAATACATATTGAAAATTTCAGTGCGAAATATCTAAAATATTTGGAATTACAGCTAATAGAAAACAGCCAATGTTTCCGTTTCCACCGCCTAAGCTCCCTTAAATGCTTGCAGATATTTTTTTAAGAACAACATAATGCTATCTGGAAACTGCCTGCAGGATTTCAAAATTTAGTGAACTGTAATTTTTTTTACATTATTAAAATAAGAGTACCTACTTACCTAGTTATTTAAGAGGCCTATTTACATCTCGACTGTGATTTTTGCGTAATATGGCCAATTTTGGCGTTATGGATCTCAGAAACAAAAACACATGACTTATTGAAATGAAACACTTTTTTACGGATTAACTCGCGTTTAATTTACTATTTACATAGTTTTTATATTATCCTGACGTTTCGAACCCTTTACAGGGTCCGTGGTCACAGGGAGACTGACATGACTGACATGACTTATTCAATAGTGTAAAATAGCTATTGGAAGAGTGCGTAGCGGCCGCGTCACTTTTTGTAAATTTTGCTTAATTTTTTAATTAAACCCAAAATTGCAGAGAAAGATTTTCATAAAGTGCGCGAAGGCACTTTTTTGAGCTCATCGATTGAACTATTGTTCTAAACAAGTGAAGTTAAAAAAATATAATTTTATCTCTTACATAGTCGAATAGTGCGTAGCGGCCTCGGAATTTTTAGATATCATTGATTTTATATAGGAAAAAAATCTTATTCTTAACCAAAAAACTTCGAAAATCGCTATAAGTTAACTGTGAATATCTCCTATCTACGATAATATTATTGAGCAAAATGTATATACCAGAGTAACTGTTACTTCATGAGGAATAAAGATTTTATAATGAATTTATTATCCTTTTTCGAAAAAAACGATAAATACAACTGCAAAATTACTACAAAATGCGAAAATGAACATTTTACGCAAAAATCACATTCGAGATGTAATATGAAGGTCTCTGCTCTGCATACGACAAAGCTATTTAAGAGCAGGATGCACCCAGCTCTGACCAATCAAATCTAGAAACCCTGAGCAAGAATAGACCAAGCTCTAGTTTATGTAATTTTCTTTAATAATTTATATAGTTGAGCGTTTTTTAATTCTCAAATAGGTTTAATCACAAACCTGTAATAGAAGTTAACGGTACCAAAACTTTGTCTAAAATGAACGCACTTAACTAACCATTGAAACCAAACACATGACAATCCTATTCACAGCACTATACCAAGACCACCAAAAAAACACAGAGCTACATTTTACTAACAAAAAAAAAATAACCATGTCGCGTAGCGCTAGCACCTTTGGGTGTCGAAAAAGGCGACTAACCTACTAAAGACTCCACATACATCCAACAGCTTAGAGCGGCGATGGGCTCAGCACCTGTCACGCTGAGCACATGTGCAGTCGCTATTTGGTGAAAAGTGGACAATGATAGAGGACTGCTTTTGCTGTCCTCATTGCCTAGTCTCTGACTAACCCTTCGGGGATAATAGTCGTGATTTTATGTATGTATGTAAGTATGTGACGTCCAGGAAGCGTGTGTGCTTGTGGCTTGATTGCTGGCTTGCTGTGTGACTGCTGGCGAAGGTAGACCTGATGATGGATGAGGAGTGATGAATAGGCGATGTTGAAGGTGCTTCTGTGCTTCGTCAGGGTCACCACTGTAGGGGAGCGGATGGTGGGTAGGATGGATGCCACATTGTAGGAAGGCAAAGGGAAGATCTTCGCGCTGGGTGGTATAGCTCGGGGACCGAAGTCCGACGGATGTTAGTTGGAGGTGCTATACCTAAGGAGATGGTGAATTCTCCGCTACCGCGATGCAGGCTTCCCATACTATTTTATCGTCGTAGTATGGAGACTTCGTTGGTATGCGTTTGTGGCGCCATCTGTTGCCACGGTTAAGAAGGTGTTTGCTTCGTGTCGAATAATGTGCGGCGTCATGCGGTAGGTGACGCCCCGCCACATATGTAAATTTTTCTTAAATCGGAAAGCGCCCAAAAATGAGATACTGTTGCTAGTTACAAATTAGTTTTAAGGCTACCAACATCTTATTCTGCATGTGACCGACCTAGCTAAACCTACGCTTAAAACGACCTAGTTTTAAAAATCATTAATAAAATAATGATATCATTACATGGTCACTGTTTTTCTGTCCTCCGCTTTCCCTTTCCAAACTACGCAATATATTTATACGCGGTTTTCACTAATAGAAAGATCGATAAAAGACGGTTTTTATATAATTTGTAGATATTTTGTTTAACATGTCGAAGGCGCAGGCGTGCCGCTAGTTGTAAATAAACTCAAGTGAATCCGTATTTCATTCGAATGTTAGCATTACTACTTATTTGTTTATCTATCCATCATAATGATACGTTGTCGGAAACATGTGTGCCTGTACCGAAATAGAACTATGACTTGTATCCCTCGCCCTTTTATAAAATGTTTTTAAGCCCTTCTCTTATAAGTTACTACAGTTCGCCGATATATTCTTGAACAGGTGGATTTGGTTTCATTCCTTTGCTACAATAAACTTAAACACAGTTAGCGAAATGCCTTTTCTATTCCAATATATTGAAGTAAGCAATGTTATAGATATACCCTGCAGGTGTCTTGTGCCCTTTAGGGTAAAGTTCAATTTTGTTTATTTCATCAGCAGTTCAGCACACACATTGTGCAGGTCGGTACGTGACAATGCTGACTACAAACAGTTGTGCTAACTGTGCACTCGTCATGGGAACGCCTATGAATGGCCCATCGCCCATGGCTCGTCATTTTCCTTTTTGTATTAGCTAGTATTGTTATTTTTGGAAACGGAAAGGATGAATTGTCGAGTGTAAAATAAATGCTTACTGATTGGTACTCCATTTCGTTGCCCTCCACAACTTCTTCACAATATTGAAAGTTTTCTTCTGCTTGACGCATCACACGACACGACCCATTGTCCAAACGTCCATTCAAAACTTTTAAACAATAACAACAAGTAATGTGTTTAGACAGCTAACGAATATAGTGGAATCGAAAGTGGTCACTCTAATATTACAGTATTTGTAATGCAAATGCACACCTACACTACACCGCCAGCGTATGGTCATTTTGAGCTTTGTCAAGATGAGGAACTTTCTACGCCCCCGATGCGCCGACGAGACGCGAATGTCAATGTTCACAAATACTTCACATATGTTAATTTGACCACTGTTTAACTTGTTCAGCGTTAGGAGGCATTTCTAATCTATATCCTTTTGTTTGTTGGTCCAGTGACCCAGTGCTTCCATCACTCTCTTGGTGTTTAGCGCCGCTGACGTGCTCTGAAAACATTTCTTCTTTACATCAATAGCTAGCGATAAATCAAGGTGGAACAATAGTCCTATAACGTTGTAATACCCGTGCGTTACGTTAGCATTATGTTTGGTACAGTTTAGTCGTTGCAAGGTTTACAATAGAAGTAGTAGTTTATGAATCATCTACCATAACGAACGATACACATGTTAATCCAGTTCATTAGAGTCCAACCCTGCAAACCAGCTCCGACTTTCGCACAAAGTTCTAAATGTCTACAACCGGTGAGATCACTAAGTCCAATTTTGTGATTTTTTATTATAGCACGCTGCTTATAATGTGGGTGTGTCGTCCTTGGCGGCTAATGCAGCCACATTCAAGCCGCCGATGTCCCACGCTACGCCTACCAGTATTATGGAACCAGCACTTTCATTTAATCAGATTGCTTAATAGACTTGGATTTATGTAGGGAAAACGATAGATGCATCTTATTAAATGCTTAATGCGACATTCTGCGCTATTCTCTTGGCGTTTAGAAATTTATAGCTACGACAGAGTTATTGTGGAGTGTCTTATTATACAAGCTCAATCTCCGTGCAAAGTTAACTGTTTTGTGTTATCGGTAATCTTACGCCACCACCATCAGTCAAAATTATCTTGAAAACTACAAGGTTATCTTAACCAGAAGCGTAAAACTCGAGTGCGGTTAAATTTTAATACTATCATACCACTATTCAGCAAGATTATTCATTACGCCAAGATCTTGGCAAAGAGTTGATATTGTAATACAGTTGTGTAAAAATCTGTATCGATTCTAAATTGTTACAGTGATTATAAAAATAGCATGTGTTACAATGCTCGGCACTAATTTCGCCACAACCATGTCGCCTACTTCCTACAGCGCCTGCCAATTGTTACACTTCTGATTATCATAGGATCCAATGGCGTTTCGCTCTATTATATCAAATATGATTGTATTGAAATCGATCTCGTTTCGCCCTCAATTCGTGTTACGGTAGACCGCAACATACTTTAGGTCAGACTCATACCACAGAAACTTGTATCATGCATTCATGAAATTTTCAAACTGTTTTCATTGCTACTAGGCTCTTGATTACTAATTGATAACAAACACTAGAAAAACAACCAATTAATACGAACAAATTAAAACAATTGTTAGAAAAGCTTAACCAACTTTGTGGAGTTCAAAAGGATATTGTCTCTCATTAAAATATTATTGATGTGATGACAATGACTCATGCGTCGTGCCGTAGTCTTGTGTTACGAACAGGTATCAATCGACCCCGCCTCGTAAGCATGGTGTATAGGAAGTTCCGAAATGGCAACTGTTTAAATCCTGCGCCTGCGCAGCGCTCGCGGTTCGCGCGCTAAATTCCGATCTGCCGCTCGGCCCGTGTTTTTGCGACCACGCACTTTCTTCTCTCTTACTTGTACTTTCTAGTGGCTGATGTTTGGACACGTTGCCTTTCTTGTTTGTGAATCGAAAAGCCGTATGGTGTATGATTTATTTGTTTTCAGCTTTATTTGATGTAGTATCGGCTGTGCCTGTAGTTGTAACCGTATACAAAATAAAAATCTGCCGTCGTTTTCCATGATAGATGTGGATTTTTTACCTGCTTTAACCGGAATTAACGAATTTAATTTATTGTCTACCTGTTGCAAGTTTATAATCGTCTCTGGGTTTTATTAACGCCGAAGTCGTATTGTTTGCCATTGCCCATGTGATGTATGACACGTGTGTATTTTTCCTCTTAGTTTTATCTGATTACTTGATATACCTACGTAGTATGTCGAGATCACGTCAATATTTCAAGTTTAAATCACAAATAATTAAGGATATGTTATTTATAAGTATTATATTAACTAACTATTATAATAATAATCATAGTAACGACGTTATTGATAATAAACACGTGATACAACACTAGAAAGTGTAATAAATTACTTTATATTAATTAATAAAACAGGAACTGAATTCTGTAATAGGAACGTCGACCCCAGCACTCATCTTCAAATAGAAAGTGAAACATTAGTAGTTCAATTATTGATTCACACACATATACATTTCGAATACGTAACTATAATATAAATGCTGATTTCTAATTGAAACTGCTTATGAGTGTTATTCTAATAAAACTTGCCCAATTGTCGTGTGCTGACTGCCGATACTGCCAGAACTCCTATAAAAAAATGTATCAACATGAATTCATCAATAGATGTCATAGTTTATTAGTAATTGCTGTCATTAAAAAGACAAGAAAAACATTTATATTTGTGTTAAACATGTGCACGAGAAATTGTTGTTGTTTTTACATACATATACCTACTTATTAGGTTGGGTTGTTTAAAGTCTTTTCTTTTCGCATATAGTATGTGTGAACTTGTAATAAAATACTATTTGGCTATACTATTTGTATCTGGCTGGTTTTGGTATCATTAAAAGTTTTAATTTTAAAGAAGATAATTTAAATTAGGAAAATCAGTGATTTTCATTTGTTTTTCTTACTGTCAAAATGAGTAAATCTAATGAAGAAATTCGATACATTTTTAAATTTTACTCCAAAAAAGGTAAAAATGCAACGCAAGCCGCGAGAAAAAATTGCGATGTTTATGGACCTAGTGCAGGGTCTGTAAGAGTAGCAAAAATTTGGTTTAGGCGTTTTTAATCCGAAAATTTTGATGTGAATTAAAGATACACGTCGCTCTAGTCGCCCTAGTACGGATAAAATGGATACCATTTTTGAAAAAGTGGAGCAAGATCGGCATGTTAGTAGTTACGACGTAGCTGAAGAACTGGCAATTGACCACTAAACAGTTTTGGCGCATTTGAAAAAAACTGGGTACACAAAAAACCTCGAAATTTGGGTACCTCACGAGCTCACTGAAAGAAACCTAATGAACCGTGTTTTGAAGAAGAGTTTTTGAGAAACCGAGCCATTTTTGAAGAAGCTGAAAACTGGTGATGAAACGTGGACCACGTACGACAAGAACGTGCGAAAAAGGTCGTGGTTAAAGGCCGGTCAGGCTTCACAGACTATAGCGAAACCCGGGTTAACTCGCAACAAGGTGATGCTGTGTGTATGGTGGGATCGGAAAGGCATTATTCATTATGAACTGTTACCACCAGGCAGGACCATCGATTCTGAACTCTTCTTCGAACAACTGATGAGATTAAAGCAAGAAGTTGAGAGAAAGCTGCCGGAATTAATCAACAGAAGGGGTGTGGTTTTTAAAACCGGTCAAGGATCATTCGACCGCCGGCGGTCACGAAACAATAGAATTTAAATTGTGTCTGGTTTTACGATCCTCAAGGGGTTAATCATGATAACGCTAGACCTCGCACATCTTTAGCCACTCAGCAAAAATTAAGATAGTTTGGCTGGGAGGTGTTAATGCATCCGCCGTATAGTCCTGACCTTGCACCTTCAGATTTCCACCTGTTTCGGTCTCTTCAGAATTCTTTAGGCAGTGTCAGGTTAACATCACGAGAGGACTGCCAAAACCACTTGTCGCGATATTTTGATCAGAAGCCCCAAAATTTCTATAGCAATATGGGGATCATGGCCCTACCTACAAGATGGCAAAAAGTTATCGAACAAAATGGCACCTACATACTTTAGTTAAATGTAAATAAATTATATTAAAAAATGTTTTAATTTTTTTTTAAATGCGAAGAAAATTTTCCCTAACCAATTATAATCACGAGTATTATTCCCGAAGGGTTACTCAGAGACTAGGCAACGAGGACAGCAAACGCAGTCCTCTACCATAGTACACCTTTCACCAAATAGCGACTGCACATGTGCTCAGCGTGACAAGTGGTGAGCCCATCGCCGCTCTATGCTTTTGGAAGTATGTGCAGTCTTTAGTTCGTTCGTTAGTCGCCTTTTACGACACCCAAGGGAAGAGAGCGGGTTGTAGTATTGTTACACGCGACACGGTTATTTTCCTAAACTTGTATTTGCATTGTGTGTAAAACTTATGTAAGAAATAGCCTTAGTTGAGTTTCTGGCAGTTGCAGCCTTATCTCTGTACAAGATTCCAAATTTAGTGTTTACAAAGATTAAATTTTAACATTCAAAATTCAAACAAAACTCCTGAACCTATTTCATCGTTGTCTGCACAGGAATAATGTTGCCGATTAATTATCTTTCCATTTGTATCGTTTGTCGATACATTCCATCTGGTACTGACCATTGGTAAAAAGAGAACAAGTGGTTCAAATGTGCTGTCGGCATTGCTACAGATAACATTATCTGGTACAGTATCGCGTGCACTGGGCGCTCTGCTCGTTTTCATTGCCTCGCTATCACCGCCGGTTGGTACAGTTTTCTTTGTTCGTTTACTATCGATGCGATAATAATTCGCATTGTTTCTTTTTTGAATACTGTAAGAGCAACTTGTATTGACGTACGGTTCTCCTTAGACATACTTTGTTTCTACAGAAAACTGGCAACAGGAAACAATTACCCGCACTAAACAGATACAAAGACGATTTATCTATGTGATTTATGTTTCCTGCTCTTCAATGTTTAATAAGACCTCTCCGAGTTGTAATTTTGCTACTGCATTTGTAGAAGAGACAATGTATGCTAAAGGCATGCAAAAACGAATAAAGTTTTTAATGGGCCTCGAAATTCATATATTAATCTGTCAATGGTCATCGAGATTGTTTTCAATTATATTATATTGGACGTCAAGTGGAAAACAGGAGATTACCGGTTTTGGAAATGGTCCAAAAGCGACGGCCGATTGGTTTAGCCTGGTCTCGCAGGTGAATGGCCGTATGGCCCACGCAATTCTGCAAAATCACTGGACCGAGCTTAATATGGCAGTCCCATACCCTTCGTCATCCGCTGCGACGAATATGGTCATAACTAGCATTAACTTGCTCAATATCAAGGTCCTTTGGCAGCCGAGTTCTTAAGTTTATATGTAACAAAAGCCATTATAGCGTGCCCCGATCTCATTTTAAGTTCTTCCTATTAAGTGTATATTTTTTCTTCTTTCGTTTCATGTTTATTTCGTAAGGAATTGATTGTTGCATTGTCAAAAGATTACTATCCTTAAGAGAGTTGCAAAGTAAAATATTATGAGAATTGTTGAGAAATAAAACACAAATATCTACTTCCTAATAAAGAGATCACGATTGAACGACTGACAAAATGGATATACCTATCAGGCATCATTTAGCTACCGCGTGCTAATATAGAACGTTTACGAAATGGCAGACCTTGAAATATTTAGATAGAGAATACTTATATACAGAAAATCAGAAAATCATATAAAGGTAGTTGATTGCATAATGTCATGAGCAAATGACGTACTCGCAAGTAAATTTCGTGTAAAACTAATATGTCTAGAGGATATGGTATACGCAATCGCTACTATATGGAATCGTTTCAAATAAAATAAAATATGCCATACAGTTTTATCGCAGGGTAGTTATTTATATTGTATTTTATGGTTTTTCCTTCCGTGCCTCGGAATATATATTGAAGGAATGTTTTGAATAAAAGCATACAAAAATCTAAATTCCAAAGTAATAATAATTATGCATAAAGTTACTGTTACCACTACATTATTTTTATATCTTTTGTAAATCTAATGTGCTGTTATCTAAAGTGCTCGTAGATCTAAAAATCTGTTATTTACGACAAACTATTCTTATTTAATAGACTAACCTTGCACGTTGAGACCTGTTAATGGTTATGACAATAGCCCTATTATAAAATCAGCCATGTGTCATCCGGAAGCATAATGGTGACGTTTTGAGTTCGCCGTCAACCGAAAGTTACGTAAGGACCGGCGCAGACGCAACTTATATCTGTCTTGAGAACTTCCCTACGCACAATCTCCAAAAAAGATTCAAACAAAAACCAACCTAAAAACTGATTAACAAGATTGAAAATAGCGTATAGCGCCCATTGAGTTGGGACTCATCAAGAGTTGATGTGCGCATGGACGTACGCCAGGCCGGGCTATGATGAGACTATTCCCGTCTGGCAGACGGGATACTGTGTCCGATGCGCGAACTTCTTTTTGGCACTAATGGCGTGTGTCACTGAATTTTAGCGCCGTTTTGTATCTGGGGCATGCTTGTTACTAATTGCAAAAAAAACCATTGCCCATATCTGAAAAATAATAGTCAAATTTTTTTTATGTTGCTCCTACGAATAGTTTCGTTTGCTTTATTTGTATTTGTTATTGATACGACATTATTATTGAAATTATATGTATGCGCCGTCATACCATACTCTTGCATACAATAGAAGTTAGTTATGTTACATCTAAAAATGATTAAATAAACTCTAATTTATTGAGCCATCAATCGCTTTTAAGTAAATGTGACAAGCATAACAATCTAATGAACTGAACTAAATCCGATGTAAAGTGTTCTTAATGCGTCATTACTCGAATTAAATTTAGCGCTACTGCATCGTAATTAATATACGTTCGAGCTTTATTTGGAACAGTTCAATCTAAAGTTTTGGCATCGTATTTCATCGTTATTATATTCCAATCAATAGATGAAAACATTGTTGTGGCATTTAAACTTGTATCTTGTAGATATGTCGCTACGGACCTTTCTAATGGACCACGGTACATTAAGAAGCGGTTCTCCCTATCTTTCTCAAGATAAACGAGTTTATTGATATTACTATTACTTGCTCCAACAAAAAGAGCTTTGGAACCTGCCTATGCTCAAAGTCAACATGGCCCTTACTTGATCTTACCGAGCAAGTTTTGTTGCATACCATCTTTGCTATGCGTCTAAGGTTAGCTATGTATTTTCAGATTCCGATGCGTTTTATTTAATTGGAAGTTACCAACTGTGGTGTCAGCAATGATCATCATAGTAAATTATAGATACTTTCTGAAGATTGCTATAACATCGCTATTATTAATTATCTTTCTGGTTTATGAGGCTGTACTACGCCCACTCGTGGCTAAAACTAGATATCTCTCATATTACAATGTTTACTGCAAATCCTCATTGTTCCACTTTCATTAGTTGCACGTTTCGTTTAATAACACAGTATACAGCTTTTGCAATCATGATACCAGCTCCAAATGTGCACTATACGCACGCAATAATTTGGCTGAAGTGCGATATTCATCACACTGTTGAAATATCATTGTACGTTAGCAATGCAGGTCTCGTAGAAAGGTGCCACAAAATTAATTAAATGAAAGTTAGTATTTTTCCATATTTTTGCTTTTGAATATTCAATTATAATAGTACATAGGTACGGTCGGGGTCACCGTCGCTTTACCACTTTGCAGCAATTTTCGTATGAAGCGCGCCGCCCGTCCGGGTGCGTGCCCGTACCGAATAGACGACGCGGTGTGCAAGGGATTTTGACCTTTAGACTGGTAAAGCGACGGAGTCCGCCATTGTACATACGTATAATCATCATAACTATTATCCCCGAAGGGTTAGTCAGACAGAGAAGGGTTAGTTAGTCAGGCTAGGCAATGAGGACAGCAGAAGCAGCCCTCTACCATAGTCCACTTTTCACCAAATAGCGACTGCACATGTGCTCAGCGTGGCAGGTGGTGAGCCCATCGCCGCTCTATGCTGTTGGATGTATGTGCATGTGCAGTCTTTAGTCCAGTAGTCGCCTTTTATGACACCCAGGAAAGAGAGGGGGTGGTAGTATTCTTTCACCTCTACGCGACATGGTTATTATTATAGTAAATATTAGTAATACACCTATAAAATAAAGGTTGACGAATAAATGTTGACTTTTATAATTTATTATGTCATTCATATTTGTCTTCTTGAGCGATGAATAGAACGATTCACGACGACTAATCGCCGCCGTTGAACGAAAATGAAAACAAGGTCACCACGGTGAGTGAATATTTGGGCTATAACATCAGGTATTATTACATTCTGTTTAACTATAAAAACTTGTAAATCTTGTAATTTCAATGTTTGATGTTTACATCGGTTGTCCTAGTATTTTTTTCACAACGCTGTCTTTATTCATTCTGTCGTATGAATACGACATATCTGTAGCAGCGTTACTCACGATCCGAAAAAGAAATGAGGCCGAGAATTGCTCGCCTTTATTTCCGAAAATAAATCTAGGAAAGTCTCTACTTCTTATAAAAACTGATGATTTAATGAACACGATTGGACGTCGTCGTCAGAATAATAAATAGAATTATCATCAGCCGAGATAATTTCAATTAGAGTTTACTCTGTGACCCCACACAATTACGTGTTGTTTCCTAGCAATTTGCGGCCAACAAATACATAGTGTTTTCGCAACTGCATTCGTGCTGCAGGAATGCGGCAAGCAACAAGTGAACGTGCAAAGGCTGTCTCGAGGCATCCCCGAGAGTTGCTTTTACTAAACTATGTGCCAAATGTCACGGAGGCAAAAGCGTGATCTCCCGCCTACACGGACCTATGACGAAATTGAATTGCCTTCATTCTGATCACCTGCACATTCTTTATCGTTCAAAGCTTCGATGTAAACGCACCTTCAATGTGTTTGGTCAGCTGATTAAATTTCTTTTGTTATTATAATTTAATATAATGTTTAGACCATTGGCTCGTTTTGTAATCAACTATATTCGAATTAAAGTTAATTTAATATTTTATCACGATTAAGATTAACAAGGTTATTTATTAATTCAACATAATCCTTTAATAAATTTTCACTCTACTGTGTAGCATTATCGGTTTGTGGGACACATTCCTCGTATGACCTTTTTTCCATTAATTACCTTTTATTATTAATGTCTACCTTAATGGAAATTCTGCAATAAGTAGTTGTTGACATCAGAACTTGATCTACGTTCCCTGGGGTCGTTGAATTAGCTAAGTTGAATACTGAAACAAAACTGTGTTATCAAAGTCGTACGTAGCCTTAGCTGTTGGTCTTTGCTGGGTGATAAAGATAAATTTATTGTAGTAAGAGGCTACGGCCGGCCCCCCCTGCTCTGTCTAGAAAAACGTATAGCAAGCTAGCATCAATGCATTTTTCTCGTTGGAAAGCCAGACATCTCTATGTGGTTGTTGTTAAAGTGGGCGCTGCCCTGTCCCTTTTCTTCTGACGTTGACTCGGTCCAGTCGGTCTGTTATCTCTTTCCTCCGCCACCCTCCCCCCTGATCCACCTGCGCGCGAGTCGCGACGCGACACACATCTCGCGTCTTCCGTCCATTGCTTTCTATTTTCGCCGGTCGCACTCAATTTGTTTTTATAAGTATATGCTTTTTCTTGTTCGTCATGTTTTCTATTCATTGAATCAAAGTGTCTGCCGTATGGCACGACGATATTTTTATATCAACGCTGCATACTATTATTCAGCGTGTCAAGTTTACGGCCAACCATTGTGTTAGATTGATGCTTTCGCGAAACTTTCCCATGTTCCTCATGCACCATTGTCTTAAAACTCTTACTGCGGTAACTGATGATGCATATAATTGATTATGATTACATTTTAAGTAATTAATACATTATAATTTATTGATATAACTAGTACTATTATTTATTCTATGATGTAACCCACTTTTGTCTTCATAATTGTTACAATTATTTTTATGCGTAGCCTTGATAATGCTTTGATAAGTTTACATTTCGTTAACTACTTCCGGTTAAAAACAGAATGATTTAGTAATATTCAAATTGGCAATCATTGTTGCTGTAGGTTATGTTTGCCTACAGGTCGTACACAACATTTATTTTAAGGATTAACTTGGTTATCATTTCATTAGAATTTTCAATGAATTGGTAACTGGTTGTTTGCCTGGTCATACCAGTTAAAGGTTCTGTTACAGTTGGATCGCTATTCAGGCCATCCTTCCAATAAAGGGCAGTGGCTTTCGAATTATAATTAGAGCAATGTGTTACATAGTTGCCAGATCTGATTCAATGTTTTCTATTTAATCGTGTTATAACAAGTATGTGACAATAATAGTTCTAAATCATTAAATTCCACGAAAACTAAATAAAGCTATATATAAGCAATAACCCATCAATTGTAGCCATGACTTGATTTCAATGGTGTAGGCCTTTGCCCGGCAACGTGACTGTATATTACGAGTTATTAGGAGTAGGAGTGAGTACTAACATCCGATTTATTTATGGATTTTCTGTAAATTGAATTAGTATTAAGAAACTACATTTTGGCATTACCACGTTGCGGTTTAAGCTTTGTAATTAATGTTTATGCTAATGTAGTAATAAGAATCGGTAAATTGGAAATGGAATGATATTATAAAACGTTGGAATCTTGGAACCCTTGTTGATGCAACGTGCTGCACGAAACAACTGGATCCTTAAAAAAGTGTTAAAAATAAGTGCCTCGTGGTACGCATTCGTGCGTGTTTTGCTTTGTTACGAAATCTGCCGGTTCCAGTCGCTTACCAATTTCATGTACTTCTTATGTCCGCTAATGCTGCCCAATTAAGTTATTTCTTTATTTTTAATATGATGTTAACAATGATGTGCAACAATAGTATTGATGTACTACATCATTTTCATGTGATTATTAGTCTTAATTTTAGCAATGTGCCAAAATCCTTTCCTTCTCAAAAAAAAGCCGTTAATAAATAGTAGTAGTGCTTCTTTTTTATTTCTACTACGGGTAAGCGCTTGGCCTTCATCTCACCTGATAGTAAGTGACGATAAGGTCGAAGGTGGAAGCGCGCTTCACCCGGAATCCTCAACCACTGAGGAACTGGCTATCTTAATCTCAAACTGTCGGAACACAACAATGCTATAAACATCGTCGTTGTAGCGACAGACTTAGATACGATGGTGGTAACTAGCCAGGCGGACTCAACAGCCATACCACCATCCTATTCTAATTAATTCTAAGCAAACTAGGCAAAGGCAATCATTGAAATCAATGCGTCGTTTTTTTTCGCTACACCCGAGCAGTACTTTTGAAAAACAGGTAAATATGGAAAAACATGGTAACTTATTTATATTTTTGTGTAATTTGGTATACAAAGTGTTGCTTTCTAATAATTTAAAAAAATATATAAAAAATAAATGATATTTACTTAAAAAAACATGTTTAGTTTTCAAGGTACACCGACACCCACATTGCTCCTGTCCTCACGATGTCGAACCATTTGCACAAAATGCCCAGTGTACCTATGTGTCACAAGAAACAATTGTTTTGAGGTATACTCAAAAATAATGTGAAAGAGTCAAAATGTACTCACTCCTACGAACCTGAGGTACACATGGGCCACAGAAGCACTAAAACTCGTACATGCATGCAGAAAAGTAATATTATCCATGCTTCTCTTTTTCTATTACGACTTCATACAAATGCCGCAATTCCTCGCATAATGGCAGTTGAGCCTAGTCACGATTGTCCGTCTATTTGTCGAATCTCAATGGCCTATTCAGCAATTCTACGAGTACAATAGATTTTCTCGAAATAGTTCCTGCTACGGCCTCTGTGCTGCCTCTATTATCTTCGTAAAATGGAAATAACTTGTGTTTTTAGAACTTTCACGTCCTAAGGAGCAAAGAACAAATCATTTTTGTATAGAAGCAACTCTGAGATAGTAAGTGTTTTCAGTTTTTAAAGAAACAGAAGATTATTTTTCCAGTATGGTGGTAAAAACTAAAGCAAACGCCTGTCTCCTAGCAATTTGCAAACGTTATTGATTTTGAATAAAGTCTTGTCAATTGTTAATACTTATCAGTATAATGTTATAGCAGGTGAATTCTTTATAGTGTATCCGTTGCATCAGTAATGGAAAAGTTGCCACTGTAACAGTACATAACGTTGTAAGACTATATTGTCGTGTTGTGTAAATCTGAGATTATCCTTCGCGTACTGTTATGTGTTGTACCACGTATTGGAATCAAGTTTCTGTCGGCTATTCACCCAATTCACATAAGCGTAAATTATATAATTTAGCGCAAATTGTAGCAGTATTAAGACTGACAGCACAATATTCACAGCCCAAATTCAATAAAACTGTCGAACAGTCTTTAGCGAAAAACATAATTTAAAATGACTTGGCATTATTGTAAATTATGAAATTGAAATAGATAGTTTTACATATGATTGATATCTGTTTTACTATTATAATCAGTCAAATATATGTGTCAGCTGTAGTAGACAAAAAGACAAACTAAAACTTTCAAAAGTAGTAACTGTCGAGGACTAAAAAGTCTGCCTTAGATCGAGCAAAAGTTAACGCAATATAGCTACTATTTCTTACTTCCATAACAACAGGGCAATTCAGTCAATCTTAAGAGTAGCTATGGAACTGCAATATCAGCACTATTACAATTCTGTAAGGTCTTTAATCTTGTTGGTGCTGCGAGGTGTTGTGTTGCACTATTGTGCATTTGTAGGGTTTCCAGCTTGCACGGTGCCAAGGTTTTCTCTTGTGCAGACTTTGTGAGACATTACTGCTTATGCTGTCATTATGGTATTAAGTAACACTATCACAAAACTTTAATCCAACTGTTTCTAATCCAATGAACCATTTTAATCCGGTAATATTTTTTGATTCTGATTTTTGAGTAAAACTTACCTACTTACCTACAATCTTACAAATATGCAGAATATTAAACAATACTCGTACACTTTTCATAGTTCACAATTTATAGTCATTCGTTTTAAACTATGCGGTATGTAAGTAGGTACCTACTCAAAGTATGCTGATAAACTATTGGGGGAATCGATATTTATGTTGCAGTAAACAGTTACTAATTGCAGTCTCGCTGAATGTAACGTGTGTAACGAAGTACCTGAAACGTCACTAAACGGTGAATCAAACGCTGCTATGTCGTCCATCATTATTATGACTGCGTCCGTACAGTTCTCAAGGCCTGCCAGATGCAATATGCATCTGGCAGGCCTTGAGTTGAGTTGCTATATAGCAACGCGCTCGTATTTGACATAATATGTACATGCACTCGTATGATGGTGTAGGACATTTATTAGGCTAATAACATTATTTGGCAATAGGCTAAATGGAACGATGAGTAACTTTATAATACAAACAGTAGTAGGATGTTATTCAAGGCTTGTGATGCGTGTTATAAAATCTGGTGGATACTACACAGTCGTGAAATATTTTCCTTATTGTCATACTTGATAGCGACTCTTATATTATACAAAATAAAATGCTTTTGTTTAATCCAGACACTCAACCACATAAAATTATAAAAAAAAGAAACGCAACAAACTACAAAAAAACTCTTCACAAAGTAATGCTAAATACGAATACGAGGCAATACTTACTAACTTTCTGTTCTTAATTAAATAATGAATAATGTGAGTATAAAATAAATAATGTGAATATGCTAAATAATCATATAATGCGGAAAGGAGTTGTTAGTGAAAAATTAAAATAACACGTTCTTAGAATTAATTTATGAAGTGGTAAACAGTAAAATTAAAATCTGCGAAAATTATGAAATATTGTTGAGGCTTTATTCTGTGGAATAGACCCGATGGAAACACGATTTGATAAAGCTGGCTCTATAGAAAAAATTCACAAAGTTACATTTATTTTAGTGTCATTTTATCTTCTTTTCTAGGTTTTATACATAAAATAAGTGATTTGATATTATGAGTCATTTACCAAAATGTAGTTCATAGATAACTTGAGAGATTATAACCGATCGTTTTTTTTATTACATCTATCAATTTTTTTAAATATAAAACGCGAATTTTTGCGCCGTTTCGCTGTTATACTCGTCCCTTACCGTCGAGATAGCGAGAGAGAATCGCTCGAAAAAAAAGGGGAGGTCCCTTAAGAGAGGCCATGGTTGAGCGGACAAACTTGACTTTGAGTCTTGTCTCTCAATGGGGTGACAACAATTTTGTCAGTTTTAACGCTACCAAAACACAGGCGTGTTTGTTCTCGGCCAAAAGGAGTCCTTTAAACTTGGCTCCTATTTTCCGGGGTGTAGATGTACCATTTACCGACAACCTCGATCTCCTCGGCATGAAGTTGACCTTCAATCTCAACTTCGGCTATAACATCGAAATCAAGGCTCAAACTGCGGCCAAAAAGTTGGGTGTTCTAAACAAAGTTAAGCGATATTTCACGCCGGGACAGCTTCTAACTCTATATAAAGCAAAAGTCCGGTCGTGCATGGAGTATTACTGCCACCTTTGGGACGGCTCAGCAAAATATCAACTTGCTGCGTTCGATTCGGTGGAACGCAGAGCTAGAAAACTTATAGGTGACGATAAGCTTGTGAAAACCAAGCTTCACAGTCTCGCTCACCGTCGCTCGGTTGCTTGCTGGTCGGTATTTTACAGGTTGTAAGAGCTTCGGAGAGTGTGCTGTTGAGCTACACGAGCTTATTCCACCGTCCCCTTTTATCATCGGGAGTCCAGATGTACCTGTACCAGTACGTACGATGTACCCTTACTTGGTTGATATTCCACTCATACGCACCAAGCGCTATTCGTCTTCATTCATAATCCAAGAGATGATAGACATGATTGAGGAATAAAGGACTCAGTTCATCAGGGTCAGCCTTAAGATGAATATCTCGAAGACCAACATTATGGCCGATATCCCTAACGCCGGAGACTATCAACTACCCGTAGAAGTCGTTCAGGAGTACATATATCTTGGCCACAAAATTACACTGGGAATCAAAAATCAGACGGCAGAGGTTGATCGTCGCATCGCACAAGCCTGTTCCGCATTCAGTCCGCCAACAAAGACTTACTACGCGGTAAGCTACCGCTACTTTTAAAATCTTAAGTTTTCGAGCAGTGTGTCCTACCGGTGTTCACATATAGGGCCGAGACTATGTCACTTACCAAGAAGTCGGTGGAAAAGTTCAAAGTCGCGCAGAGAGGAATGGAGAGAGCAATGCTCGGGATTACCCTGCGTGACCGTAAACGGAATGAATGGATCCGGAATAAAACTAAAGTAAGTGACGTAGTAACCACAATTGCGCGTAGAAAGTGGACATAGGCGGGGTACATTGCTCGAATGGATGCGAGCCGTTGGGCGCGTAGAGCCCTAGAGTGGAGACCCTTTGCAAAAACGAGAGCTCAGAGAAGTCCACCCAGAAGATGGGTAGATGACATCCGACGACACGCAGGACGAGATTGGATGGAGAGGGCTGAAGATCGCCGGATATGGATTGAAGGGCCTACGTCTAAACCCGGACTAACAACGGGCTGCAATGATGATGATGACGATAGCCAAGTTATGGAATTCCCTGTCGGCGTCTGTGTTCCCGAGTGCATATTGCCCCAACATCTTTAAAGTCCGAGTGAATAGGCTGCTTCTGGGCAAGGTCGCTCCATCGTCGGCCACTTCTTAATCCTACGGATTAGAATGTGGCCAATAATACAAAAAAAACAGTGATTTCTTGCGTTTTCTTCAATGCCCTCCATGTGGTCTTTTTCAAAATTGTATTTCTCGAAACTCATTGTTATTAATATAATATCTGTGAAATACCTACATAATAACTACAATATTACAGATACTTGTTTGTTCCTCAATGAGAGAGGTTGACCTTCATCTCATGTTGGTAAGATAAGACCGAAGGTAGAAGCGCACTTTACACGGAATTCTCATAAGGAACGTGCTATCTTACCTTTAACTGTCGGAACACAACAATGCTACTAACGTTACTATTATAGTTAAATACTTCAAGGTTAACTTAGAACCCTACCACCAACCAAACGAAGTAAAATGTTTACCCCAACTAGATCCAAAACGGAAACCTCTGGATGTAAGACCGGCTGTTTAACTAGGAGTACTAATAGAATTTATTATTGTCTTAATGATCTTGAGTATTCCAAATCTAGGATGATGGATTGGATCCTAACTTGAAATCCGCACAATGTCCGCCATTAATGAATTGTTCCATTTCGGAGTTAACGATGATCGCACTTGACAATTCTGCGGTAGCCGCTCGGAATTTGCTCGACTCGGAACGTTGCCAAACGCCACCTTCTTTAAACACGCACTATTTTATTGCACTGCCACTTCGACGGGAAGTTTTTTTTAGAAGTCTTCTCAGCGGCTGGGCTTGCGAAAGAATAGTCGAATTCATAATTAATATATTTGCCTGAATATGGTTATAGTCGTAAATAGGGTAAGTCTTGTATCATTTCATCATTATTGAAATATTCTATCGAATAAATAACTTGCACAAGGTTTTTCATCTCATGGTAACAATAGTTATTAAGTTTTATTAAAATAGAACTATATTGAACGAGTAATCCATTTATATTTAGGCAACACACTTTTGTTACACTTGTGTGTTATCTGGAAACAATAAAATTATAACTGAAACCATAAAATTTTGCGGTGCTTCGTTCTAAAGTTGCTTGTATTAATTAATTGTGTTATCCTTTTCCTAAATAATCTGAAAGTATATATTTGTGTACAAAACTAAATGCACTCTGACTGGCTCACACAAATTTCTGATACCTAGTTATATTGCGGCATGTGATTCTTTTGACCTGTGATGTAACTGCTGAAATTGTTACCTTCTTGTATTAAATTGCATCAGTAATATAGTCTTGCCAAATTACATTAAAGCTTTTTAAATATTTAACTTAAACATACAAGCAATCACGCTACGCAACGATGTTGTCATTATGCGGATAGACATTACAATTAATATTACGTAGGTATATTTTTAAAAAAACCTTGCCATACGAAACTCTTCAAATATTTGTATCTTAATATAAAACAAAGTAGTTTAATTCAACCTTGTGTGAGATAATAATTATGATACGCTCAGTTATATTGTAGATATTGCCGCAATGTTGAAGGCGCCGGGAACAGGTGTGCTCACAATGCATGGTTTGAAAAATGACGAATGTCTCAGGTGGGAAACATCCGCGGGAACGTCTGGCACTACCCGTATAACCTATTGGTTGGTAGATGATGCCACCACCAATATAATATTAGTGAATTAAAGAGGGAAGAGATATAGAGGAATGGAATAAAATCTTAATTTTATACATATTACATCACACAAGGAGAGATTGCCTCTCTCGCAAGCTGGGAGGAACTAGACTGTGGTTTTCCTTGTCGATATTTTAAAATTCTGGTTTAATATTGAATTAAATAAATGTTTCTCTCTCTCTCTCTCTCTCTCTCTCTCTCTCTCTCTCTCTCTCTCTCTCAATTAGTCAGCGGCAGCGTCGAGAAAATTATTTTGAAAGTACTGACGCCAAACAGAAATGCAAATTGTACATAGTCTTTCTCTCGCGAACATCAACGTTTGCAATGACATCGCTCCAACAACTAAATCACCATTAGTATAGGATCCCCCGTTTGATTGATGGCGGCATTGTGGGTCGACAATGGGCGACTGGCGACGGAACTCTCGGCCAAGTAACGCATTATCACCAATGTTCGCGTCGGAATACACAAATAGCCTTTTAAGCCACTGTTTGGGTACAACATAAGATTCTCCTTCGGTTTAGAAATCTTTTAAAACCGCTGTTGTACTGATGTCAGCAGTTCTAAATAACGGAGAAAGATATAAATATTTGGATGAAAATTACGAGAAATAAGTTTACTACATAAAAAAATAAGTTCCTACAAAAGTTAATAGTATAATTAGCCAGTCCGTTGTTTAGAATTAACAATTTCAGTAATCTTAGTAAGTACAGGAAATCCCGTTTGGTTATTGCGAAGTTTATGTGTTCTCTCGGAGTGCGATGTGATTTGCTAAGACCATTCGATATTGAATAACGATATCGTATTCTCGCAATCGGCCGTTTGCAAGTGCTTGCGGTTGCCTCCGCACACTTGTATCCCGAGATCTAGAAACATCTAGCCCTATTATGAAACCTAACCGGCCGGTCACGTTTTCAGTACTCTACTAATTTCTCAGCGCTATTTGTGTAACATTCATTTAAGCATTGTGGTAACTAAAGTAACCGCACATTCACTCATCTCTAGAGGTGTCAAGAAGATCTAATATTTACCTCTGAAATGGTTTATTCTTCACTTGATCACGAAAACGAAAATTCGTATGACAAAATTGCAATTAAACGCGTTAATCGCCGTTATCACCAGAAGGCGCTGCTACCACGCCAAGTTCCATCGAATGGTTAAATGTAACTCGCAAAAAGCACTCTGTGTATCTTTGGTATCAAGGTAATTATAACTACCGAACCAGTCTCGCATAGATTGCATAATGACTTCATGTCTGAAACTATGAACGGCCAATAAATCACATGGCATAGTTGTTTCATCATTACATTTAAATGTTTGCTGTTAGCTTTGTTGTTTGGGGATATAGAAAATAGATAGGTATTTGACTTCAACTTTGACATTACACCATCCTAGAAATGATTACATTTAAGCACTTTTTATTAATTTACCACAGTTGCTTTTTATTTTAAATTATCTTGATCACTAACATTACAGTAATACAGTTCATCACGGTGCAAGCAATTGTGCTAAAATGCCTTATACTTTACTTACCCACAGACAGAGAACAGAAAGTGTGGTAAAAATTCCGGTTGATAATTATTTTAAAATATTCCTTCATTCTAGCTTTATAACCGTTTAATAGCTCAATGCGTTTACTATTATATTACGGACCATAGAGTATTTAAATTGTCATTATACCGAGTGTAATATCTCCATTTGTTATTGTTCATGTGGGAAGGCCTGAGTGAGCCCAGTAGTGGGACGATTACAGACTGATGAACATGATGAGCGTAATGTTACCCTTTATAAATAGAAATCCCAAAATCCCTTAAAAATTTTAAGTTTTAAAGTGCCATCAGCAAGTCATATGCAGATGAATAATGAGTTTGGCACTTTTAAATATTTGGGCGAAGTTAAGAGTTGTGTGATTTGGGGCAATAATGCTACTAACACAATTTATTTGAAAACTATAGTACTTACCGCGTTTGTGATTTAGAAACGCAGTGCCATCTATTAGTAACTTTGGGAACTAAACATAATATACCTGTGATACCTTTAAATACTGCGAATATTTGTCGCAAATGTGCTCTGTTTGTGGTGTCGTGATGTTGATTCATGTTTCAAGTTTTTATTGCATGATTGTCGTCGGTTGTCAACTGAGCCACCAATTACATAGTTACCTCGGCCGTAGCGAGACCTCGACTTTGATCGGAAGTAGAAGAGCCTGCTTTTATTCAATCTTGTGTGCTGAGTGCGTGTTTTATTTGTCATTCGATAACGTTCGGAATACGACATTTTTGTGGCTATGATTTATCACAGAAGACGCTGCTTCTGCTGATGTAAGTGCAGTCGTTCAGAAATATCTATACGAATTAATACCACCTAACCTAGAGGCTCCGATTTCAATTAGTATCAAGCAAGCAAATGATAGCGTTTAACTAAAATTAAGTCTGCCTGACTAGCTAAGTACCACAATCTTACCAAAGTCGTCTGTTCATATGCACAATGTTGGGTAGCATCGTTGTGTTCCGTTCTTGATAAGATAGCCAGTGCCTCCGTCGTTGAGAACATAGTCACCAGTTCACCACTAGCCAGTTCCTCGGTAAGTAGTCGAAGAATAGGGGCTAACTGCTCTTTCGCCCTAGTGGCCTTTATTTGATTGCAGTCCTAAAGTTACGTCGAAAAGAGGGAGAAAAGAGATACGGATTACAGAATTTTAGCAAAAAGCTAGATCATTGCCCTCTTTTTCTAAAAGGTGAAAACTGATTTGAAGGTGCTGCTGTTTCTATTTGTCGTAATAAACAAAAATGGGAAACATACTATACTTTCAAAGTCTCGTACCTCCCACGTTAACACAGTTATCAACTTATCAGTCAGTAGAACTAGAAAATAGTTTCGCACATATTGTAATTCTGATACTAGAATATAACGCACCATTTAATTAATCAAATTCATTTGAATCTTATCGTGTGTTGTTGTTATAATTAAGATCTCAAGATTCAAAACGTGAGAATTGTAAATGATAATTACCCGACTTTCGTGTGTTTCATACAAATGGGAAAGAATAATAGAAAGTGCACTGTGACCCTGTGTTTCAAGGAAGCACAATTATTTTTGATTTCATACATAAGCGCAGTTTCACACCTGATTTTGAATTTTAATTGGCCAGCGTGAATTGCTGAACGTGTTCCTTCCTGTAACAATTAGTTTTCACTAATAACAATTTTAGGAAACAACTTAATAGACCCGGCCGAGGGCCGATTAAGTATGCAGAGAGTTCCGTCCGTGCACGTGAAATAATATACAAATAGATGTTGTCTAAATATCGCCTAGTTTTTTAATACTTAGGTATGTTTATTTTTAATTTGTACAGACACGCGTACCTACCTAAAATAAATTTCTTACAATGTTTATGATTGCTTTGTTAGTTATCGTTATTGTTTCCTCATAGAACTAATGGTGATCCTTGATTTTGCACTGTATGCTATTTATCCAAAATGTTTAGTTGTTGTTGATCCCGCTTTCTTCCGAATTCCTCACTGCTCAGTGCTCACTCCTTACGTTGACCTGTAATTTAACGCATTTGCGATTCCTCTGGTATTGCTTGTGTCCATGGGTGGCGGTACTGGCGGTGATTGATTCCCATTATCATTACCCGCTTGCTAGTTGGTCACCTATTCATCAGTGAAAACCGCTTGCTAGTTATTTATCAGTGAAAAAAAAACTGGAAGGAAATCTCCGTACACTTCTAGTCCAGAGTTCCAGAGCAATTTTAAGTCTTGCATTGCAATAGTGTCCTATTTGGTGGTAGCCATCCAGACAGTTCCTGTGTGGGAACCCTACTGCCGACAGCCTGCGCTAGTTTAATGTTGTGTACCGCATTCGTGTTAATCGTCGTATAAATCGTTTAGGTCTATTTCACCGCGGACTTATACTTGTATGTAACCAGCTATTAACAAAGCAGTATCTGGGTGTTAGTGATATGTTTTGTAATTGAAGCATTAAGATGCTAATAGAAATATTCATTGGTTTTATAATGTCTTGTCTTGTTATTTATATTATACTTTACTTACATGCCAGTGGCATCGTAATATAACCTACATAGTAAACTGGTTGAAATTATGTAATAAAAAAAACCGGCCAAGTGCGAGTTGGACTCGCGCACGAAGGGTTCCGTACTTAAATATTTTCTAAATATTTAAAGTCTCTACCTGTTATAGTTATTAAGACCGAGAAAAAATTGGAAAAAATTCACGTTTGTTGAATGGGAGCCACACTACACGTTGACTGCCGCAAAACCAGGCACAATTGAAATTTAATTGTTTGTTTTGTTTAATTTTTGTCGGTCACCGGCTCACCGGTGACCCTCATTTCGCTCAGTTTTAAATATTATTTTATTTTAATTTAATTCTTTCTCAATAATCTGTAAAAATATTTCAAGCTTCTACCTGTTGCCGTTATCAATACCGAGCAAAAACGAGCAAAAAAAATCACGTTTGTTGTGTGGGAGCCCCTTAAATATTTATTTTATTCTGTTTTTTAGTAAGTATTTGTTTTTATAGCGACAACAGAAATACATCATCTGTGAAAATTTCAACTTTCTTACTATCACGGTTCATGAGATACAGCCTGGTGACAGACGAGCAGACGGATGGACAGCGGAGTCTTAGTAATAGGGTCCCGCTTTACCCTTTTTGGGTACGGAACCCTAAAAAATGATTTTCATGTCAGGTTTGTTATTGCCTATTTTTCAGGCTTTTTCGTCGTTGTTTCAATACATTTACACATTAACTTGGAATCTTTGGTCAGACCTAAAAGTTCTTAATTCTATTAGAGCTCCACTGCTTGCAGGGGGCACGTTTAGCCATTGGCCCCGGTATATGAAGATGACAGTCAATTAAACCCACCAAATTATGGTGAAATAGGGTTCTTTTTCCACATGTTCAAGTGGGCCTGAGTCCGCAGTTGTTACTCTTGAAAGCTATACTAATCTCAAATATTTGGATTGAGCTAACCCATTTCGATTGTTCCAAAACTTTATTTGATTACGATGACCCGTTTTAATAAATCTTTCGTGCATAAAGCCGTGTCCTCATTCAAATGTAATAAAGTTATTCTATTTACTTGAAGCAACAGTCGGTTTTCATTACGATCCGACTGAGAATAGCATTAATGAACGCTCTCGCGTTATGAATATGTAGATCCGAGGAAAATCTTACAATCACCTCGTGGAAGTGAGAATGGAATTATGGATGTAGGCGCTTGAAACTAATTGCGCTGATTTACATCAAAATTGTTTATTCTTATTTTTTTACGCTTTACATATTTCATTGTTTTGATTTATTGTCGCTTTCTTTGTAGAATATTACTGCCTGTCATCAAATAGTCACTACAAAATCTCATTTTACATTCAGTATTTAAAATAATTTTGCTATCAACACAATGGGCGCTTTTTGTCAACGCAATATACTTATACTTAAAAGAGTTTGTGTCTGATAAATTTAAACTTTTATCTTTTGTTTATAATAAAAGAAAACAACTAAGAAACATTAATACATTCTACGACGGAAAGGATTAAGGACCAAGGACATTGGAATTTTATGAAAAAACTAAATTGTGATAAAACCAATCTCAAAATACTCAAACTACTCTTTTCTTTATTGATAAAATGACGAATAAGAAAATGCTACTACAAGTATGACAAAGCAAGTGATTTTTTTTTATTTTTACTAAATTCGAAACTTTTGTTATGTGGAAATATATCAGTTCCATCGAATCTTATAATAAATTTTACGAACTTTTAAACGTATAACGTTTATTGTTAATAATTATAAAAATGTAACATTGTTACTTTCATCATCAGCCGAAAGAAGTCCATGGTTGGAAAAAGGAATCGCTAAGGATCTCCATTTAACTATATCAAATTGTTACTTGTAATCTACTTAGGTATTATAATAACGCTACGGCTCAGTTGTTTAAGTGAATGTAGTGTATATGACGAATATGTTATTAAATTTATAATTATGCAGCACGCACTAACTAACACCCAAATATTAAGTAGGCCATTGTCGATAATTGGATTTGTATTTAATGGTAGTCTTCATAGTCGATCGTTTACTACCATCGTTTGCCCAGGTTAGACTAAATTAAACATTCTCGTATCATAATCAAAATTATCATCTTATTCTGGATCCATATTGGGTTGCATAAATTAAAGAGGCATTTTAAGGCTGCATCGCGTTTTTTGGCATTCTCTTCGTTTCGCATAACGTTTTTTCAGAATAAATCATTAGACATAAGTACTTTATTTCCCCATAACTTCTTTAATAATAATGATATATCAGCATAAAATGTTCATACATAAATGTTTTTACAATATCGATTACTAATTATTCATTACATTTATTGGCAGTCATACATATAGAATACCTAATGTTAACATTTAGAATATCACAAGAGTATAACGCCTACTCGTCTCTGCCTATCACGTGACCTACAGGAGTAGGGCAGCTAGTATTTCTGTTGTCTAATAAAAAAAATAACCTCGGAATTCAAGACAATCGCCACGCTGCGCTTCGCGATTGTTTTAAATTTCTAACCTATCACGTGACCTAAAGGACTAGTTTTTCTGTTGTCTAATAAAAAAAGTAACCTCGAAATTCAAGACAATCGCTACGCTGCGCTTCATCCATTATGCGTTTCGTATTTTATGATAAATTAAATTTAGACATAGTAAAATTAGGTACGTCTATGTTCTTTACATTTATGCTGATTAAAGTTATGATAAAGACATTTAAAATTATGCCGATGAAACCATTACGGGTTTATAACAGTCTGCTTATCTAAATTTATGCGAAAAAACTTTATGCTGAAACTGTTATGCCAAACTACATTATGATGAAAGAGATTATGGGACCGAAAGGGCTTCCCTTATACTCAGCCTGTCTCAGTATACACTGCTGAAAATGACACCTATCCTATACATAAGTACCAATGCCACTGAGCTCGATCTTCGACTCTTGTTATCCAACGGCAACAATTTGACGGGCTCCGTGGTCGAATGGTTAGCACGCGTTCTGGCGTCGCTCCATTTCTGAGGTCTCGAGTTTAATTCCTGGTCGGCTAAATTTGGAAATAACTGTTTCTCTAAATCGATTTCGGGTCAGGGTGTTTTCTATGTTTATCCCTTATCAAGTTTACCATTTAAATAACTTACAATAGGTGTAAGCGAAATAATAAAAACCTGCTAGTCACTGCGTAGGTATATAGTATATCCATACTGTCCCACACTACGTTTATCCAGTCGTCGGTCGTCGCGATCTCTTCTCTCCGAACACGTTACCTGAGTGGTTATCGTTATAAGCAAAATATCAGGGTATATTCAGATTGGATTAAAGGTTATGGACTGGACCTACATAACGGTTCCTCCCTTAAATTAAGAAACACCAGTTAATGGTGAAGAGCAACCATCGCTAAGTCAGATCTGGAATGGTTAAAAAATTTAAATATATCTTGAGGTCCTCCGTATTAAGTTGTCGTGGCATGATGATGGCTGTTTTATCACTTCGCAATCTGCATCTGCAGTACAGATTTTTAGAATTTGGAATCTCCTAATATAGTATGTCCTTATTGTCGATGTAGCAAGGCCTGAGTCCAGCAGATATTTTAGGCTGATGATGACTGTGAACCTAAAATATTAATCTTTATTTTATCGAAGCAAAGCTGCGTAATGAAAAACATCGCTTTTAAGACATAAATCGAGTTGGCGCACGTCTACGTCTGCGCTAACATAAGCAAAACATAAAAATGTGTGAAGCAACTGCGGATAGAAAACAAAGCGGTTATCTCTGTTTATTTTTAGATAGCTGCCCGCATGGCTCGCTGCACCTCCTCCGTCGCCGTCGACGTCGCTTGTAGATAAAGTATTCTCTGCATGTGCAATATGAAGCTTTCTAAACAATCGATTACTCGTGTACCTACGCCTGGCGTACTCACCCTGGAATTCTGTTATTTCAAGAATGCCAAAAAACTGTGCCCAAATAGTACCAAATAGTGCCCAAAGGAAATAAATAGTACCCTTATGGTTCAAAAGTTATAGACATAGTTTGGTGAGTACGCTAGGCGTAGGTTACGCCTAGCGTACCTACTCACCTCAGTTTGGGAAACCTGAGCAAGCTACAACTTTAATTAGTATGTCAAAAAGCTGTACCCAAATAGTACCAAATAGTGCCCAAAGGAAATAAATAGTACCTTTATAGTTAAAAAGTTATAGACATAGTTTGGTGAGTACGCTAGGCGTAGGTTCTACGCCTAGCGTACTCACCTCGTCGCGCGAAAACAGAACCAGCAATGGCCCTCATTTCTATCTCAATAAATAGTACCGGAAATAGTACCCTCTAAGAGTGTAATTGTTATTTGACTTTTACACTAGAAAGTCATTAAATTTGATAGCAAACTTCTACATACAATGACATGAGGTACAGGCGAACTCATAATAATTTTAATATTATTAAATTTCGTATTATGAACCTACTACATATTACTTTTACTTTTGTTGGAATTAATAGGTAAGTTGGAAAAGTAGGTTGGAAATATACGTAACAAGGAAGTTTAATATCAGTTATATAATTGATTATAATTATTTTTCTTATAAATAAGATCATGTTTTTCAAAATATTGACTATCGTATTTTTGCCGGATTTCATAAAGTAAAAGCACCTTCTATATATGGAACTATTTGCCTTATGTCTGAAATTGAAAGCTCAATATTGTGCGAGAACAATCTGTTACTTTGTTGATCATAGTGCAACTTATCGACGCGCGACAGCGATGCATCTTAGTATGAACAAGTTACAATAGATGGCGCTTATCACACTTCTTACTTGAGTTACTTACAAACTGACCTGTATTATGAAAGTGCTAAAGATCAATATTGCAATTCACAACAATTTGCTTGACGCCGCGGTGGGAACGCATAGTTTTCTGGAACCGATTTTTTTAGTCGTTTACTTTGCCTTGCCACCGCAACCGCAAAGGTTTGCGAATAGTTAATTTGTGAAACAATTAATGAAAAAACTTGTGAATTTTGTTTCATTGTGATGTGAGTGATCTTTAAATGAGTAAGTACCTATGTATATTTCATCTGTAATAGCATTTTATGTTCATGTCGATTTGCAGTTGATCTTTCATTATCTAGGTAGGTACCTACTCAGTTTGAATATATTATATATACTTACCTACAGAAATACGTTATTGTTTTTTATTAATATTAGTAGAATAACAAATTAAATCATATTCTTAGTTTTCTGGACTGTATAAATTTTTTATCTGTGTCGCATACTTACCGGTGAAAGAATACTACCACCCCCTCTTCCCTTGGGTGTCGTAATAGGCGACTAACGGACTAAAGACTGCACATACATCCAACAGCTTAGAACGGCGTTGGGCTCACCACCTGTCACGCTGAGCACATGTGCAGTCGCTATTTATGTAGGTATGTATCTATATTAATAAAAATCAATTGCCAAAATGTTTGCACGCGCATCACTTCAGAACTGCTGCACCAATTTGGCTAATTCTTTTTTGTTGTATTTGTAATTGTCGGGACAAGGTTTGTATAAAAATGAAAATTTTTGGAAATTCGTCACGGGGTAAGGGGTTCACGCGGACAAAGTCGCGGGCGGGCTGTCATTCACGATCAACAAATCATAAATAAGCAATGCTTGATACATATATATAAGTTGGAGTGGGTCTCTCTCATTCACCCTCGACTTCAAATTTTGTGATTTATAACAGTTATCACTTGATTTATAGTCGAAGTAAGAATCACCGCTAAAAACCAGCATTCATATAAAAAAACCCGCATCCAAATCTAGGATATTTAGGAGCTACGGTGCCAAAGACAGACACGCCAACCTCAAGACCCCCCTTTTTTGGCCAACCTTGGTTTACTGTTATTAAATATGTACCTATTTTATGTTAGGTCGTCGTCTATTAATGAACTCCATAGTTATTCCAATCTTAATTCCTTTGGTAATAAAAATAATATTTTACCATTCACTGTGCTCGACTGTACCACACGTAATTTTTGTATGTAGAAGTTTGCTATCAAATTTAATGACTTTCTAGTGTAAAAGTCAAATAACAATTACACTCTTAGAGGGTACTATTTCCGGTACTATTGGATATTTTTCTGCCAAAACTTGGGAACTACGTCCCGCTCCCGCGGGTGTTTCCAAGCATGTGTTATTTGAAATCTATATGCGTCTAAAGCCCCCCGCAATGAAAAGCCCGTTTTTACATGATAACCGTAGACGTTTCTTCACTTTTTAATACTTTTGACAACTAAAACTGTAAGCTGAGCTTTTGACAACTAAATCTCTATCAGAGATTTTATTCCGGCCAACCCCAACTGTAGTGTTGATAGGCAGTCTCCGGGATCAATTGCTAGATCATAAATTCAACGTCACTGACTAACGAGCCAGGTAGCATGTTTTACTTTTACTGTCATGCTGTTCTTTGGTAGGTTCTTACAATAGTTGTTGTTCTCCTACTTATTTGTTGTACTATCTCGTTTCCACTATCACTTTGCACACGTCTATGACGTACCTTATTTTTATTTAAATACGAGTACATTTCATGTGAGTGTGTGTACATTCCCCAGCAAATGTGGAACTAAGGATTGTGTTTATTTACTTGCTTATCTAGCCTGAAGGTGTGACTGTCACGACGTTATTTGGTACTCAGGTAAAAACCAACGTGTCAAGGATTGTCTGCCACATTCCACTAAGTTTGTTATCGAAATGGACTAAAAAAGTCCCGTTGTAAATGGGCCAGGGCTAGAAATTAACGTTACAGTAATCTCTAAGCGAAGGTTCTTTCAAATTTTGATCGGTTTTCTGACCCTATATTTTCATGTTCATAGGCAGATGCAGAGCCAAGATGACGAAGTGAATTGTGCTGTTAATCCATACTAGCACTAGCGTTTGCACTGTTTACATGGTTTGTTCTTGGTTAACAATTATATTATATTCGTTGGCTCAACAGCTTTTGTTATCATTGCCTCGTATTTATTTACTAGGTGCATTGCAGTTTTGTTACATAACTGTTGATTTACTCGACTCATCCTCTACCTCGATGACATCACTTTCAGTGTCATTATTATTTAGAATCTATGCAACTGCTTATTTAAATAGTTAATATTGAATATTGGCAAGTTTTGTAATTAGATAAACACTTTGCTCTGTGGTGAAAAATTCCTATTAGACTCGCCATCTTTCGGAGGTTTTATCCTGTCATAACTGCCAGTTTAGCCTAAGATTTTAGGAATATTTAATAAGCTTAATCTCTGTAGCAAATTACCTCGAAGAAGATAACTATCCTAAAAGTAGATAGACCGAATGCGCAACGTTTAGGTCGTTTGGGTCTATAATGTCGGGTCATCGGATTCGGATGGGTAACTTGGAGGTAACTAAAATTAAAATAATCTGGATCTCTTTCTTACTTCGGATGTTTAGCCGTTAGTCCCAGTTGTTGTCGTAAAATAGTACTAGCTAAAATTAAAAGTTCGCCAACCCGCATTTACATCAACGCGGTCATGGCCCTATTTCTATATGCTATTGCTCACATGAATTAATTATTAAAATTTTGGCAACGCTTATAAGTTTCCCTCGAAAGTTAGAAACTGCAATCATTGGTGCATTTATAGTTAAGGCGTGATTGCCGCTCTCGTGATCGCTTCCCGGCCGCCGCTATTATGACAGAGCACGCAATAAAGGTTGTGAACCCACATTATACATAATGCAGTTACACAGCATTAGCTAAATGTTCTTCTGGCACATAAGGCTTAATCATATTCTGTATTTATACTACACTAAACATAAAATATTGCAAGTAAAAACTTTCTTTTATATAGGTAGGCAGATATTTGACGTAACACAATGCTTAATAACGAATGAGAAATAATAAACTGTGTGTTGCATCTGCTAATATTACTAACATATTATAAATATGGTAGATAATCCTAGTATCCGACTGGATGACGACCATCCTAATATCTATTTTCATAGGTACTTACCTTATCTGTTAGCAATTAAATATGTACTTCATCAATTTTACTTCCATTTTTTCCATACACAATAAATAATGACTAACTCTTAATAACGAAAGCAGATAAACATTAGCCTTAGTTAACCTATTGTTAACAAATTTCGACGCGTAAGCTGAAACAATAGATGTAATTAGAGGTCAAAGACAATCGAAATCGAAAGGATGCACCGGCGGACGTGACGTCATGCGCGCGTAATGGAGGCATGGTGGGCACCGATAATGGCTTACAAAAACAGACGCTATTGATGACTTACATAAAGAGAATCAAGAAAACTTAATCAATTTTGTTAACTTTTTGGCTCGTTATGAACCCTTGATAGTATTATTTATTTGTACATAGATAAGATAAATATACTTTACTGGACACCGCACCGGCAAACAACCATTACAAAGTAGTCTAACAAAGAGTTTCTTTAAGACAATCTTTGAAAGGACAAGACAAATATTATGAAAAGGGGGTTTGGTGTCGGCCTTTTTTAAGTTTGTAATTTATCATTTGCTTGAGCTTCTCGTTGGCGCAGTGACTGGCGCGATCGTGTTTCGATCATATATGGTTTTCCATCTTTCGAAAAACGGATGGGTGACGAAGGCACGTTAAGTCATTAGTCTAGTCTAGCAAGTTCAAGCAAGATGGCTGTCGTTAAAATGCACCGACATACACTGGGCCCTCGAATCTATTTGAGATAATCTCGAATCTAGCTGTAGAACGTTTATACTGTCATTCTGAATCATTTAAGTACTTATCATTATTTAGAAAGGTGAACATCTTAGAAAAACGTTTGTTTTAACACCTGTCTCCGTTTGATTACATTACTCGTGTCATGCCATTCATCGTTATGTAAAACTTGGTTTCTCGGTAGCGGCAGACGCTTCTTCCGTTGGATGGTGTCTATTGTAATATTCATGCATTCGTTTTGCGTATGCGTCGAACAATGGACGACCGGCCGACGATGGCACAAAGGCGTAACCGTATATAGGATCCATCAGTTGGATAAGCGACTTGATTTTCTACGTTTGATTTGATTCATCGCCATCAGCCTATGTAAGTTCTACTGATTGGCCTGTACCTTCTCCTGTACATGTGGAAAGGTACCTTCATCACCATCGGCCTATGTAAGTTCTACTGATTGGCACAGACCTTCCCACATTACAATAGCATATGAGGATGAGGCTTCGGCCCAACCTGGGCCGAAGCATAACCGACCAAGCTGGCCCAATGCGCGTTGGTGCAAGGGAAATGATTTGATGTTTCTAATGAAAGGATTAGTTTTCATAAATTTATGCGAATAGATTTCTGAGTACGAAATTGCAACTTACTTGGTTTGTCATTAGGAGGCGCTGCTTCAATGTCACAAAATTCTCGTTTTTGTTAACTTCGATTTTGAGTGTATAAAATTCCCACTTAGTACTCAGTACACGTTGGTGAAAAAACACTTTCTACGTCAGAATATATTTTTTTAAAACTTTAAGCCAACTAAAATAAATCGTAGTGATTTTAGTAAAATTTGCTATATTGCCAATGACAATAATTCGATTTTTGTGTCGATAACCATCAGTTATTAAAATATTAAGTGTATTTTCGAAAACATTATAAACTATCTCAACCTTAGTATACTAATCAATTTATGATTGTCATTTCATATGAAGAACACAAGCTGTTAGGATTCTTTCACATGCCACAGGCTCAGTCAGTGCCTACATTACCTAGACAACGTTGGATCATAATCCCTCACATTATTTGTCATTAAGCTGTTCCGTGTGAATGTCTTGCACTCGTCGAATAGCTCGAACTTTCTAAGAATTCCTCACTTTTGAAATGTATAATTTCTATTCTCGGTTTAACAATGTTTAGCGATGTTCAGATCTAGGTTTATTTACTTTTGTCATTTCATTTGAAATACTTACTAATGTTCTGATTTCTAATATGATTAGGGTATTTTATAACATCAGTATTATTCTTTAATTGCATATAATTTGGAAAATCGCTTTTTTGCATCAGGATCGTTTAAATTGTGACCTCCAAAACATTTTTGTTTTCGGTTTGTACTTTTTTAAGGGTACACAGTAGTACACACGTTGACAGGCCGAAGCAATATAGAAACTTAAGTGCTTGGTCAACGCAACCGAATATATTTTGTTTTGTTGTTGTTTGTTTTACTGGCGCTTTAACTCTAATTAAATATATCGAGAAACACTTAAATCTACTGAGATTTGCGAACATCACAATGAGTACGGTACCAGTCGGGCTGGTACTGGTATGCAGACGACCCGTCGTCGTCGACCTTGTGCAGACAATCGCATCACACCCATTGTTCGCTAACTATGCGCTGCACCTGCTTGTAGGTACAACACGTAACTGTTTAGATGAGGCTTTTTGTACAATTCTAGCCTTCACATTGGTGATCGATCGATTCCTCCAAAAAATTCTGCAAGATTTCTTTCTGAGGGTTGTACAAAAATGGTCTTTCTAATGGATTGGTTTAAAAATATTTTAGTGCCATTGCACTGGGGCTTAGTTTCTTACCGGTTCTTCTGTTTAGATAAAGTTTCTCGCCCCGTAAACTTACGAACGAACGGCGAATTGACACACGGAAAAGTCAATTATAATTGCTTTAACTAAATAAAACATTTTCGAACCTTACTGAAAAATTTGTATAAAGCTAAACTCGTAATTTAAATTATGTGTCTGTGTGTATTGGAGGAAAAGTGTGAACGTCTTTGTTTTAGACATTGTCTAACTTTAGACAAAGTTTACACAACTATGTCTAAAATTATTAAGAGTAGGTACCTATTAGAATTTTAATATTTTACATCATTAGCCTACAAACGTCTGTCTCACCGCTGCTCTCAGGCCTTCACACTTGAGGAGATTTGGCCACAACCCACACTGGCCCAGTGTGGGTTTTAACGATTGCCATCTAACGACAACGACCGGGACCTATGGCTTTGCCTAAGGCAACCATAATTAGCAATTCGGTATATTAAGTAAAATATTTAAAATTGTGCACACTGTAACCACATACATACGAGTAAGGTAAAGGATTTATTTGTTATTGTATTGTAATGTGTGTCAGGTCAAGTTTCAGGCATCTATGATGCCACCTAACCACAGTTGAACATGTCAAACGACACGCGTGTTACATAACCAAGTCGATGTGCCGTGGGCTCGTTCATAGGTGTTCATAGGTGTTCGCTTGTCATGTAGGCGGGACGGTTTCAGCAGTTGGCCGCACTGACTTTCGCTAGTTCCCACATGTTGCCTAATCAGTCGGCCGTTGTCATGCTAATGCATTTAGCTGACAGATCACGGTACCTACACTCGGGCGGTTAGAAGGCTGTTGATTGCAATGTTAAAAGTTACCTGTCCTATGTCGTTGTGTTTATTAACCCACTACTCCGCATTGAGCATGCGTGATGGCCATTTTTTTTTATAAGTACTTATGTTTTTATAAAAAAAGATATTTGAATGATTAAAAATGTCAACCTTATTAATAATGTTTTCCAAAACTCATTTCAGCCGTTAAGTACTTTATTTTACTTTTAAAACTATTTTTTTAAATTTCTGTTACTTACCTACCACAATTAGGGCATCGAAACCCGGTCCACTTTTTAAAAACCGGGTTTCGGGTGTTCTTGTAGTCAAAACCCGGGTACCCGGGTTTTTCGAGCTTTTGCGGTCTTTTTGATATTTTTTTTAAATATGAGGAAACTGTATTTTAGTATGGATTTGCTTAGTCAATACGAGTACCTAGGTACCTACATAAAACAAGAGAAGGATTCATATCAATTAAACAGTACTTTCAAAATCAAAAAAAATATTTTTAATAGGTATTAAAAATTTAGTCTTTTAGACAATGAGTATTTGTTCAAAACATATATAAAATAGAGAAATATCAAATATTTATCTAGCTAGTTAATATTTTTGATTACAGACTCACGCAGATCAAATTATTTATATTAATTTAGTTTTTTGGTAACAGTCAGTTCTTACACTGCTAATAATTATAATATGCTGAAGACTGTTTTTGATACCTTTAAAGAAATATTTTTAAATTATTAAACTTTTTTATTAACATTAACAATAAATTCGTTTTAGTAGCTAACTTACTCGTATGAAGATAGATTGGAATCAGAATAAAAAAAATAATTTAAGTCTTTCAGTAATAATCAGTTTTTCTCCTAACTAAAAATCTGCTAAAGACTATTATAAATTAATGTTTTATATTTTAGCGTTTTATTAACACTTAAATATACTTAAGTAAAATTTTAAACACTGAAAAAAAGGCGACAACCTCAGGCGGGAATAGAACCACGCACCTTCCGCATTCCGGGCGGCTGCCTTAACCACTTGGCTACCGAGGTCTGGCTTTCAACCGTCGAAATTTGTCAGTGCTTGATGCTTATGTTTTTAGTCAACATTGCTTCATCAAATCTTAGAAGTTTTTTTCAGTCTTTTTTCAGTGTTTAAAATTTTATTTAAGTATTTTAAGTGTTAATAAAACGCTAAAATATAAAACATTACTCTATAAACGCAGTTTCATCTTAACCGATTGTTCAAATATTTGTAAAAATATTTTTTTCGGATCTCAGAGGTGAAAACTTCTAAAATTTGATGAAGCAATGTTGACTAAAAACATAAGCATCAAGCACTGACAAATTTCGACGGTTGAAAGCCAGACCTCGGTAGCCAAGTGGTTAAGGCAGCCGCCCGGAATGCGGAAGGTGCGTGGTTCGATTCCCGCCTGAGACTATTATAAAACTTTTTTTAACTTTAATTAAACTTTTTTCTTAACATTAACAATAAATTCGTCTAGTGGCTAACTAACGCGTAAAAAGGCAGATTTTTTTTATGTGAAACGTCATAGTGACTGCGTCCTGCCTGATGATAAGCAGCCGATGCAGTCGAAATTATGGAGCGCTCCTCACCGTGGAACAAGCACGGTAACAAGCGCACCCATTCATGATAATGGCCTGCATAAATGCCGTTTCACGCCTCGCTTAAAAGACCCGGGACTATAGGAGCTGGGAAACACATGCGTCTAGCCGAATGGCCTTACAGAGGAACGACTTGCCAATTTTTTTGGTACGAGTGCTGATAGTCTGCACAGTATGATGGTGGTTCCTAAGACCAGCACGTGTAGTCCGGGACAGGAAGGGAGAGGGCGGGATTAGATCAAAAAGTTCTTTAGAACACTCTCCGTAGTAATTTCGGTAGAAGACACTGAGAGAAGCAATGTCTCTACGCAGTTGGAGTTCCTCAAAAGAGGCTGTTACCTCAGCATCTCCAATAATGCGTACCGCCCGCCTTTGCAGTCTATCAAGTGCATTTAGCGGGGCCGTCCCATAGATGGGAACAATACTCCATACTCCATCGCACCTGAGTCTTGTACAGCAAACAGTGCTGCTCGGGAGTGAAAAACCGCCCCACCTTATAGAGAATACCCAACTTACGGGAGGCAGTTAAAATAACACTCTCGATGTAGCATTTTGGATTCAGTTCCTGGCCGATGTCCATGCCAAGAATGCTGAGGTCCACTGAAATGGGTAAAGGAGAGTTCCGAAGAGAGGGAGGAGGACTGATGAAACAAAATGGCGGGGGAGTCACTCGCAGCTCACCGCTCCCGTTGCGTGTCAACAACGCGACGACGCATCTTGGCTCCATCTTTCATTCCGTTTATGTAATTTCTGATCTGAGTCAAACGCACGAATAACGTGCAACTTGCTTTATTAATTTAATATTTTGCGCACAAAAAACAACTGTAGTTAATTAGGTCAAGCAGAAATTATAAGTGCCTAGTGCAAAAAAAGTTAAAAGGGAAGTAAACTTCACTAAAATGTTTGTATCTTTGATTACATACAAAGGTTTGTATGTAGTGAGATACAATGGAGTTAGGTACTTTTTGACAATGTTCTTCTTCTTTTTGAAAGTGTTCAATCAAAGAGATCATTTCGAAAAGGCGTAAATATACTTATGATACAAATAACTACCGACAAGAAAACGATTGTAAAAAAAGCTCTGAAAAACCCGAAAACCCGGTTTTTTAATTTTCCAAACCCGGGTTTTCTTGCGACCTAGAAAACCCGAAATACCCGGGTTTTTTCGGGTCGGGTAAACCCGGGTTCGATGCCCTAACCACAATATAAATACGATAATTGGAAATCATATTTATGCCTTACATTACAGTGATAATTTAAGTTAACAATTCATTATAATTATCACTCTTCACTTTTCATTCCAAAAAAACTATAATTACCTGTAAGTTTTAGCCGTTTGTGTCGCTAGGGGAGAGACACTTGCCTGTCATTTTTGTCTCGTACCAGGATACGTTTGTTTACACAGAATTCTATGACCACGGCTTATATTTCGGTTCGATGCGATTCTGTTTTAGCGTGCAGTGGTACTGGGGGTAGCGATGCGCATTTGTCTGGCACAGACTATTCAGCTCGTTAGATTAGTTGTTAAGTCTTAACTACAAGTTAGTTAACTGTTTTTTTATTGTTATTATTATTATTATTATTATTAGTATTGACGTCAATAAGTGCCTGTAAAGGTTTACATTGAATAAATAATTTGACTTTGACTTTGACCACGTGGGAAGGCTTGTGTCCAGTAGTGGGGCGGTTATAGACTTATGCTGATGATGATGTCGTGGTGTTATCACTTATCATCATTATTTATGATCTGATGTTTAGGATCGGTAAAGCATGAGCGATAATTGCAAACATCTGTGTCTCTACGCTACGCTAACCGCCAAATAGATTTATAAAAAATTTACACATTTTTTAAGGACTTTGATTAAAGTTCACTTCTTGATAATAAGTCTTGTCATCGAACAAGTCTTATAATTTCAGCATAAACGCCCTCTGCTCTTGCTGTTCCCCGCCTTATACTTTAAACGAACGTCTCCGTCCCATGTAGCTGTCAACAGGTTGGATAGCAGTTTTCACTTTGTAAATACTTACAAATTGTTATTCATGTTGTGCAATTTGTTGTTATATATCAATGATATTTGGTGTTTTACTTGATCGTAAAGCATCTCTATATCATACTATATTTTCATGGTTGTACATAGTAGAATTGGCACCCGCCCTATGTTAATCCTTAGTCCATCGCATTAGTAATGTAGGACCTTCACCTAACTCAGAGGTTGCAAACCTTGACGATTTTATATGAAACAGCGACATTTTTAAAAAGTTTATCGCTAAAGAACAAAAGCGTTAAGTTAGTGTATGGTTGCGTAATAGTTAAATGATTGCTTATTGAATTGATAATTCAAAATAATTTAGAAAATTAACTACGATGTCAGTGCAATACTGCTGAGTCTGACTCGCGTTACCCCGTATAAGTACAAGTAATAATATTTGCGAGATTTTTTAGAAACAATAATTTCTTTATTCAAATTACAATGACTCATAGGGTTAATAACAAATGTACCTAAGAGCTATGTTAGTACATACATAATATAATACATACATACATATAATCACGACTATTATCCCCGAAGGGTTAGTCAGAGACTAGGCAATGAGGACAGCAGAAACAGTCCTCTACCATAGTCCACTTTTCACCAAATAGCGACTGCACATGTGCTCAGCGTGACAGGTGGTGAGCCCATCGCCGCTCTATGCTGTTGGAAGTATGTGCAGTCTTTAGTCAGTTAGTCGCCTTTTACGACACCCAAGGGAAGAGAGGGGGTGGTGGTATTCTTTTACCGCTACGATACGCGACACTGTGACTATAACAGTAGGTACATTTTTAAACCTTTTTTTATAAGTATAGGTACTTAAGTACTTATATTTGTACTGAATTTTACAGACCTTGATAATACGGCTTAAATGTAATAGTCACAAGCGGATTATGCAAGTAATTTAAAAGGAAACGAGATTTGTCAAAGTGAAAATAGTTAAAATCATTTTTCTGTGAGCATCGTAGCTCTTAATCTAAAACTAAAAAAATATTCCTAATGCAAATACAGTTACCTACTAAGGTACCTAAGGTCGAAATAGGAATGTATTTGTACACCAGCACTAAAAATGAAAAACTAGTGCAAGGCGTTTTTGTGCTTCACCGTAGTAATATGCGGAGGTGTCAACCGGTAATTAATTCATTAATTAGAATCTAATTAGCATGTCAAGTGATAGCGAGATGTGGCCTTGGTCTCGCATCACTTAAGCAGGTTGTGCAATGCAATTTAACGCGCATAATTTCTTTAAGTATGTTTTTTTGCATGTAAGTAAATCATTATATTTAACAAAATATTCTTGGCTCTTGTTCACGATCAACAGTAAAATTGATGTAAATTTTAATGGAAAGGGTGTTTCATGGATGTATTTAGTATGAAATAGGGCTTTCATTATATCTTTAAACTTATTATCCCGGACACGCGAAGAAGTAATCTACTAAACAAGATTGCAGAACAATATTAATTTATAAAGCTCAAGTCGATATTTTTAAATCTTACATTTAGGTAAATTTCGGGATTACGAATAAGCTAACAATATTTTCATAGTAAGCAGGGATTACTTTTCTTGTATATAGGCTAAACCAACTATTTAGAGGATTATTCGATGAAAATTCAGTACATACAGTGCAGCTAGATGAGGTTACACGCCGGATAAAAGCAATAAAAGTTGATGGATTACAATAATCAACTGCAGGCCATGACCTGCACAGGGCTGGTTGGAAATAGTGTACTGCTATATGCGTTTGCGCATTGAAATGTATTATACAATAAAATCTCAAATACATAACGAGCTCATAACTGCACTTGCAGTAAAGTCAACTTATTCAAACCGTAGTTTTGTAAAAAATCCTGCAACTGTGCGCGATCGCAAAAACTGACGTAGGTCTCTTAATGAACTTCAAAGCAAAATCAATCATATTAATATTTATAATTAGAACAACTCTGCTTTGAAGTTTCAGACCTAATTTAATTAGAGCAATGTTTTTATTCTGCGAAATGTGCAAAACCATCACGCGCTTGTGTTAAAAATTAAAATTTACTTTTTAAAGAAAGGGCGCACCCCCTTCTTCATTTTAATTGCGGAATATCAATACAAATATTTTCATGTAGGAATTATTGTTTCATGCGTAAAATTAAGAAAGTTGTAGAAAAAATATGTTTTTAGGAGTCATTACATTTATGTATTGTTTGTTATTGTTTAAAGAATTTGTTTCAAATTTCTACAAGGCAATGATCAGGCTAACTTATATATTAAGTTCTTTTAATGTATTTAACTAATTCAGCGCATATTACAAGTAACTTAAAAAAAAGTAAATTTTCACAATTTCGTGCAGGACCCTCTTTAGCTTGATCACGATGTGTTACTAAATTTCGTCATATAGTTGAGAGAGTTATCATTATAGTACTACAGAGAGGCCAATATTATTGTCACAGCTAAACAAAGTAGTCCTTTGTTTTAATATTGGTTTATACTACCTTTGCCAGTTACTTCGTGCTGATGATACATATTCGTACAAGTTCATTTTACTAGACAAAGGAAACCACATTTTGCACCTGTCTTTTATTTTTCTCGCATCGTCTTTAAATACCCAGATATAATGAGAACTCCTCCTGACTGGATGAACAACTAACATCGCCAAAGTCAAACCGCTTAACCTAGTAATTTACAAAATTTTGCAAGCCTTCGTGACGTATGCAACAGTTAAGACGAGTTTTTTCCTTGAAAAAAATCCCCAAAAAACTCTCGATACTTTGTGTTTTTGTGGGTGATCGCTGGTTATAAACATTCCCGTTCTAATAGCATACGTTTTCTTTTTTCCAGCTGCTCCAGAACCTCGGCAAGGTAGACCGCACGCTAGACGACATCTTCGAGGAACACCTACAGAACTTCAACCGCCAGCACCAGCAGGCTACGCGGCTGCAGAAAGAGTTCAATAACTACATACGGTGCATACGAGGTAGGACCACTGACCTTTGGGCTTGTCTCAAGCCGCCAGCTTTTTTACAATGTCTGAAGTATTGGGGATAATCGAGCTATCAGGTGTCCCAAGAAGTAGTGTCAAGCGGATTAGCGGAAGCCCAGAGGTAGGCCGGCTGGGGGGGAACCCAAGTCACGATATTCATGTAATTTCAATAGTTTTTGAACTATGTTTTTTTAAACTATTTGGAATACGTTTTCAGGTGGTTTTCCAGTTAATGTGTAAGATATGGGGCAAATCAGTAAAATTAAAAAAAAAGTAAATATAGCTACGATTATCCTGACACACTTATACTCGCAGCAAGTGATATAAAAATTGTAAAGGTGCTGCCACACTGCTGTTTAAAAATATTTACAAACATTTTCTAACACTAATACATTTACTAACAAATGTTAGGAATTGTTACATTCTGTTAGGGATTGTTAAATGTTGTAAGTGCTCCTACATCAATGGAAAATGTTTACAAACATTTATAACATTTGAAAATTCGGCTCGCTCGCCGTTTGGATTTACGTTCCGACGCGTCTACACGAAAATGGGAGAAGATTTGCTCATTGGATTAGCTTTTATTTTTTATTTAAAAAAAAGAAAAAGCGCCATTTTTGGATTCGCCAAATACTAAGAACTAGACAAAAGTATAGACCAAAGATTATATCAATTACAGTACAGACAATTTACAGTACGCGCCGGGCCCCGTACTCTCCGCATACCCTGCTGTGGCCAGGATATATGTTTACAAACAAATGATAGCAAATGTTTTATTTTGTTACAATTTGTTAACTAACAACTTTTTTTAGAAATGTTTACTAACATTACCTAACATGAAAACATTTTCTAACATTGTGATCGTATATGTTTCCTAACAAATGTTTACTAACGTTTGTAAACATTTTTAAACAGCAGTGTGGCAGCACCTTAATTCCCTTCAACTTCAAATTCGTAAAATGTTGTTTGCCATCCCCAGCGGTACAAACGGCGTCCAAGTCCCTGATGGAGGCCATCACGGAGGCGTACGAGAGCGGCTGGTCAGGCCACGACCTGCTGTACGTGCAGGCGCAGAACATGGAGATGCTGTGGCAGGACTTCTCGCACAAGCTCGGCGACCAGGTGCTCATCCCGCTCAACACCTACACCAACCAGTTCCCCGAAGTCAGGGTGAGTTACTACTACTTTTTTCCGTTTTTTTTCATCATCAGCCTATAAAAGTCCCACTGCTGGGCACAGGTCTTCTCACACGAACAACATCACATGGGGATATTAGGCCATAACCAACCACGCTGGCCGGTTGCGGGTTGGTGGGTTGGTTTCATTTTTTTACTTGGTTAAATGTCGTCACATTTCAAATTTCAATATCGTTTATTCAATTTAGCCCACAATAATTAAGCACTTATGAATGTCGCTATGCCATCGGTTCGTAAGTCCTAACTATGGGGCGGGAGCCTTGTACTGAGAAGAACCGGCAAGAAACTCAGCTAGGGCATTTCTTTTCTCCCTTTCTTTTAAAGCTTCAATACAAGTTGGAAAATGCCCTCCCTATCATAGGACATTTTCCATTACAACAAAAAACATTTAATACGAGTCCCTTCCCTCGCCCAGCTAGAAAGATCTAGAAGGGAGAGGGGGGGCCTACCCACTAAAAACCCAGTACGACCACGAACAGCAAGCACCGAGTTCAAAGTACTTACACTACTACCTAGTCTGTCATTTTATATAAGAGGTGGCCAAGCTCGAGTGAAATTAGGCTGGTCGTGTTAGCCACATGCGTTTCTAGCACATAGACGACGCCGTTGAGGTGGTGCTGTATGTCATTAAGACTGTTGTCCATTATGCCGAGAGCTAATTAATTACTTTAACCGATTACTTAAATTTGGTCTAGGATTCTGCTGAGAATCCGTTTATATGATGATTGCCGACCACCCTAATTCCTATTTCTGCCGATTCAGAATTGTTTTCCATTGCTGAGTTCCAGTTTGAAAGGGTCATAAACTACATCGCTGGTCCTATGTGGTTTGACCAAGTATGAAAATTTTACCTTATCTGGTACTGCGCCCTTTGAGCCCTCACTCGTTAAGTTACGTTTCTTTTTGAAAACATCAGTCAATATTTAATGTTTTATTGCAGAAAAAAGTTGAAAAACGAGGGCGCAAACTTGTGGACTACGACAGCCAGAGGCACAGCTTCCAGAACCTACAGTCCAACGCCGCCAAGAGACGGGATGACGTCAAGGTACTGTACAATTATTTATAAGCCATCGTTATTCCCGGATACGGTTCTTACAGCCTATATACGAGTAGAAGCGTATTTTGAAGTTAGCAGCACACATTTTTATCATGTTTAGTTTTTTGGAAATCCAAAACAGTCAAGAAATCGAAAAGGTAAATACCAATGTGTTTATGATTTTATGGGAGTTATTATTGTAATACACGGTCGTAATGTGCATTTATATGAAATTTTAGAGATAACTTCAGGATTTTTTTTCTATCGAGCAAAATGTTTCCAATCGAGTTTTGGAAACAGTCATCCCCTCACACATACGTTCTGTAATACATATTGAAAAATTCAGTGCGAAATATCTGCTAATAGAAAACAGCCAATATTTCCGTTGTCACCGCCTAACTCCCCTTAAGGAATTGACTAACTTCCTGTCTGCCTTTTTAGGCGAACGATTTTTGCTTTTTATGTATGGGGTAAATGGGGTTTCAGCGCAGCGATAGCGCTGCGACCGCGCAACCCTTGGCCAACAATTAGAATACGTCCTAATTCAAAATGCGCTTCACCTTCAATTCTCAGATCGGGCAAAGTGTGGTTTCGGATTTGTCGGTGTAGCCTAGCTCTGGTTTGTGATCACCAACCCGCACCTGAGGGCGTACTCTCTTTCCTCGAAACAAAATTTCGGCCGATTTTCGTTTGCTATTTATAGCGCTCTCTATTATTTTAGAAATTTCAAACAATTTTCTAATAATTAGTAATCTAAATGCCAAACCTATTTTGTATGAACGAAATTCCGGAAGGAATGGAAACCGCTGTAAATAGCAAACGAAAGTCGGCCGAAATTTCGTTTCGGAGAAAGAGAGTAGGGTATCTGGCAAGGGCTATGCGTCGCTGCTGTGCGGCGATGCTAAATATCAGACACACTTATCCCGACTTTTGTCTAAAAACATACAAATAACAAAAGACAACAACAACATGCAAAAGAATAAAGATAAATTTATGTTTATTTATTTATGTAAATACCTATAACAGATGTATGTATAAAAATCATTATCTTTATTGTTCTTCTCGATTCGTAGTTTACACGAGTGCCATCTTTCAGGTGACGAAGGGCCGCGAGCAGCTCGAAGAAGCGAAGCGCACTTACGAGGTGCTCAACTCTGAGCTGCACGACGAGCTGCCCGCGCTCTACGACAGCCGCGTGCTGTTCTACGTGCACAACCTGCAGACGCTGTTCAGCGCCGAGCAGCTGTTCCACAGCGAGACCTCCAAGGTAACTACATACCACTATTATACCCAAACGGTAAGTAAGCAATGAGGACCGCAGAAGAGTGCAACTTTGGTTAAGATGGATCTTGAGGCTCGCCGTGAATTATCTAGCTAGAACGTCTAACGGAACACTTAGTAACAACTTTGTCTAAAGACTATATAACCAATTGACTGCGCTTGCGTTGCTGGGCTACCGCATTCGCCAAGCATAATGATATAACGAGTGTATGCGACGAATTCAGCTTCATTGTGCCTCGCGCAACGCACAGTGTTCCCGCTCCATACTAAGTAGATGACAAAATTATTTCTGAGGTTTTTTATTATTCTATTGTTAACCCATTAGCGCTCTCTGTACTCGTGCGAGTACAGCTACAAAGTGTAACAATTCATACTAATTATCTATGGTTTTTGTTATAAAAACCATTTATTTCATTACTAAACATCACTAGCAGATTAAAAAAAGATAAAATTTGGTGGAAACGCAAAAATAAATGTATTGTTTTCTGTTGTAAAATAAGAGTTGCAGATCAAAGTACTAAGGTAAGTTTTGATAATTTGTTTTAAATATTATTATTGATTTATTTGGACTTGTTTTGTATTAGTGCTTATTGTTCGAATACACATAATCATAAAATACTGTTTTAGCTTCATTTCATTCCAATAAATACGTATTAGACTATATTTTATCACACTGTACTTGGGCGGGTACAGTGGGCACTTATGTCTGGTATTTTGCAGGTATTTTTGAATAATCCACCATGGCCAACCGTCGCGTTTTTACAAGTAGAAATGAGTATTCAAGGCTGGAAGAAGCTATTGAATCAATTAAGAAGACATCATATTAAATATCATCACTTTCATCAGCCATATATGGCTGATGAAAGTGATGATATTTAATATGATGTCTTCTTCTTGCCACCTGTATCAGCCATAGTAAGTGACGAAGAAGAAGGAAATGATGATGATCTCGCTAAATACGACTATGCCAAGAGATGTGCCAGGGACAATTGAGGTGACTCCGCGTCGCCACAGTAATAGTACTACTCAAAAATTGTTCCCAGTGAACATATTGTTTATTTTGACAATTTGTTCACCAATTATCAGTTACTATGGGATCTACGTCGTCTAGGCTACTGAGCAACGGGCACAATTCGAGATAATAGGACAAAAAAATGTCCTGTCACTCCTGTTCAGGATATGAAGAAACGGCCAAGAGCAGAATACGACTACCGATTACCGATACGAATAATGAAATTACAATGGTGCGGTGGAAAGATAATAACATAGTTAGAATTGGAACTAATTTTGATCAGATTGAGCCCATGGGAATAGTAAAAAGATGGTGCATATTGCTAAGCAGAAAGTTTATTTCAATATTCCTAGATTATTTGTACATTACAACAAAGGTATGGGAGGTGTTGACCAAATGGACCAGTCGATCAGCCTTTATAGAGTATGAGCCATGAAGGGAAAGAAATGGTGCTGGGTGATGCTTACCTACCTTCTAGATATTGCTATTTCTAATGCACGGCGGTTGCTTGTTTTGCTAAGCAAGAATAAAGTAGCTGAATGGATGGATCAGTTATCATTTCGACGTACCATAGCAAGAGCCTACCTAACACCTACAAAAACAAATATCCGACTTTCGTCATCGTCAGTAGTAGGATTTGATCAAAAAAATAACGGTCACAACCCAGAACGTATAGAAAATCAGTTGCGGTGTGTTATTTGTCACAATCGTGTTCGTTGGCATTGCGAACTTTGCATGAAAACATTATGTGTTGAGCGGCCTTGCTTTGGTAGTTTCCATACTTAATCCGCCCACTGTACCCGGCCGAGTACACCCCTATAACATATGTTTTAATTTTTTTACCCGAAATTTTGATTATGATACCTTTTGTTTAATCGGTAATGATACAATAAATAACATGAAAAAAGAGTTTTTACGAGCAGTTTCATTTTGGGCGTTAATGGGTTAATTATTGATCATGAAAAGTAGTGTAAAGTAAGTTCAAATAGTTTCGTGAATTATTTTTTTACTCATATTTTGACGTATCACCAACAAACACATGTATAATATATCTAAACTATGTAAGGTTTTTATAACATAATTAGTATATCTTAAAGACAATACCTTGGTCTCCAGAATCCATAGTAGAAATTGTTCAAAAAACTAATATTTAAACTTCAAACACAGTATCTTAACAACAACTTTGCGCAAGCGAAACAAACGTAAAAAATGTTTGCACTACTTTAACAATTTATTAAGCACGTTTATCGTGCGAAAACTACCCTCTTTTTAACATATTGATGGTCAATTTATTCTGTAATGTATGATAATCGATGGTCGTTTTTGACCTACCTCCAAATTTTGAAAAATCCTTTTTGTCTTATGGCGGGAACACTGTGCAACGTCCCGAGCCGCGCGTCCGTTATTAATTACGTACGACAAAGTTTAAGACGCATTGCACCATAAAAATGCCTAGCTGTGCTATGAAATAGTGTAGAATGTCAAGTACTACCTTAAAATATAAAATTCATGGCATAACCTTTCACAGGTAAGTAATATTTAATTAAGAAATGCTTTTATCGTTTATATAAAAATGAGTCAAAATGGCTGGAGCTGACGCGTTGATGTCTTTCTACTTGTCTCTTTCTTGCCAATGCAAATTTACGCGTGCAGTTGTCTCTTTTTTTCTCGATAGTGCAGTAACATGAAACCCAGCTACCATATCGATTTATCATCCTAAAATATTTTTCCAGATATAATTTTTCATCAATTTGACACTGAGATGCCAAACCATCTCATCGATTTAGCCTGCTGTGTGATTAAAAAGTAAACAGATGCACGGCTTACATTTTTGATACTTGACATTGCTCTTGATACTTTTAGAGTTAGACATTTTGTAAAGATCTTTAAGTTTATATTCAATGAAGGACATTAATGCAAATTTTACACGAATAATGACGCATTGATATATTACCAAACTTTTAGACCAAATCTTTTAGTGTAAGCTGCCATTACAATATTGTTTAAGTGAAAAATGTTTGAACCGATTCCTGTAATCTCCAATACAATATCGTTTGGGTAAATTGTTTGCTGTGTTATATCTATCGAAAGATGCAACACTGTCCCTTTAACCTTATGTGAGAGATAGTGATAGCACCATACCTTGTACCCGGAACGCATCGCTTGTTGTAAGAGTCATCGCATTCACTCGAACCTACCTTAGGTGAGAGACAGTGATAGCACGCTGCCCTGCCCCCGCACTTGTACGTTGGCAATGTGTAATATTCAATTGACATATCAAAAACAAAGCATATCGATATAAAAATAATATTCATAAAAAACCATAAATTCGTATAAAAAGTATCCACGTCGTGGACATGCTCCCCTTTTTTATAAGGGAACTTACTTCCTTAATGGACGCCGTAATACCCCCATTGGGTACCAATATCTACTACTCTCACTACGCCGTCTCGACCCGGGAAAAGAGCCGCAATCACGCCTCGAGGCCAGGTACCCCTCGGCAGATCTCCATCACCGATGAGCACCGGGTCCCCAACCCTGACCGTGACTTCTGTTCCCGGCACGCACATGTTATCAGTAGTGGCACTGGAGCCAAAGTAGGAAGCTATTCCGTGACCCAGCGGTTCCAAAAATGATCTACCAGTCGTAGCGCCTTTCGCCAACTGCTTCTACCCACCAGAGCCGCGTCCGACAGATCCTCATGAGGAAACGAGCGTCCTGGTGAGCTCCCGATTAGAAAATTACTAGGAGTAGCGCTCTGAGGTAGTCTGCGTCCTGACGCTGTAGTCAGGTGACACATGAGTCAAAGGGCGCGTGTGGACGATTGCCTCTGCTTCAGCCATCATGGTGCAGAGAACTTGTTCGCAGGGAGCCCGCTCTCGGAGGGTCACCTTCAGGGCTATTTTCAAGGTTCTGAAGAGCCCGCCCCACTCATGAAGGGCTGCGTCGTATAGAGTACGAAGCTGGCATTTGGCACCTACGAACTTCGTCCCATTGTCAGAATAAATGGCGCTAGGCGTGCCGCGACGAGCGATCAATGGCAGATCTCCCTGAGGCGAGGCTTCGTCACACTCAGCGCCCCTTTACCAGCGTCGGCGTTGACTATTGCGGGCCTGTAGCAGTCGCTGCGGGACCCCGGCGAGAGAAGCACTTCGTGGCGCTATTTACCTGTCTGGTGCCGAGAGCCATTCACCTTGAAATAGTTGCCAGCCTTTCACCGGATTCGGCTATCATGGTCTCCGTAGCAAAGTTTCAGTTGATGAGTATCAATGAAAAGTGAGATTTTGTTGACAATAAGAAATTGAGCAAGGTTTGCCTTAGCCTTTACAACAATAAATGCAATTTTTTTTAAAATGTGGAATATGCTAAAGCAAGTTTCTTATCACAGTACTATATTCAGAACAAATACAACCGTATATGTTCTGAATGTAGTACTGTGATAAGAGAATAAGTTGTCAAATAGCCCTGCTTCTTCTGACATGGTAGTCTTGCCTACTATCAAGGTAAAGATTAATGACAAAAATGGTTCCTTTGTTGTTGCAAAAGGGTTGTTTTAGACACCGGAAGCTAAACTTCTTTTATTACATCCGATTTAATGTGCAAGCTAGGTTTACCCACCTTCAAGCACGTGGTTAAAAAATATCAGCCTTGCATGGGTCAAAAGGAAAATTTGTTATCCAGGGCTGCAAATGTAATGCTCAATTCATTGCACGATAATTATAATTGCAATGCATTATTCTCTGTGGTAGACAACATTACTTACATCATTTCTACCACAGTCTAAGTTTAATTTAAATAATATTGATCTTCCCAGTAATATCAATTTAGCCGACAATGAATTTTACATTCCAAGCCAAATTTCATTTTTGCTTTCTTCTGAAGTATACTTGAAAGCAAAAATATCGCACACACCTGATATTTATTAATAAAATCTTATTAACTAAGTTCATGGTACATTTAGATATAAGTTTCTGAAAACCTAGTTTTATAACGAACAGATTGATACCTAACTCATATAAAATCGTATAATGCAGTCTATTTCATGCAGTCATTTCTGCGATTTAAGTTCAAGAAATTACGACTATGCGATATTTTTGCTTTCAAGTGTATTTTTTAGAATAGTACCAGACAAAATTGATCTATCTAGAGGAAGCTTTTGCTTGTTATCAACAAAATTCGGCTACATATTATCTGGCAATATAAAAAAATATATTTGTCTCTCTAGTTCTAAACACGATAGTGTTGTTTTGCACGCTGTCTCTTATCAAGGTGATGTAGATCTTCTCCTACAAAGTGGGAAGAACAACATATTCCCGAAATAAAAAGGGAGGATCAAATCCGCATATCTGTGAGACCGAATTTCAAAACTCGGTACAGTTAATCGATAACCGATTTCAGGTTCTGCTACCGCTTGCTTAAAGTATCTATCTATGGCGAAGTTAAAGTTCGGTAAATTATTTGATTTGACATTGCAGCGATTGAATGACCATACAAAAAGGTTTGATAGGAACCCCAAGCTGAAAAAGAGTCATTCTCTGAATTTATTGAAGAGTATCTAGAATTGGGGCACACAAAAATCATTGATTTAACCTCATGAGAAATACATATTGATCAACATTATTTTATGCCTCATCATCCAGTCTTAAGGGAGCATAGCCTTACAACAAAGCATAGTCTTTGATGGGAGCGCAAAAACAAAATCAGATTTTAGCCTCAATGATGTTTTGTAAAATAGACCAACAGTACAGCAGAGTCTATTTGAAATATATGTGTTGTTTCGATCATATGAGTTTATAGCTCTATGCGACGACCGTCAAATGTATCGACAAATCAATATTGATCCCTCCCAAGTTCATTTACAAAATATCTTGTGGAGAAGAAGTTTAACACAAAGGTAATTTAGCTTTTGTTTACGTACAATATACTTACCTTTATTGTTGAAATTTTGCATTCACAATCCCATATAGATATAGGATAAAATGTTTACTAGAAAAAAAATCAACCAGTCTCAGGAAGCTCGAGTGGGATTCGAACCCACGACCTTTGGATTGCCGGTCCACTGCTCTAACCGCTGAGCTACCGAGACCCCAGAAGGCTCGTTGAATTTTTCCTAGTAGTTTTTATTTACGCTGCAAGCCAGCGGTATTACGTCACTGTGTCATGTGTCGTTGTGTCTGTGTCGTCATATTTTCCCCAAAGGGTTAATCAGAGCCTAGGCAATGAGGACCGCTAAAGCAGTCCTCTGCCATACTCCACTTTTAACCAAATATTGACTGCACATGTGTTCAGCGTGACAGATGTGAGCCCATCAAGTATTTTTTATTTTTGTTAAAATATAATCTTCCTTATTACAAAATATTTATTTTTATCGATATTGATAATATTGCCGTGGTCTCCCTATTACAATCACATGTCATTGCGATGACCAATGAGCGAGTCAATGTCACACTCTCTGTATAAAGCTGTGCAGTTTCTTGCACTCATTGTTCTCCACAGCTAAAAAAAGACGCCACCATTCAAAATTTCTTATTAATAAGAATAAAATAAATTCTTAACAATAACCATATATTTTAATTACAATAAAGTATTTTACAACAATTACCAAAAGCGCGGTAGCTCAACTGTCAAACTTCGGCAACTAGTGCTGGGGTACGGTGCATAGGGATGTGCTAATCGATTGATCTAACGTTCGTCTAACATTAATTATTAAAGTGTTCTTGAGTATTATTTTTAACCTTTAATTATCCCTCGTCCCAGGTGTACGCCGAGCTGGAGGCTATAACCGACAAGCTAGCGACAGACTGCCAGCGCGGCTCCTACACCAAGCGCAACAACGGCGCGCCGCTGCCCGCGCTGCCGCCGCAGACGCTCAACGGCAACGCGCCCGACCCCACGGATACCGTGCAGAGTGAGTGCTTACTTACACGTGCGTTTTATATGTGACAATGTCAAAATAATATGTCTTAACTTACATTTAAACCTAGAGTCATTTAATCGTTGTTGAAAAACATTGTTTTGCTACTTTCATTATGGGTACGTATTATAATGCTGAATTTTAAAATACCGAATTTCATAAGACCTATCACGAATTTTAAAATGCCGAAAGTTCTAAATCCCGAAAGTTCAAAATCCCGAAAGTTCAAATCCTGAATGTTCAAAATCCCGAAGATTTATATATCTACAGCTGATATGCCGAAGTTCAAAATCCCGAAAGTTAGATTAACCGTGTTTTTACAATGTAACTTAAATTTCTAACCTATCACGTGACCCACAGGAGTAGGGCAGCTTGTATTTCTGTTGTCTAATAAAAAAAATAACCTCAAAATTCAAGACAATCGCTACGCTGCGCTTCGCGTTTGTCTTAAATTTCTAACCTATCACGTTACCTACAGGAGTAGGGCAGCTAGTATTTTTGTTGTCTAATAATAAAACATAACCTCGAAATTAGGTCTTATAAAATTTGGTATTTTTAATTTTCGGGATTTTGAACTTTCGGTATTTTGAACTTTCGTGATTTTGAATTTTCGGTTATTTGAAAATCGACATATTGAGCTTCGGTATATCGGGCATAGGTATTTCATACATTCGGTATTTTGATTTTAGATGTTCTAAAGTAGGTATTTTAGTTGTAGGGATTATGAATTTTTGGGACTTTAATACGTACCCTTCATTATCTACTTAAATAATCAAACTAGCGAAGCAATATACTTCTACTCTATTAAATGACTAGCACAGGTAAGGACTAGGCTTTAAACCTAAAATGAGCGGCGACCGGGCGATCTGTGCGTTCTAACGATCGCCCCGCCCAGCTCTCGCCCGTTTTTTCGCAACACTTCAAAACTTTTATTTTGGCCGTCGCCATCGCTCGATCGACGTTTATTTTGTAACCGCGGCCTTAGATCGGTTTCATAGTTAATTAGTTAATTAGCGTTTAATTTTTCGTATCGGTTTACGCGCCTACAGGTTTTCATTTCGAGGTTCAAAAAACCGAATGTGCTTGAATCCGCGTGCTTATTCCGGCGTGTTCGTTCGAACCAGTAGTGGGTGAATTTGTAGCAATATTTAGCTAATACGAGCTTATAAGCGCGTCATGTGACGTGCATGATATAAGGCGTACCTATACTTGCCTACACGCGCTTCCAAAAACAAGTTTATTCGCGCCTATCAAACGCTGGTCTGAAACCGGTCTTAAAACTATATTTTATTTGTACCTATGTAAAAAAAGTCTATGAAATGGAGGTGAGATGTCTAGTGTGAGAGCAGCCTAAATATTTAGCGCCAATCCGATTCGAGACATTTTTCTGTTCTATTTATTTTACTTGATGAAGCTGAAGATAACTTGATAAATAGAAGCAGTATCTTAAATTTAGAGTTGACACTAGACGCATTCTTAATCGTCTAATATATGATATTTAAAAAAATATCTACAAAATTACATTAGTTTCCGAGAAAAGAAAAGCAAAAAATTCAAAAATATCTACTTTAAAAAAAATGTTATTGTAATAACTTTCTAGTGGCGCCTCTAGTGGTAAAATATTGCAGCATTTCCTTTTTGTTCTTTTTGTCTTTGTTTGTTTGTTTATGTAATTTTTTATCGTAATAGTTCAATTAAAGTAAATTTAAGAACTTGAGCCCTAAAGATGATTAGTGTTAGGCAGTTATCCTTCTCTTGGCTATGTACGAGTATAGTAAATAACTCCATATAAACTAACAATGAAGTTTGGCTGCTTGTGCTGTTAGCTTAAAGCCGAAATGCGAAGTGTTGTTGTGTGTGTTTGTTTTAATACTCTGTGCAAATTATTGTTTGTCAATTTAAATGGTCGCCACGCCATATTCATAAAATGCTTGAAACCTACTTTCAAATTAAGAATACAAAAAAATAAAAGCACTTAAGATTGAACAGGCATTTGATATTTTTATGAATATGACGGTTATTGTAGAAGAATGAGATTGCAATACCTTCAATTAAAAGTAAATATAACTAAGAATACTTGTCGTTAAATTTCGGCAAAGTTCTTCCTTACTTTTCCTTTTACATTTGAAAGTGTGAAACCAGTGTGAATTTGTTTAGGATTGGAGTTCGGACGTGCGTTCTTGTCTGTGATTTTTAACTTTGTGTGTGCAAGTTTGCGACTGATCGCTGGGTTAATCATGTTACATTACGTGAAATAGATTTTTTATTATAATTAGAAAAAGTTTCCTTCCTACTTTAAAAATAATTTCCTTTCTTCCTAGATAAAAAGATTTTGCAAGTACATTATATTTTTGATGACATAAGAAAATTCGAGACATTTATTGTTATATGAATGACGAATGAATTATGAAAACAAGAGGAAAACATAATAATAAAATAAAAGATTTAGTTAAGCTCAAAAGTAAAAAGCTAAAATTACTTATATTGGTTAGTCGATTTGCTTTAAAAGACTAAAAGAAGAAGTGAAGCCGTTGGTCCCGGTTGTTGTCGTAAGGTGGCACTCGTTTAAACTCAACAACCCACAAAGAGCCATAATGACAAAAGCTTATCTCTGTATTAGGACATTGATAGTTGGTCAAAGTACTTTTGAATCGTCCAAACATTGTTTGTCTACTACCCTGTTGGATCGCGATAATGTGGTGCGTACCCCAGCGTTCACTCGCAGCAGCATGTAAGCGTGTGCATGTCCCGGCAGCGCCGCCGCCGCCGCGCGCCGCGCCCCCGTCGCCCGGCTGGGCGCCCCCCGACTCCCCCGTCGCCCCCACGGCTGACTCCCCCGCCCCCGCAGCTGACTCCCCCGCCCCCACAGCCGACTCCCCCGTCCCCACTGCTGAGTCCCCCGCCCCCGCCACGCCGCCCGCCGTCAACGGCGCGCCGCCGCCGCCCGCGCGCCGCGACCAGGACAAGCCCACCAGCGCCAGCGACGACAGAGCAGACGACCTGTACGATATACCCGTCGGTGAGTATGCGCCCCTGGTACCCAGGTGACCTACGCTACTACAGATAAGCGAGAATTTTTTCATTGTTCTATCGAGTTAAACCTAGTTTATGAATATGTATAAAGCTAATTTGTGTTAGAAATAAATACCTTTAATATAACTTATTTTTGTGTAGAAAGTAGCGCCATCTGCCTACGAGTTGGTTAAACAATTTAGATAATTAGAAAAGTTAGGGTAGTTAGTGTAGGAAGTAATGAAACGCGCGTGGGTGTTATGAAGGTGTCTGTTATTGAAAAAATCATTTGTTATTGACAAGTGACAATATTATACAATATACAATTGGCTATTTGACAGTTGTAACAATAAAATATGAAATATGTCGGAAATGGTAGCTTATAATTTAACGATAATTATCCAATAGTTTTTTTTTATTAAGATAATTTGTAAATATTTTATTTTTACAAAATAAATTTGCGATTTTTATCTGTGCATTACAAGACACGAAACACGGGCGGCCATGATTGAGCTTCATGTGACGTCACATTTCACAAAGTATACAAGAACTATCTGTCAGGTTTCAAATTAAGTTTCTATATTTATTGAAATGTGACGTCACAGAGCAAAATGTCACGTGACCAACCGTTTTCGCACGTAATTTGAAATCAATAAAGAAAAATATGTTTTTTTTCTGTTAATTAAATCTTTTCCGAGAAAGAAAATATTGTACGGGGTATAAAATAAGCGTTTGTAATTTTTTTAATACTTTTTCGAAAACTGTCAAGTAGCCAATTATACAATATACAATTATACATTATACAATTATACATTATACAATTATACAATCACACTAATATTATAAAGGCGAAAGTTTGTGAGTGTATATGTTTGTTACTTCTTCACGAAAAACTACTGTATGGATTTGGATGAAATTCGGAATACAGATAGTTTATAAACTGGATTAACACATAGGGTACTTTTTTATCCCGATATTCCCACGGGAACGGGAACCACGCGGGTGAAACCGCGAGCGGCCGCTAGTATACAATACTATACAGAACCGATATCATAGCGACATTCATAAATGCTCAATTATTGTAGCCTAAATTGAATAAATGAATTTAACTTTGACTTTTGACTTTATACCTATTTACAATCATCCTAGAAATTAGTTACAAGTTGTTTACATAAGCTTGTAACTAGATGGCGCTACTACGATTCCCTTCAGATAGTAATTGACGTTAACTCGATCGAATAGTGAATAAAACTCGCCTCTCTCTACGTAAAAATAGGGTCGTAAGTTGGATGGAGCACTTCAAAATTTGTGTTGAATACCTGCATCGAGCGCTAAAGGTTTAAGATACTACAGCTATACCATTCATTTATACTATTCACGTGATTGTAATTCATCTTAACACAAAAATAGATTACTCTTCAAATGGCCTTTTTAAAACTGCTATAAAAATAGTACTCAATCTTAACATAATAATTAAAAGCAGTTGACAATGAAAATGATTTTCCTTTAGATGCATATTTATCCTAGCGTTATTTATTACTCAACATAATATAATGTATTTTAAATAATGTTAAGGTGTAGACACATGCTAATTGGTTGTTCGGTTGTTGTTGTAAGTAGATAGAGGCATGGAGCTTAATACTATTATCTATCGGTACCTATATCACTTTTCTGCTAAACTCGTATATATTTATCTGGTATACTTTCTTAAAGTCTGTTAGGCATGTGTATTTCAAACTTGAACTTTTATTCTAATATTAAACTTTTAACCGTGATGTACTCGTAAAATATATAGAGAAGAGAGCGTAATTCCGCAAAATTGATATAAGAAAAATAAATATAGATGCTAAATGCTGTCATCGGTTGGTTTAAAATCAAATTAGAAAAATACTTTTAATAGTTCTTTCGATAAAGGTTTTTAAACAATTATCAAAAAAATTGTTGCAAATTGTTAAGTCTATGTTACAAAGCAGTCTACTATACCACATTTATATTCCCACATCAAAGCATAGGTCAGGTTATATCAGACATACTCACATTCTCCCAGGGTCGCCGGACACGCCAGAGAAGTTGAATAATAACGGCGACGAAAAGCAAGTAGACGTAGAACAGAAACAGAAAGAGACAGACAATAAATCTGACGACAGTCAGAGCAAGACAGACAATAAACCAAATGAGAGACAGAGCAAGACAGACAATAAACCTAACGAGCGACAGAGCAAGACAGACAATAAACCTAACGAGCGTCAGAGCAAGACAGACAATGTATCTAACGACAATCAGAGCAAGACAGACGAAGTTTACGACATTCCCGTCGGTAAGTGCGCTAGTTTGGAGCCTGTTCAAATCGCTGCAGCCCATACAAAGTACAGACAACGTCAAAATAATCTTAGCATGCCATGATCCATAGGTATATCCAATTTTACACCATAGTTGCTTACTCGTCAAGTATCGGGTGAAAAGGGGTTTTAAGTCTAGCATATGATATTATGTACAAAAGCTTTTAATTTAAATATAATTTTGTAAATTCTAGCCTGTAAAAGGTGTTATTTAATTGAGTGCGAATATTTTAGCTCTGGTTTGAGTTGACTTATTCAAAAGTTTTATTTTAAATTGTCCAATGTTTCGTTTTTATTTCATCAAATATCAGCATCACACTGCAGATGATCAAATAACTTATCATACCCACGAATTCACGCAAGCGACACGAACAAAAGCAATGCTTTTAAAAGCATTCAACAAAATCTGTGGCAGTAATTAGTTATGGCCGTGCTTTGGAAGGCAAAGAAAGCCGCTGGTCCCGGTTGTTGTCGTTAAATGTCAGACATTAAATCAGCATTGGGCCAGTGTGGTGGGTTATGGCCCATTCTCCCCATTGTCCATGTAGGAAGGCCTGTGGCCAGCAGTGGGAGGTGTATGGGCTGATGATGAAATCAGCTACTCGGCAGAAATCGTCAATTTTTTGAAAACTAGCATTATTATTCTTTTTTCTTATTCAAAATATTCGCACTTAATTCTAGGCTACCTTATACAATTTCTAATAATCTTTAAAATATATCAAGGCTTCTGCGTCAGTCAAATATTTTCGCAACAATATTTAAAATATTTGAATGCTTAAATCATTTTGATGCTGCCTGGTAAATCTTTGAAACGCATATGTTTATAATGAGTGCCGATTAATTTGAAGAGGGTTCAATCTAAATCTTTATTCAGGAGGGTATTAAATGATACATTGCTAAGGCAAAATGAATTTCTTCTATTATGTATTTATGTTATAAGTTTAAGTGAGTAGTATATTTTGGGTTATCGTTATTTATTATATTGTAAATATGCCCCCATAATTATTAATTTTCCTTTAATTGTTATTATTTATGCAGTTATATATATATCGTGCAGCGAAAGGTAATCCAATCATATTATTTTTGTATGTATTTATTTGGCTTAACTAATGAGTTTGTTGGCTTGGCATTTTTAAACTAATACTTACATCTGTACTTAAACGTAGGAATGGTATGTATATATTAAAATTTTAGTAATTGTGCGGACATTGCTAAAATTTAAATTCATTAAATGTGTTAAAATAAATTTCATGTACGGGATTTGAAGTGTGACCCTTAGGGATGGAATACAACTACGAAATAGCCTAATTTGCCAGATGGCCAAAAGGTGCGACTTCAAATCTTGTTTGTAGATTTTTATTTCAACAATTTTTTAAATAGAATCGGTATTTACATCATATATTTGGTTCATTTTGTTGGTAAGATATCTAAAATTTATCATGGATATAAGACGATGTAAGCAATAATAGTATCTTACGTTATTTTTTATTTTACAACTGTTTCTCTACCCCTACGACTCTGCAAAAATTCGCAGTGTGCAATCGACCTTAGCCTGCCTGTCCACTGAAACCGTCCACTGGAGCGGAGCTTAGATTCTATTATAATTTTGGCACAGCTCCGCTCCTCTCCTCTCTTCTCCGCTTCATCCAGTGGAGAGGCAGTCTGAAGTGGGTATTAGCGTGTTTACCACATGCGCGGGCAGTTAAGGTTTTTCCAAACAGAATGCGTTCTTGGTTGGCGTTCGAACGCTTTATAGCGCCAGTTGCGTTGTACTGTGACGGTGTTACGGTGGCAAACGGAGTGCGTGCGAGCATTGCTAGCGTTTGCGCTCTGTTTACGCTTTATGGCGCCACAGTACAACGCTACTCAGCGCTATAGTGCGGTGTCAGTATGCAGCGCTGTTCTGCCTTAATAAGAAGAAAAAGATTAAGTCGCAAATTCTGAGAAATAGAATTTTTTGTAGTGTCCAAATCAATTCTTCGATTTCACAAAATTTAAGACTAATGCTTTTTCCGTGCTTGCTCAGCGACTAGTGCGAGTCTTAGCTGGGCAGTTTTGCGCTTCGACGCGCGCTAGGATCGCGTTCTGTTTAAGCCTTAAAGTGTCGCTCTCGATAAGTTTTTCTTTATTTGTAATGAATTTAGAATCAAATTTACATAAAACGCTCTGTAGTTCACTAAAGAAACATATTCAGATAAATTTAAGATGTATAGGTATTGTATTTATTATCTGTGTGTGTGACCAGCGGCTGTTTTGATTATGGCCAAAAGTGGTCCCAATTTTATAAAAATTAAAAGATAAACAATGGTCGGCTCCATATCCAAAGTCACAAATTGAAATTATGGGCTACTTAGGGCGTCATAATCTTTAATTTTAAGATTCTGCCTGACTATGTCTGTAATATTTCATGCAATTATTTGAAATAAACAGTTTAAATTTTTTTTTTTAAATTATCAATTATTAAAAAACCTGCTATTTGTACGTAGCCAATAAATACAATGTTTACCGCAAATATATTTAACAACAGAGTTTTCTGAATTAGTTTCAAAATAGATATTGAATAAGGATAAACTGAGCGTGTGCCCGGCCGCTTGCAGGGGCCACGCTGGCGGGGCTGCCTTCGGGCGCGCTGTACCGCGTGCGCGCGACGTACCGCTACACGCGCGAGGACGCCGACGAACTGTCCTTCGACGTGGGCGACCTCATCCGCGTCGTGGAGTACGACGACCCCGACGAGCAGGTACACTTTTCATGTGTTTTCTCCCTTTAAACCTAGATACACAAACATCACATATTATAAAGTAATGTCGCCGTTTTCCTCTGTCCGTGGCACCGCACTATTCTCCTAAACAATGCAATGGATTTTTATGCGGTTTTCACTAAAAGATAGAGCGTTAACTGAGAATGGTTTTGTTTATATTTTGTAGATATATTGTACAAAATGACTGAAGTATGACGATGTTTCTAAGTTAGCGCGAACGAAGGCGCGGGCGACCGCTAGTCGCATATAAAACATGTTTGAAAAAGTGATTCCAACTATTCTATACGCTTTTGTTTTCGAATAATCACAACTAATTTTGGTACTCGGCTCTATCATCTCCACAGTAGGTATTAAATTTGGACAGCAATGTCAAATGACAACTGACAGCAATCCAATGATCACCTTTGGTTGAAGCATTAATTCGAGGCGACACTTTGAGAGCGCTATGCTGTATCTATTTAGATGATCGAAGCTTTGATCACATTATAAAAACTAGACGTACAATCAACGCTCACACCTCTGAACCAACAGAGCAGGTATCTAGCGAGATGTTTAGCTACCTACACATTTCGTTCAGTAGTCTGTGTGAGCTAGGTTTATGTAAACATGACGAGATGCTTCTTCCAAAAATGCTATTCTGCCAAAACACATATACGTCAAAGTATATGTCAAAGCTGCCGCTATTCTACTACGATTTAGTATAAGATCGTGTAATCTAGTTTTTATATATGATCGAAGGTTTCCTTTTTCCTTCGTCTACCTTGTCCCACTGCTGGGTAGAATCCTCACTCAAGTCCTTCCGTCTATCTCTTTCTCGAGACACCTTTTTCTAGTCGAGCTGATGTGCGTTCAGATCATTTCGCCACCTCTTTATTCAATGATAATGAGTGTTGATAATTGCATCCGATTGCAAGAACGGCTAAATATACACTACCTCAATTAATTATTGTTTTGATGACAGTACACGGCGACCGCCGCCTATGACCGAGAGTGTTCGATATTGCACCGAACATGTGGTCTTATGGCTAACCATGGCTAACCAGTGGTCTAAACCACTGGTCTCAAACATAGATGTCCCGGTTTCGATTCCCAGCGGCAGGAACACTAATTGTTATAGTTTTTTATTGTACCAACTAAATTAACTAATTGTCATAATGTGTTTCACAGGAGGAAGGCTGGTTAATGGGCATCAAAGAAACGACCAACGAGAAAGGAATGTTCCCGGCGAACTTCACGCGCCCGATATGAGGCCGCCGCCGACCCACTGCCGCCCGAGACGCCACACCACCCAAATATCGTTACGCTGCTCGAAAAATATCGTTACATTGCTCGAAGTATCGTTACACTCCTCGAAATATCGTTAAGCCGCTCGAGATATCGTTAAACCACTCGAGCGTTTACTCAAAATCTGAGCAATCGAGCTATCAAATGAACTTAGTGTTATGTGCATTATGATACCTAATGGTTAGACAAACTAATCGCCTATCATTATTTCCGTCAAACAATGATTGTTCGTTATTTGACGCAAATAATAAATGCCCACAACACTATTATTTAGTCTTTAGTTGTTGAATGTTAATAGAAATCTATTATTTATTATTATTTTGTGTTGTATTACAACGAATTATGAATAATGTCTTACCCGTTTATTTAATAATATTTGAGACTAATGATTTTGTAAATACAGCGTATGTAGACCACCAGATTAGTCACTGTCAGTATGGTGAAGGGTTTATCGATGTTTTATTCGATTTTAATGGTTTTATATATTTATTACGTACAAAACATTTTTTGAAAGACCTTTTTTATTAATAATGTCGTTTGTACAGAATTTTGAATAAAGTGCTGTTTTGATAAGCAAAAAAATTAAATTATGACTTTGTTAATACTTATTAAATTGACTTTTATGTAAAATATTATATGCTCAATGGCTTTTAAGAATTCTATAGTCAATGGTATGACAGTAAAGTTGTTTATAAATAAAGAGCAAATTTTAAGAAACTAATGCTCATAAATATATTGGAAAGTGACCTTAACAAGAAGTAACTGCACTTTTAATATCTTTACGATTATTTCTTTTTTTTTTGGGATATTATTTTACAGTAAGTATTTAATTTGACAAATGGACATTCGAACACATATTTTTAGTCTCCTCTGCTGTATTTGAACTTAAATCTGTAATTGACATTATTTATATTCATTCTACAGTGCGCTTGAAAGTCTACTTAAATCCATATTTGGACAATACCTTATTGCGTTTTATTGAAGAGACAAGTTGTACTAGTCAACAGTACATCCGAAGAAGTGACTATTTCAAAAATTCTTCTCTTATATCAACATTTCCATTGACACACTGCATTTCATTGAAACTAGTGTCTGCATTTCAAAAATATCTTTACGAACTCGTAACATAGTTGTAGCTACACAATATTCTCCAAACTCATTATATTTATTTTAATGTCTATCAAATCAGTGTCATTGTCATTTTCATTGTATATAAAATATGGTTACTTATAGAGATTTTTTTGTTGACCCCTATATCTTATTGTTAATCATTTTAACACAGTAAGTTAATCAGTTGGAATGTAATAAAACTATATCTTATGATTATTATACTCCATAGAACAAGTTTCGTTTGTAGGAATAAAAGATTTTTGTTAAACTTAACCGTATTAGTAGCATACGTACTAACTTCGTACTTTAAGAAAGCTTTTGAATAACTTCAAAATTTAAAGTTTTCCAAATAATATCATGTTTAACTGTAAAGGGCTTTAAGCTGCAGACTTGTACAGAAATTGACTGTTGTAGTTGAGTACAACAGATTGATTGTTTGTTTTTGAATTTTAAACTCGTCAAGTAACTTTTCAGTCCTGTCCTTATATTAAATAGAATTTAATACATAAAGCTCACTTCTCACTAATTGCCATGATTAAAATATGTAAAGACAAAAAAAACAACTTATCTTTTGCATAAACTTAGAACTTCTTATGAAATCTTTAAAATAATGTTATGTATTCGTGTAAGATTAAGAAACCAACTCGGTCAGTGACGGAATTGACTAACGTTTTATTTGTGAAAACTTTAAAAGTGACGAAGACGATTGTGCCCAGAAAGAATTGATATTACAATGCCTGTGTCAAAAACGGTGCTTGAAAGTGTACATAATTTATATATTTTACATTTTTACTCCGTAACGTTAGTGTAAGGAGCGGTTGAATCATGTGTTCCATAAGTCGAGACCTTTCCACAATATTCCCCGGCGTGTGGCATATTATGCGAAACTTCAAAAACAACGCTGGTCGTCGAGCCATAGTAACCCATATGTCGTTCATAGTGATTGACCAGTTTTACAGATCATGTAATTAGTGAAATTAGCAACAACCATTACTTATTAACTATTTGGAAATAATAATACCGACTATTGTTAATATTATCACCAACATTGACTGATGTTATGTAGAAAATGTTGAGAAGTAAGTTGCAACGTTGTGTAGGCATAAGAATAAGTAAAGTGTTACGTAGAAACAAGAGATTTTTTTCAATGGGTTTTGGTTTTTTTTAATATTCTTATTTACACTGGCAACATTGTGGTCACTGACAGTCGTTCAATTGTCAAATAGCTGAGTTCCTCGTACATGTAATGTTTACTTATTCTCATGGTGCAGGAGTCCTGTCCAAAGCGAGTTGTGGCTTACATCAGCAGTGCCATGCGAAGGTCCATAATATAATGTTAATTTATAAGTTTGTTAGGACTTGTACAGTTTTTACAACTGCAAATAAAATGTTTCTCATAACGTGTGATGTTTTATTTTTATTTGTTTTAACATTTTCTGTACGAGGCGCTTGTAGGCGATGCAAGCTCTCAATCCGGCGATTTATTTGATGTGTCGATAAGTGACTCAAATTGAAGGTCGACTTTAAAAATTTATATTATTAAAACTATAAATGCTAGGTAACGAAATTTTGTACAAACACTCACCAGATACTGTTCTTTCATACTTTACAGATTTGGGTAAAAATATGTTAAAAATAGAGATAAAGTCACAAAAACCAGGTAAGGAAGAAAATCAGAAATAAGCCTGGAATATTGTCATTCCGCACAAACATTCACATTTTATGTAAGAAAAGGTTTATAAAATGCTATTATTTACAAAAAGTCACAATTAAAACCAAAACACTCCTATAATTATGCGATCCAAAATCACCAAAACTTTCTATTGAACACTAGGCATGAGTCGCCACAATATATCATCAATATCGATAAAATCGATTTACCGACAATAGAGAATTTTCATACATAATTTAATTAAAAGAAATGGAATACAAAATAAAAGAAATCGTAAAAATCATATTTATTGATGGAAGAGTTGAATTCGGAATAGAATTGAGTAAAATATCCTTGATTTTCTCATCTCCAAGAGGATATCTGCTTGGGCCCTCACCAAACATAAAATTTAATATCGATATATCCCCATTTTCGAAGCGATCCCCACTATAAATCAACCATTATGTTTTTTTAAGAAAGCTCCTCCACAATCCGGTTGGGCATCAAATAATGCCAGCATCTGTTGCCTAACTTTGTGATTTTTTTCAATAGGAAGACATCTAGCGATTTTATTTTGAATTACTTCAGTATGGAGGCCAACCAATCACGTCTCAGTCTGTGTCGATAAACTGGCACCTCTCCACAGATAATGTAAACAAAAACATGATTTTTGTTTACATTCTTTACTGCCTATGCCAAAACATCATATGATGCCTTCCGAATTAGAAGCCCGCTTTGCTCTTGGCATCATATGACGCCTGCAAAAGGTTAATATTGTATTAAAAGTTTTGTTTCAAAATAATGTCTGTGACCCCAGCGGGATAACCCCTTCAGATCGGCTCCAAAATACGCACCGATTTAGTTGATAATATGTTTAAATTTGTTAGCATTTACCAAAATTGGTTGATCAATAGTTATCGAGGTATCCCGCATGGGGTCACGCTCGTTAAAAGTTATGTGACCTAAAACGAGCAGGAACGAGACACGCTACTGATATAGTTGATATAGTTATTGTGCTAAGTTTTTGTTGATTCAATTACGAATCCATCAGTGAAAATTCCAGGATTCTACCTTCTGTAGTTACCGAGTAATCAAATACCTACTTTTCTTCAAAATTCCTCCGGAAAGTAAGTTCTAGCACAGAATAACTAATAGTACTATGTACAGAAGGTTCACCCTCTAACAACTTTCACGCGAAATTGAAACTTATCGTGTGACCCCAGCGTACATATTCCGTTAAGCAACGCTGACTCGATATTGATTTGACGTCATGTCACAGAGCGTAGGGTTTACGCGCGCGCGCAGCGACGCGCGACGTGGAGCGTGCGGCGCGAGCGACAACCTTTACTGCCATACGCCTAGGCGGCCTGCCTGGGAGGCGCGCCAACGAACGTACCTAAACTGCGGAGTGACACCCCCCTGGTTCTAGTTGAGGTATAAGAAAAAAGGCTACATTCATGAAATTTAGGTAAGATTTTGTTGACTCTGAGAGAAAATTTGTGAGACAAAAACAAGAACTCTAGCTACATTTTGAGATATAACGCTAATTATGGTTATCCCGCTGGGGTCACGGTGTTGACACCTAAACATGGTTTTTCCACAGGAATGCAGCAAGTAGCTAGTTTATGACTATAGCCAAGATTTTGTTGATGTAAAAATCTAACCAGTTCCTATTTTTCAGTTTCCTAGGTACAGTGTTTTAGGAGATAACCCTCTGTTACCCGCGCTCGTGCCTTTGCTCGATGATACCAAAAAGCTCGTTGGTTTTTTTTTTTACACGTTCATAAAAGGGTAAATCTCTATCTACAATAGTATAGGTATTGATATGAATAGTTATTCATATATTAAATTAGGTATATGGTGATATTTAGTGTATTACATTACATTATATGGTGTACCAATATTTGAATATAATGTCCAACCACATCTTATCGGAATCGGCCCTTATACAAAAAAATTGGCCGACATCTTGGTCTTTATAAGGAATCAACTTAATTTGGTCGGCTTTTAAACGCGTACTGATAGTCTGAAAAAGTTATAAACTTAAATATCTCCTGAAAATAGTAACTGGTTAGATTTTTACATCAACAAAATCTTGGCTATGGTCATAAACTCGCTACTTGTTCCACTAATGTGGAAAAACCATGTTTAGGTATCAACACCGTGACCCCAGCGGGATAACCGTAATTAGCATAGATTTAGTATAGCGTATACTAAATCTATGATAATTAGCGTTATATCTCAGGATGTACTGTAGCTAGAGTTCTCGTTTTTGTCTAACAAATTTTCTCTCAGAGTCAACAAAATCTTCCCTAAATTTCATGAATGTAACCTTTTTTCTTATACATCAACTAGAACTTACTTTTCAGAGGAATTTTGACGAAAAGTAGGTATTCCATTACTCGGTAACTATAGAAGGTAGAATCCTGGAATTTTCACTGATGGATTCGTAATTGAATCAACAAAAACTTAGCACAATAACTATATCAGTAGCGTGTTTCGTTCCTGCTCGTTTTAGGTCAAATAACTTTGACGAGCGTGACCCCAGCGGGATACCCTTTAACATAGGATATATCGATAACTATTGATCAACAAATTTTGGTTTTTGCTAACAAATTTAAACATATTATAAACTAAATCGGTGCGTTATTTGAAGCCGATCTGAAGGGGTTATCCCGCTGGGGTCACGGACATTTCAAAATAATATACTGGATCCGAATCTGATCTTCTACAGTATTTTATATCTTAACTACATCTCTTTTATAAAACCAAAAACCAGTCGCCTCCTTTCCTTTTTAGATGTTTGAAACAAACGCGGTAGGTACTTTAATAAATTATTTCATTGTTTCGAATTTAGTGATCTTACAGAAAAATTGATAAAAACGAAAGTAGATTTTTGTTTGGGTATTCTAGAATACTAAAAAAATATTACACATTCAATAATAAATCGTCGTTTATTTCTGTCACATTATAACAAAATTAAAATACCACTGAGTGTATGATACAAATAATTCCGAAATACATAATTAAATTAAGTTGTGTGTATTTTATCCCTTGAGTTAGACCAATTTTTCGTTTTAGGGTCTACTAAAATCTGATTAGTCATAATTTCTAGAGCGAAAGTCACATGGTATTACTTAGGTCAATCAGATATTTTTATTATTGGTTATATTTTTTCATAGACACCTGTTAGTTCATATTTAATAAAAAGTGTTACATACATGATTGCCTATTCAGATTATAAAAGCCTTTCTAGTTGTCAATCATTTAATTAATAATATCAAGAGAGAAATTATCTTTTATTTTAATCACAGAAACGTTTCTTATACAAATCTTACAATACACAATGACTTATATACACACAATATACAACAATAAAAAAATGTAAGCGGGTATACATTTAGCGTAGCATATACTTTTATTTCGAAAAATCCTGTGCCGTACATAAATAACATCTCAGTATAATTAAAAATATTTTTTTATTTTTTACGATTGCAACATCACATGGGGAGTCACAGATAAATAATTTAGGTACAAAAAGGTCTAAGTTTATTATCTTACGGCCTAAATTATTAATAAATCTATCTGTTGTTATGCCTACTAGATCATTAACCCTTAGCCAGGCGGTGACCTTATAGCGACCACCATATTTTGAACTTTATTCCCTGAACATAAGATCGAAAACCAATGAAAATTGTTAACATGCGGTGCCTGGCTGAGGGTTACATTAAATTTTAGCTTTTATTTTATTATAACTTGCCTCAAACAGGCGAGAACGGTAGACCGGCTAGCAAATTTTTCGCTCAGCGGATAAGTCAGGCACAATAGGTAATGCCGCCAGTGTTTTGGGTACCTTGCTTCGAACAAGCGAGTTAGTTTTTTTTATTTACTTATGTATGAAATGTTTTTACTTATCTTGCCATAAGTTCTGTCCCAACTTAAATGAGGGTATTTAAAAAAAAAATATGACGGTAGTACTATTATAAGATATAATTATATTTAGGCGAGTCGATATGCGGGCGAAACTGTTTTGCTAGATCAAATGGTTTATGTATTTACTATTAAATTACGCTCATATAAAAAATATATAATACACCAAAGGATATTTCCTAAAAATATGCTAATTTGTTACGCGATTAGATGTACTTTACTCGATTACAAAAAAATCCCGAAAACAGGCCAAAATAAAAGTCTAAAACGGTTGATTACTTCCTTAATTTTTTTTAAAATTTTCAATATAATTTTTACATGTAAATTATTATTTTTAAGTACTACAGAGAACCCATGTTTCGATCTAAACATGGGCCGTGCTACAGTCTCTCCAGCGGTGCCAAATTGACTACCGGTACATCGAAGTGTTGAAGTGTTTGTACGAAAACGCCACTATGACAGTTCGCCTTCAGGACCAGAGCTCGAGGCCAGTCCAGCTGCAGCGTGGAGCGAGACAAGGAGACGTCATATCTCCGAAACACTTCACTGCTGCACTGGAAGACGTGTTTAAGCTTATGGACTGGAGAGGACTCGGCATCAATATTAACGGCGTCTACATCAGTCACCTTCGATTTGCCGACGATATAGTAGTCATGGCTGAGACCCTGGAGGACCTCGGCACAATGCTCGGTGATCTCAACAGAGTCTCTCAACAAGTGGGCCTTAAAATGAACATGGAGAAGACGAAAATCATGTCTAACTCACGTGTCGTACCCACTCCTCTGAAGGGTGGAGACTCTGCTCTTGAAGTTGTTGACGAATATGTATACCTAGGACAAACGGTCCAGTTAGGTAGGTCCAACTTTAAGAAAGAGGTCAATCGTCGAATCCAACTCTGCTGGGCAGCGTTCGGTAAGCTACGAAATATCTTTTCGTCCAAAATACCGCAGTGTCTCAAGACGAAAGTCTTCGACCAGTGTGTGTTGCCAGTGATGACATAGGGTACCGAAACGTGGTCGCTCACTATGGGCCTAATAGGCAGGCTCAAAGAGCAATGGAGAGGGCTGTGCTCGGGGTTTCTCTACGTGATTGAATCAGATAATAAAGCTTCTATTGATGAAAGATCGAAAAGTAAGGGGATATGGTACAAAAGTATCCAAAGTGAGCCTCCTCATGTTCCTTGGTTCTTATTATCCAAATTAAGTAGACCTGTGTTAGTTACAGCTCTAAGAATGCGTTCCGGGCATTTCCCGTCAAAATATTTTGCGTTTTTAATGGGCAAGACCAATTCCCCTAACTGTGACATATGTGGTAAATTAGAAGATCTGTATCATATTTTGATGGAATGTGTGCGGGACGCACGGGATAGGATTTTATTTGTATCCAAATCTGGCCTTAATGTTAAAAATGTTTTTATGTATCACGAACTACTGGCTTATCCGATGTCAGCGCCAGCGCAAAATTTATTTTTATGGTATACTTTTAGACGTTAAGTATAGGATAAGATATGATGGGACTGGCATTGTCACTGTGTAATAAAAGTCCCAAAAAAAAAAGAATAAAAAAAAAAAAAAAAGCTTCTTGATGTTGATACGGCAATAGTAGTTTATTTTAGTTATTCCATAGTGTGATGTCTTATGGCTTACTGTTGCGGGGTTCACACTTAAAGAAGTGTTTAAAAAATCGATATATTAACTATTGCATCACAATTTATTATGTATGTCAAGAAGTATGAAAAAACATTTGTTAAAAATTGTGATCTTCATAACTTAAACACTTGTAGGAAAAATAAGTTTGCCGTCCCTAGTTTTAGACTTCATAAAACAGGTGGCTCTTTCTTCGGTAAATGTGTAACTTTTTATAACAAAGTTCCACTAAATATTACTGAAATGTCTTTACATATATTTAAAGCCTATATAAAAAAACCCTCATGAGTAAAGGTTATTATAAAGTGGAAGATTATAAAGTAACCGACATAGCCTAAAGAGTCGCCAAGCTCAAGTGGCAATGGGCAGGGCACATCGCCCTAGGAACCGATGGCCGCTGGGGCAGAGCGGGTCTCGAGGCGACCGGCGCCACAAGCGCGAGCAGCACAACACCGCGAGTGGTGGACATCCTTAGGGAGGGCCTTTATCCAACAATGGACGTCCTCTGGCTGATGATGATGATAACTACACAAAACCTGCTAAATCATTAAATCCAATAAAGTCGATATAGGCAAAAAACCTATAAAACGCGCCTATTTGCGCCGCTTCGCTGTTATACCCGTCCCGTACCGTCGTACCGTCGAGAGAGCGAGAGAGAAGCGCTCGAAAGGACTCGCCTTAAATAGGTTTGAACATGGTGTGGGGTACCACAGAGAATCGTGAGAGCCACCACATTGTTGCAGAGACACGCAGACGGTGGCCACCGGACAATTCTTTTACGGATGAAAGGAGATAGGGCAGCTTGTATGGACGTTTGGGCCATTATATTAAATTGTGTTACAGACATAACAATTATTGCATTTTGAAGGGAATGATGTTAGCATTACAGATGAATCATTATTTTGCATGTACAACTCCGCAGATTAGAGTTATAGAGGATTCACGTGATTTGCTTGCCTGGATGTCTTGTTCTGCTTTTACACTATTTCTTAGTTATTTGTGTAGTTACAAGAATTTTAAGCTTATTTTTTATTGATCTAGATTAAATTCTGTATTCAGAGGTATAATTTAACATAAAATGTCGTGAAAAAATAACTATTTAGAAAGAAAAGCCGGCATAAAATATTCTACAATGCATGGAGCAAAGAGAATGAACGAATGGATGACAATCATATTGACAAATGACATAATAAAGACCTGACATGACATTTCAATAATCGTTTTTAAAAATCGATTAAAATTAATATTTTACTTTTCTTTTTGTATTTATTATCATGATTGTTAATTCAGATAGTTCACAAAATATAAGAACTAACGTATTTTAAAGATATTTTAAAGGTGGTTAAGCCACTAAGTAACACTGTACTCGCTGGTAAACAATGGATATTTCAACAAGACTCAGCACCAGCGTACAAAGCGAAATCAACCCAGCGCTGGTTCCACGTGAAACCTCTGAAGATTGGCCCCCTGCAAGTCCTGATCTTAATCCTTTGGATTATTGCAAGGAATATTTTATAGCGAGTCGTAAAAAAATTTTCACCCGTAAGAGAATAATTGTCCAGTGGCCACCATCAGCGTGTCTCTGCAACAACTTCGTGGCTCTCACGATACTCCATGTTTACACAGCTATGTGTTAGATAGAAATAAATAGTATAAAACCTACCTAATATAATGATATCTAATAATAGTACTGGCGTCATATTTTTCACTATATTTTAAAGTACCCTCATTTAAGTTGGGACAGAACTTATGGCAAGACTAAGTAATGTTTGTCAATAGGTGTATATTTTATACTTCATACAGGCAAAGAAACAGATATATTGATAATTAATTTAGGCCGTAAGGGTGACATCGATTGCCCTCTGTCCAGTATAAAATGAACCACGCCATACTTGTGGTTTGTTGGCATTAGGTTACGCTAGCGGCGGGTTCACATCCCGGGGGGTTTCCAGCCCCCGAAGGCTTTCTCCAGCTGCTTGGCCACCGCCAGGCATAGGCGGTCTTGGTACGGCGCCGCTATCACCTAGTAACAGATTTAGTTTTATTAGTAATTAAAATAATTATGTTTCAATAAGAACAATATCATGCGCATTGTTCTTATAATTTTTATTTTATTATAGATTACTTCCATGATTAATTAAACACGATAACGCTGCCAAACTGTAGTTTTGAACTCTTGTTTAAAGTTGTATGTAATATTTTAATGAAGTAATTTTTTGGTGTAAATGTCTTAACTCTTTTCTTATATATTTTTTAGTTTATATTATATCATTCGAGGATCAGGAGTTCGATAGCTAGCGCTAGCTAGGCTAGCGCGTTCGACTTGAGATCTTGCCCGCTAAGCAACTTTCGCTATGCCAAGTCGCTGGACGGGGTGACCAAATTAAAAACATCTTGAGCTCTTCCGTGCTTCGGAAGGCACGTTTAGCCGTTGTTCGCGGTTGTTGTCGTAAGATGACAGTCGTTAAATCCCATCAACCCGCATTGGGCGCAGGGCGGGGGCTGTGGTACCTGCAGCGCGTGCGGCATGGGGGCGCGGGGGCTGTGGTACCTGCAGCGCGTGCGGCATGGGGGCGCGGGGGCTGTGGTACCTGCAGCGCGTGCGGCATGGGGGCGCGGGGGCTGTGGTACCTGCAGCGCGTGCGGCATGGGGGCGCGGGGGCTGTGGTACCTGCAGCGCGTGCGGCATGGGGGCGCGGGGGCTGTGGTACCTGCAGCGCGTGCGGCATGGGGGCGCGGGGCTGTGGTACCTGCAGCGCGTGCGGCATGGGGGCGCGGGGGCTGTGGTACCTGCAGCGCGTGCGGCATGGGGGCGCGGGGGCTGTGGTACCTGCAGCGCGTGCGGCATGGGGGCGCGGGGCTGTGGTACCTGCAGCGCGTGCGGCATGGGGGCGCGGGGGCTGTGGTACCTGCAGCGCGTGCGGCATGGGGGCGCGGGGGCTGTGGTACCTGCAGCGCGTGCGGCATGGGGGCGCGGGGCTGTGGTACCTGCAGCGCGTGCGGCATGGGGGCGCGGGGCTGTGGTACCTGCAGCGCGTGCGGCATGGGGGCGCGCGGGCGCGGCACGGCGGCGGCGGGCAGGCCCAGCGCGTTGGCCAGCATGGCGTACTGCACGGCGGCGGCCCGCAGGTACACCTGCCCGTGGTAGTGCGCGGCGCCGGTGAATACGGGGTACAGGAACACGCCGTCGGTGCCCAGCGTGCTCTGTAATGGCGGTCGTTGTAAAGTGGCGAGAGATGGCGTAACCGCTGAGGCGCGATATCGCATTTCTATACATGTTATTGAATGTATAATTCACTGCATAGGCTATGGAAAGCATTTGAATGTATAAGTCGCTGCATATGATTCTTCTTTAACTATTATTACAAAATCGGTACATCACAAAAAACTATACGAGGCAAAATCTTAAAAAAATCCCGGAAAAAAAGATTATCGATGATGGACAATTAAATAAGAAACAATGATATTACTATAAAGTTACATAGCTGGTTAATAGTATGAGAAGGTCAAAGAGGAGGAAATCTAAATAGCACAACAAAAACAGAACAAAAAATTGTCCCGCAGTAGTAGTTACCTCAATGAGGTCCTTGAGCCGCCGCGCCTGGCGCCGGTAGTGCGGGCGGCGCGCGGCGGGGATTCCCAGCTGGTGGCGCGCGATGAGCGTGAAGCCCAGCGCTTGCAGGGAGCGCGTGCCGCCGTTGAACAGGTACTTTATCAGCTCTACTACTATGCTCTTGTCGCGCTACGTGACATATAACTATTCTTTAATATGTACAGTTTCTTGACCAAACGAGCCAGTTTAGTGTAATTATTAAACTAACTTAGGGTTAGTCAGTTCACACCGAGAAGCGACGCTGCGCGCATATTGTAAGATAGCCATAACAAATAAAACTATATTTACTACACAAAAAAATGAACGTTGAATTCGGAAGAATTTGTCCCAATAATAGTTTGCAAAATTTCTCGCTTGGAAAAATAAGAATTAGAATTTGATCGCCGTCAGGAGCCCCGAGGCGTCGCGCTAGGCGCCGCTACGTTGCATAACGTCGAAGCGACATGCAGAAGCGGCTCTGATCCTGAGGCCGTCGTGACAACCATTTCCGTCCACGGGGCCGATCGCGCTAAATAATCTAAACCAAACTATAAACTGAACCTGAGCCGTTATATAGTGCTATCGCGTTTGACCTACGCGATGGCGGCTTAGTACCGCTAGCTCCAAATGTATTTTTCTCGAAATTTGGACCCACTAACTCCAAAATCTGGTTTTTCTTGTCCTACAACTCCAAATAATTTTATTTATTTGTATCGGGAACTACAGAGAACGTACAGTACAGTTAGCAACAAAACCTATGAAAATTTAATTAATAAATAACTTGACGCACTCTACGGTAGGGATGTCGGAAATTAAAAAAAATATCGATATATCGATACATCGATATTTTAAAACATATCAATATCGGGCTCGATATATCGCGAAAGAAATATTGATATATCGATATATCGGTCAAATTTTTCACTGTATTTAAATAAAGGAGAACCACCTGCTTTTTCTTAAAATCGATTAAAAAATTATTTAGGTGAGCCTAGCCCAGTAATAAAAACAGATTTTTTATTTTAAATTATCGTTTTAACCGGTTCACAGTTCCGTAACCCACATAAGGGCCATAACAATTGATTAACCTATTGTTATATTTTTAGGACAGTGAATCTGTGAATCATGCCGAACAACTCAATCGGCTCCTGTTGTTAGGAACCGCCATATTTACCGTAAAAGCCACTCTCTCTGACGGCACGGAGGAAGCCGTAGGTGTTAAATATTTCCGTTGCGTATACGTAGCATAGATGCACACATGACATGAAGTAGATTGAAGCAACGCACTGACAGTGACAGTTACACACTCACTACCACAGATTACATCAATGGAATTCAGCAACAATAAGTTTTTTTTAACTATTTTTACGACTTTGAATTCTAACGAGTTAAAAAGTTAGATCGTGATGCGATGATAATAATTTAAAAAATATCGATTTTGATACGAATTTCGATATTGCATAATTTATATCAATATATCGAAAAAAAAATATCACCTAAAAATATCGATATATTGAACAAAAAATAGCGATATATCGATGTATCGAGATTTTTTCAACAAGCCCACTCTACGGTGCAATTTTTATAAATAGTCATAAAATGTTACTTATTTGTATGTCTCTTTCTTACTAAAACACAACTAAAAGTTACCAGTAACTTTTAGTTGTGTTTTAGTAAGAACAAATGAGTTGCTGCTGTATTGACGACTGTCACGGTATTTAGTGATTGTTTCTTGTTGACTGATAATTATATAATATAAATTTAGTTTTAGTGAAACTGCCAAAAAAAGTTTTTGATTTTACTTACTACCTGTCGAAAATAATGAGTGACGAGAGCGAACGACACGGAGATATTTCTGCTTATAACGAAATTGTACTAGCTATTTAATCTGTTGATTTAGAACTTTTCTAATCATTTCAAAAATATTATGTAATTATGTACAATTGTTGATTTTAAATAATTATATTAGGTTTATAATTAATATGAATTGATTGATTTTGAATTTTTCTGTTGTAATATTTAGTTACAGGATGGGCCAGAAAGGCGTACGATTTTAAAAAACACTATTGCGTTAACCTTAAGAGAGCGGGCTGCGCGGGTGGTGGGGTTGAGAAGCTCGGTTCTCGGAAATTTTGTCGCGATGGATCACTTCACCGGAGCGCAGCGTGCATTCTGCGTTACACATTATTACAAAAATGGCGATTTGTCCGCTATTGTTCGGCGTGAGTTTGGATTACATGACCTAAATCAGTGTCCGAAGGAAAGTGTGATTCTATCGTGGGTCAGCAAGTTCGAAGCTACTGGTTCGACTCTCAAACAGAAGCCTGCGGGACGCCCAAGGGCAACAAGAACGGAAGACACAATTTAACCAGTTAGAGCTGTAGTTCAACGTAATCCTGGTCTATCGACTCGCAAGCAATCAGCCGAACATAAGGTATCTAGAACATCTTTGCGTCGAATTTTGTTGAAAGATCTGAAATTGCACCCTCATAAAATTTAACTTGTGCAGGAATTACAGACCAGAAATGACCCAATTTTACGACGAGCTTTTGTTGAAACAACGTTTTCGGAGTTTCAACAATATTCTGTTCTCCGACGAAGCCCATTTTCACTTAAATGGATTTGTCAATAAACAGAATTGCCATTACTGGGCTGCAAAGAACCCACGCACGTGCAAAATATCAAAAGTCTCTGCATTTGCCGAAGTAACCGTTTGGGCGGCCATATCAGCACACGGAATTATCGGACCCTATTTCTTTGAAAATCAACAAGGGCAATCTGTCACTGTAAATTCCGACCAATACATAGCCATGTTAAGGGATTTTTTCTTTCCGCAGCTGCAACAATTTGAAGCCTACAATCGTGCGACATGGTTTCAACAAGATGGCGTGACATGCCATACACCTAATGCCTCTTTGGCGGCCGTAAACAAGATGTTTGCTGGTAAACTGATATCGCGCCGAGGTGACATTGCATGACCGCCTAGAAGTCCGGTTCTAACGCCACCGGCACCTTTTTAGTGTGGGGATACCTAAAAAGTAGAGTCTACTTCAATAAACCAGCCACAATTAACCAGTTGAAGACCAATATCCGAGAAGAAATGGCAGCTATTCCCCGCGCAATGTTCCAGCGAGTTTTTATGGACCATGCGTCATTTTGGACCCACTTTTCAGTTTTATTCGACAGTGATGAATTATATGTGATATAAAAGCTCTTAGCGTGTACTTTATTTTGTTATACAACAACTAAATTCAAATCCAGCGCGAAAACAGTGTTTTGGTGCGTTTTTGAAAACATATTTTGTAAAATATATTTTGTTTTGATATTAAATTATGATTAGTTATCAGTCAGTAGCTAGGACTATAAATAAACTCACTATACTCAACTCACTATAGAAAAAATCAACACGCCGAATCTTTTGTTTCATTATGTTACACTCAAAGTACTTCTTTAGAAATCCATAAAACTATATACTCTTAATTAGGGTTTAAGTCTGCCTTAAGAGTAGTCTTGCTCTTAATGTGCCCTTTTAGACTTACCATGGTCTTGGGGCTTTTCTTCAAGATATCTTGAGTGCAACTATAGTCTTAGCCAAGAGTCTTCATGGTATATTCAATGCATTTTTAAGAGAATCTGTTGCTACTTGGTAAGGTAATCTTGTATGGCCACTTTTAAATTACTACTATTATTATAAGCTACGAATGTTATAATTAAACTCTATTATTATATGAGCTCAAATACCTGTGTCACACTGTTTCTTATATAAAAGATTAATAAAAAATCACGTCGTCAAAATGTTGAAATAAAATCGAACAAACCACTCGTCTTTTATTTTATAAGAACACACACATCACAATCACATCTAAAAACAAGACCAAGTCGATATTTATCATAACTTAATTGATTAATTATTACTTTTTATTGAATGAGAAAATGTGCACCACATAATATGTCATGGGAATTTTTCATTTACAATAATTTTTGAATGTACCAAAACGCCATTTTTGTGCTGGATTCGAACTGCTATAGAATGAAATAAAGTACACGTCAAGAGCTTTCATATGACTTACGTTTCATCACTGTTGCACAATTTTGAAAAGTGGGTCCAGTGTTCATACAAAAGTGAACATGGTCCTTTGAGGTTCAGATTCGAGAACTGTTTGCAGCGCGATGGTGCACACCTGGATGATGTTACTTTTAAGACATAAATTACACAGATGTCTATTTTAATTGAAACTTAAATTTGTATGTGTACAAACTGTGTATTTAGTTTTTTATTATAATTTTTTTTAAGGGAAGGGGTTTAGACGAATTAACCCACCACGCTTGTCCAGTGCGGGTTAGTGGGTGAGCAGTAAACTCCTGACTGGGTCTGTAGGCGCCACCGTTGACATACTAGACGTTCTTCCGCTGCCACCCGAAGTCGACATCCTGCCCTGATGTGGACTGTTCTATCTAGGCAACCCAAAGCATTAAGCCCTCTGATAGCTTAATGCTTTGGGTTTAAAGTAAAACCTAGGTGTGCAGGCTCGCATGGTATTATGAACCTGCACGGATAATGCCTATCTCTTAGTCGCCTCCTACGACACCCACGAGAAGAAAGGGGGTGATGCTATTCTTTACGTCCGACACCGACACGGATAAACACACACTGGCGGGGTAAGGGCATTGTTGTTGGAGAAGCGAGATTAACTAATCTACGCTTTGCCGACGACATTGTTCTTTTCTCCTCTTCGGCAGCTGAGTTAGGCCTGATGCTCAAACAACTGAGTCATGCCAGTCTCGAGGTCGGACTTAAAATGAATATGACGAAAACTAAGTTGATGACGAACAGCACGAAATGCAAAGTTGACATTGGGGGTGTGGAGGTCGAATATGTCGATGAGTATGTGTACCTCGGCCAAATCGTCTCATTCCAGGCGAGACAAGACAAAGAAGTTACTCAACGTACCGAAAACGCCTGGAAGAGCTATTGGTCAATGAAGCACTTGTTTAAAGGATCTCTTCCACTATCCCTCAAAAGGAAGCTCATGGACATGTGCATTCTTCCCACCATCACCTATGGAGCGGAAACGTGGTCATTAACGAAACGTCAAAAGTCCGCCCTCGGGGTTTGCCAAAGAGCAATGGGACAAAGTATTCTGGGAGTCAAAATCATAGACCGTATAAAGAATAGCATACTTCGTTCAAAAACAAAAATTCGGACGTGGGTTCCTCAGCTGCCAAATTAAAATGGAACTGGGCAGGCCATGTCTGCCGTATGCCAAACGAGCTCTGGGCCAAAGTAACCACAGACTGGTACCGAATAGCAGGAACCGGCGGCGCGGCAGGCCCAGGAGGAGATGGCGGGACGAGCTGGACTTTTTCCTGAAGGACTGGTCTCAGATCGCTGCAAGTAGGGAGGAATGGAAGAAGGGAAGGGAGGCCTTTGCCCTGCAGTGGGACAATTAAGGCTAATAATAATAATAATAATGTTTTATTTTTTATAGTAGTTTTGTTTATTATTTTTATATGGAATATTATAAAAACGTGGACGTAAGAAAATAAATAAATAAATAAATACGAGAATAATAATAATAATATTTTTTTTTAATTCGCAAATCTTTCTGGTCCACCCTGTATAATATGTTTAATGTAAAATCATAAAACACACAACTAAACACACTAAAATACGAAAATTATGACCGGTCGCTTGAGTCTAGGCCGACGGTAAACTTTTTCTGTATCTTTATATTTTTTGGAGCTAATGGGTTATAATGTATGAAATTCTAAATTATTGAAAACATTGTTGCAAACCAGGTTGAAATAAATTTGGAGTTGATGGGATACAAGTTTTGGAGCTAGCGGTACTAAGCCGCGATGGCGCTATACGAAGTCGGCAGAACGGCTGCGGTTCAGTTGTGGTTTGGTTGTGTTTATTTAGCGCGATACTCCCCTGTTTTCCGTGTAGAGGTGATGCTTTTGCTTAGTTCAGGCAAGTGCTCGACTGAAAATTATAATGATAGACTGGGATCTTGTTATAATCGAACTTCTTACAAGAGGAAGAAACCATTAGCCTCTTCAAGCATCGTCGCGTCTCCATATGAGCTGACCCTAAGGTTCAGTAACACCGCACTACGCGCACTTTTTGAGATTGCAATACAGTATCGAGCTGGTCTGCTACACAATAAGGTGTACATTTCGTTGAAAGAATTAAAAAGGACTTGCGCAGCGCGACCCTTGCCTTTAAAAAAGTAAAGGGCAGCCTGTACTGCAAGGCAATGGCCTCCATCATTGAAATCAAGCCATCACTACGATTGATCGTTATTGGCTTAACACTTAAATCCGAAATGCACTTTGTCCGAACCAGAGCATTTGAGCCGGCACCTGCGGGTAACGAGCCGGGCGCTTACCGCGGCGTTACATGTTATTCATTTAATACATTAGGAAACAGCACAATACCTTTGGATTGGCAGGATCCTGCAACAAGTTTGGAATGTCTTTCATGGAGAAGAACTCTGACACAGACATTTCAACCGAGTCCTCTAAGTCTTTGAACTTTTCCTGTAAACAAAAAATAAAAACAAATGTTAAACAGTTACAATGTTAACGTTTATTAAAGGTGATAGTGGTTCGACACGGCATAAATGCGGCTATACTGCCGCCAAGCACTTCTGCTTGACATTGCTGTGTTCCGGTTTGAAGGGTACGAAATTGCAACTCCAGTGAAGTTTCGTCCTGCGCGTGTGTAACCTCATCTCCATACGAGCCAGCCTCGGGCTGAGGCGATACGACTCGCTGTTCCGCTCCAGTGGAGACGTTGCCGAGGGTTGTTTGACGCTGGCCGCGACATGAACCAAGTAAGATCCATTAAGGGCTATAATCTCACTAGGATACCAGGGCTGCGTTCCGTGGCTTCACTCGAGTGCACTCGAGCGCACTCCGGCGCGCGCTCTACCCGTTCCGTGGCTTAGTGAAATTTTACTCTGACGGCTGTCAGAGCGTAGTTTCATCCGTTCCGTGGCTCAGAGCGCAGCAACCGAATAACCATCAAATCGGATAGTTGTTTTTCACTCTGACAGCTATTTCACGTTTATATCATTGTTATAGTGTCAAATTTTGCAATTTATGTCAAAACGTCTCGAAAAATTCGGCCTGTTTGTTTCGTATTGTTTTACTTTGTAATAATTAGGTTTAAATATTGTATAAAAGTGGAAAAAATGTAGACAAAACAAAAGAATTTTCTCTCGTTTTGGACAGGAATACTTCAGAAGAGGTTATAAAAACAACTCGATCGTTCCGTGGCTCTGTTGCAACTCAAACGAGTTAAACTTTAACCAAACAACTACACCCAGAACGACGGAACGCACTCCTTTGGTGGCAACCACTTTCCGCCCCCAACAAGCTGTATTGTGCTGACGATATACATATCGTATCGTATCATATGTAGAGGGTATCTCACGCGGCGACCGCTTGCTTGCGCTACAGCTGTAATAGGTATACATTCAGATGGTGGCGGCCGGTTGCGGCGCCATGGTGTCCGGTCAAATAGTGCCCTAAGGCTTCCTCACCGGATCGGTGCGTTTTCGTTTCTGTACCGCCTCTGCACCGAATGAAATGCTGAAAAACATGGGCGCGGCGGAGCTGGCGGGGGTGAGACGGGGGAGGCCGGCCGCACATCATCTTTTGAAGAAGTCATGTTGCCGCGACTGTACAATATCGAATGAACAATACCGTACCGAAAACATCCAGAGCCTGTCAATTTTCAACAGAGGCGGTACTGAAACGAAAACGCACCGATCCGATGAGGAAGAGGCAAAGGCGCCTCAGCGTGACTAGTAACTGCTCTGTATCTGAGCATCTGAGAATCGTGATTTGAGTTGAAGGCAGCCGTTTCGCAGCTGAGGCATGGTTTAGGCGCAGAATGTCCAATTCGCAAAATGTCCAGCGGTCGCAAAAAGTTCAAGTCGTCATTATTTATTTAATTTGTCCGGCACAATAAAACGGTATCCACGAGTTATTTTTATTGTGCCGGACAAATTAAATAAATAATGACGACTTGAACTTTTTGCGACCGCTGGACATTTTGCGAATTGGACATTCTGCGCCTAAACCTGAGGCATGTTCAGGAAGACGCAGCTTAGAACTGCGCTGCCTCTATAATAAAGGTACGGTTATGGGCTGCGGCGGGCGTTTGCCATCAGACCGCATGTTCAGAAGCTAGCTCTATAACTTTTTACATAATCAGTCACGCAAAAGACTCCGCTTCACCTGATGTAAAAGGTGACCAACGGACTAAATACTGTACATACATGCAACAAAAAAGAACGGCGTTGAGCACATGTGCAGTTGTGATTTTTTTAACTTGGAGTATGGCAGAGGACTGCTTTTGCGGTCCTCATTGCGTCATGTCTGCCTCACCACTTGGGGATAAGCCGTGTATAATGTATGTAGTCTGTCACCTCACATATGCTGGCGCCGCACTCCGCCTGAAGGTACTTGGCGGCGCTGCGGATGGTGTCCTTGATGCCGCTGTCCACATCCAGCATCGCGATGGACATCGTCGACTCCGTCATGTAGTAAACCTAAACGACGGGCTGAGATTATATGAATGCCTAAATACTAGAAGAACACTTGTCACAATTTTACCCTAAATACTTTTTTATCTCTATCGCTTGGGACCCCTTGGCAACACCTATTTATATCATTTTGTACTAATAGTGGTACTACTATAGTAGTACAAAACGATGTAAATAGGTGTTGCCAAGCGATAGAGACGAAGGTAAAAATGTGACAAGTGCTCTTTTAGTATTTAGGCATTCATATAGTGTAACACATCTATGCATAAAGCCTCAATTGCTACATGCGAAATGCTATACGCACGTGCGAGCTGCTTTGTTAGCAAGCCTCATCCGCACGATAACATGTGAAAATGTCTAAATATACGAATAATGTACAACAATTAACATAGAACACAAAAACAACTGTTTTCTGTAGCACGAAAACAGTTGTTTCTACTCTACTCTATGTCTATTGTTGATTTTGTGTTGTTCAATCTGTGGACATAATGTAAGCTACATGTGTGATAGAGTCTGGTGATAGCTGGGTGAGGATTACTTTTCAATGACGACCTCCTTGGTCAAGTGGTTTGTATACCGGTTTTCATGGTGTCGCCATCTCTGAGGTCCCGGGTTAGATCCCCGGTCGAGTCAATTTAGAAATTATTGTTTTTCTAAATTGTATCGGGTCTAGGTGCTTTCTATGTATTTAAGTATTTTAAGTATGTTTATCCGTTGTCTAGTAACCATTTAACGAGTTTCATAACGAAGCTTCTCTTGGGCTAGATAATTGACTATTTGACGATAATTATCCAATAGTTTTTTTTAAAAGATAAATTGTAAATTTTTTATTTTTACAAAATAAATTTGCTATTTTTTATCTGTGGATTACAAGACCAGAAACACGGGCGGCAAGGGGTGGCCATGATTGAGCTTCATGTGACGTCACATTTCATAAAATTATCAAAAACTATCAGTCAGGTTTCAAGATAAGTTTCTATATTTATTGAAATGTGACGTCACAGAGCAAAATGTCATATGACCAACCGTTTTCGCACGAAAATTTGAAATCAATAAAGAAAAATATGTTTTTTTCTGTTAAATAAAGGTTTTTCATAATCATAATCAATTTATTTGCATAAAAAGTGGTACAGAAGTTGGTACAGATAATTTGATCACACTGTTTACCAGAAGCTGGCATGCAAAATTTCTCTTTTTTATTAAAAGAAAAAAAAAGACAAAACACAAAACTATTAGGGAACAAAGTACAACAAATGATAATCAGGAAGTCAAACCGATTTAAATTACTTACAACAATTATAATTACAATCATTAATTAATTATTACAATACGTAAAATAAGTGGGTTACTAAATCCGGGATTGCAATGATTTAAAGAATTCATCTATGGAATAAAAAGAGTTATGTATTAACCAGTCCCTTAATTTAATTTTAAAAGAATTTAATGGCAATCCTTTGAATTCATCGCACAAACTATTATACGTTTTTATTGCCATGCAGTAGGCATTTCTACTGTACAGAGCAGTCGTTTAGCAGGTAGAATAAGTTTTTCAGGAAACCTTCTATTAAAATTGCATATGTCTTTTTTCTGTTTAAACAAATGAAACGAAGTTTTAACTAATATGCATATTTCAAAGATGTACATACAAGGTACAGTTAATAATTTGAGTTCCCTAAAAAGAGGCCTACAAGATGTCATAGAATCAACATTGCAGATGGCTCTAATACACTGTTTCTGTGCTATGAGCACCCGATCTGCATGACAAGAATTTCCCCAAAGGAGGATGGCGTAACGTAAAAGAGAGCTGACATAACCGTGATATGCTTGAATGGCTACTTTCTTGTCACTTATCTTTGTTAGTCTCCATAACGCATACGCAAACGAGTTTATCCTACTACACAGTTTCTCAATATGATCGGCCCAGGAACATCGATTGTCTAATACAATGCCTAGAAACATAACATTGAGAGATTCCTTGATAGCCTGATTTTCAAACAATACATTCAAATTGTGTTTTTTACCGTTTTTATTAATGAATTGAATATATGTTGTTTTATTTAAATTTACATTCAAATTATTGTTATTCATCCATTTTATTATTTCATAAATTGTATTATTTATTTCAGCATTATATGTTTGTGTGTCGTTGCATGGTATAACAACAGACACGTCATCAGCAAAAAGTACGCATTCATATTTCGTAACATCCGGGAGATCATTTATGTAGAGCAGAAACAGTAAAGGGCCCAAGACGCTTCCCTGAGGTACACCGACGGCGGTCAATGTCGTGGATGACCTGTATGTGCTCAATTCCATGTCAGAATTAATTTTTGTTATTTCTACATATTGTGTTCTATCACTAAGATAGCTATTCAGCCATTCATTTGCTATACCTCTTATCCCATAAAGATCACATTTGTGAAGTAGTATATTATGTAATACAAAATCAAAGGCCTTGCTCATGTCAAAAAAGATGGATGTAACAGATTTACGTTTATCCATATAAGAAAGCACCTTATCTACTAGTGAAAAAGCAGCCAAGGACGTCGATTTACCCTTCTGAAATCCGTTCTGCTCGGTTTTTATAATACTCGTAATAAATTTTTCTAGAAAGTTCTAAGACGAAATTGCATTGCCTTTTCAAATATTTTTGATAATATAGGTAAAAGAGATATCGGTCTGTAGTTGTCTACATTATCTCTACTTCCTTTTTTATGTAGTGGCTTTACAATAGATGTCTTTAACGGCTCCGGAAATACCCCAGTAGTAAATGACAGATTTATTAAAAAGCTCAGCACAGATGCAATTTCAAATTTGCACGATTTTAATATTTTAGTTTCTATTTCATCACAACCTGTTGCGTTAGTAGGTTTTAGTGAATTTATTATTTTAACTACTTCACATTCATCAGTCGGAGACAGAAAAATACTAGTTTGACTTGATTTTATGAGTATTGTGTCTGGCTTGAGACTTTGTGAATTATTTAAAATTCTCATATTAATATAATAATTATTGAATGTTTCTGCTATGTCAATTGCATTATTTATTTTTAATATGTCAATAATCCTATCAAGAACATTTTGTGTTTTGTTTTTTATAACATGCCATGTAGCTTTACAAATATTCTTGGATTTATTTATATATCTTGAGTAAGCAATTTTTTAAGCCTGATTTACACACCGTTTCAAAAGTTTGCTGTACTTTTGGTATTTCAGTTTAGTGTTAGTATTAGGGTTCTTATAATAACTAAAACGGAGACGTCTCTTAGTGGTAATCGATTTTTTTAATCCATTTGTAAATCAGTTGATGGATTTAGTTTGTGGTTTAACTTTGATTTTGTTAACGGGAAAGCATAAATAGTAAAAAAGCTTAAATATATAATAGAAATTATGAAATGCGATCGACATACCAGTTTCTTCATACACATCCGACCATGATATACTTTTCAGATACTCGCGGAATTTATACACATTTTCCGAGCTGTAATCTATTTTTTTAAGGTACCAAAATTTGAGCGGCTTTGTTTTATCCGATATAGCAAAAGAAATTGACTGCCCTGTATCATGATCAGATAAGCCAAGACTGTGTGCATGACCTTTCGCTTCGAATATATTGCTAAGTATTTGATCTAGACATGAGTTTTTGCGAGTGGGGGTTGATATATGTAATTTTAAGTTGTTATTATTTTTTCGGGAAAGAAAATATAGTACGAGGTATAAAATAAGCGTTTGTAACTTTTTAAATACTTTTTCGAAAACTGTCAAGTAGCCAATTGGTGTGGGTGTAGGAAAGTTTATTAAAACAATCAGTAAAAACAATCAGTAACACTTATTATTATGTTTGTTGAGTGAATCCGGTGCAATATGTGACCTACCTTGAGCTTGCTGAAGTCCACGGGCTCGGCCAGCCGCAGCCGCGCGGGCGCGCCCGTGAGCACCCGCATCATGAGCATGAGGTCATCCGCGCAGCGCGCCATGGGCCCCACGCCCAGGTACTGCGGGAAGCGCGAGTCGCCCAGCGTTGGGATGTGACCCTCGATCGGGATTATACCTGCCAACGACAGTTAACACATCTTTTTGGAACTAACGTCGCGTGAGAACCACTTATACCTACTATTGTGTACGTAAATAAACAGTGAATATTCTTTAGACTTTCCTCTCATTGCACTCCACGATAACTAGAACTTCTTACTTTAACTTAACTAACTTAATCTCATCTGTACGGCGCGGCGCATCGCACTGTACAGTTTGAAAAAATCCACGAGCGGGGGCTTTACTGGACTTAATTTTTACTTTCTTATTCTTCCTTCAATATTTGTAAAAATATTAGGATCGGATATTAATGACATAGTCATTGAGATTTAATGAGCACCTTAGGCTTTCAAAGTAAAAATGTGAATAGTGTTGATAAATTTGGGCGGATAGGACCACGGTAGCATTATTGAGAGTGCACCTGACCCGGAATATCAGAAAGGTGCGGGTTCGAATCCTGCTCGGGTAATTTTTAAAAATATTTACTTGTTTGTAATTTGTTCGCAAGCAAATATGCGTTAAATTACTAATAAAAAAAATGTTTCAACATATCATCATCATCATCATCAGAACCCTTAAAATTGTCCACTGCCGGAAATAGGTCCTTCCTATCTGTAGGATGATTTTTCCATGAGTTGGAGATCGCAGGCGGGACTTTGTTGTCAGACTCTTGCAGCCTGCAACGCAGAGCGATAAACCTGATCAGTGTCAGTGGCTATCATTAATAGAGGCGTATGCCTGTGTGCGAGCACCGCCGGCAGCCAGCAGTTACCCGGCGTGGGCTTGTGGCCGAACACCCCGCAGAAGGCGGCGGGCAGGCGGATGGAGCCCGCGATGTCCGACGACACGCTCACCGCCGACGCGCCCGCCGCCAGCAGCGCGCCCTGCACACCAAACATACTAACTAACAAACAGCTGTCGGCTCGGCTTCTCAGCTTAATGAATGTGACTCATATGATAACATGTTTATTGCGTTTAGGTTCAATTTAGCTTGAGTAGATCAGTGTGTTCAGTTGGTTGGTAACTAAAAACGTCCTTTTTTGTTCTACAACGGGTAAACGCTTGGCCTCCATCTCACCCGATGGTAAGTGGCGATAAGGCCGAAAGTGGAAGCGCTCTTCACCCGGTATCTTCAACTACTGTGAAACTGGCTGTCTTATCGCTAAACTGTCGGAACACAACAATGCTAGTAACATTGTTGTTATGGCGCCACACTTAAGATAAGATGGTGATTGATAGCCAGGCGAACTAAATAAGACCTACCACCAACCATGTGTTACCCTACCACCACCACCAACAGCCGAGGGCCCAGCTGGGAAGATCAGGCATTTTATCGTAATTTCTGTCAAAACGGTTGAGGTACATTGAATTCTGTTGATAAGTTCTAGAGGTACATTGAGCATCTGAAGCATTGTCATCAGTTTTACGTGCTTAGCTCGGGGGGCCGTGCTAGATAAGAATACATCCACCAACCCATTACACAAAGATATACCCCCACTGGGAATCGAGCTCGGGACCTCTAGGTCTAAGACCGGTCTTAGCCAGTAGACCAGAGGCGGTTCAAATACATGCAAACGTATATCCTCACGACTATTATCGCCAAAGGGTTAGTCAGAGACTAGAAAATGAGGACAGCAGAACTCACACCACAGAACACACCAAATAACAAATGCACATGTTCACAGCAGCGTAGGTAATAGGTGGTAAGCACATCCGCACACAAGCAAACATGACATTTGAACTATGAGGAAAATGTGAGAAAAGCACACTAAGACACATGGACGTTTTAAAATAGCAAAATCGAAGCTTTATTGAATAGATTTACAGTTCGATTAGAACAAATTGTAAGAACAATGTTGTATTGCTGTCGCGAGCGAAGGGCATCCCACATAGAAGATTGTAGTAATTGATCTGTAATCAATAAACAAATTCAAGGTCGCGTCGCATAAAAGGGGTCGAATACAAAAAACTAAGGTAGTTGGACCAGTCTTTAATAAATAAAGAACTTGATAGGAACGAACTACAGTAGGTAAAAGTATCTCAAACAAGTAGTACCGAGCTTAGAGTCAGAGCGACAGATAGAACCCATTTTAAACTAGTCTACTGTATAGTACTAGTATAGTAGTAAGTCACACAAAGTAGGTGTTAATAAAACTACTAAAACATTTTTTATTTGTTAACTGTATCGGGTAGTGGCTAAAGAATACTACCACCCCCTCTCTTCCCTTAGGTGTCGTAAAAGGCGACTAACGGACTAAAGACTGCACATACTTCCAACAGCATAGAGCGGCGATGGGCTCACCACTAGTCACGCTGAGCACATGTGCAGTCGCTATTTGGTAAAAAGTGGACTATGGTAGAGCACTGCTTTTGTGGTCCTCATTGCTTAATCTCTGACTAATCCTTCGGGGATAATACTCGTGATTATATGTATGTAAGTAGTTATGTATTTTTAAAAGAGAACACGCTTAAAGTTCAAAGTGAAAGACAAGCTTTAAACTTACTTATTATCGAAATCGAATTTATTCTACTTTGAATAAATACTTTGACATTGACTTTGTAATTATCGGAATAGACCCCAAGCACCAACAACGTTGCAACCTATTCTTAGCGCTTACTGCACTGTGTCAACATTGACAGCCAATACAGGTACTTTGTCAACGTCGTGTTTGCCCGTTATAAAAAACTATGACCCTCGATAATATGTCTAGACCAAGATAGGATGTGAACAGACCAGAAGTCTTGTAAAGGTTGTAAGTTAAAAAAAACCTCACTATCTTAGCTTTCCGTTGAACAGCCCCTCTCTGCAAGGCTTAAGCTTAAGAATATTAAGCTTCTTAGCATAATATAAAAAACATAATATAATAATATATTATTATGTTAAAAAAACATTTTTTACACAAATTACAAGCTATTCAAAACGCGGACTTAATGCCAAATGACTTTTATATCTAAAAAGTACTTTGACTTGAACTCTCAAGCAGCATTGTTTGCGTTTAGCAACACGTTTGAATACACCACACCCGCTTTGAATCCTGACACACTTCTTTTGCTACATTTACTTTGAGAATATGCCACATACATACATGTTTATGTTTTTTTTTAAATTACATTTTAGGCATTTATTAAGAGGCGGTCGCATGTAAGCGAGGCGTAACGGCGATCAAACAAAGGCCCATTTAGCACTCAAGACTAGTCATGTATCCATAAATAGGAACGTGACATGCAAGCGTCGCACCGCTCGCCATCGGAACAAAGCACACGCACATTTCCTGGAACCACTGTTCTCTCGAACGGTTCGTTCCAGAAGTGCTTTATTCCACGCACTATAAAACTGTGGAATGAGCTGCCATCAGAGGTCGGCAACGCAAAAGCAACACCTCCAATGTTGCTGATGCCCATGGGCGGCGGTGTCCGCTCACCATCAGGCGGCCCGCCTGCTCGTTTGCAGACTATCATTATAAAAAAATTGCAGTAAAGTCCACCAACCCGCATTGGGCAGGGTGGTGGGCGGGCCAATTTAACCGCTTCTGTGGTCTAGTGGCTAAGCCACTGATCTTAGACCCAGAGGTCCCGAGTTCGATTCCCAGCGGGGGTACATCTTTGTGTACTTGTTTTGGTTGGTGGTAGAGCTTATTAAGTCCGCCTGCTAGATACCGCTATCTTCTCTTCAGTCTATCGCCATAACAACAATGTTAATAGCATGTTGTGTACCGACAGTTTAGAGATAAAATAGCCAGTTCCTCAGTGAGGATTGCGGCTGAAGCGCGCTTCCTCCCTTGGTCGGCCGGCCTTTCAGCCGGGTACAGCTAGTAGTTAGATATGAACCAACCTCCCCGCCCGACGAGCCGCCCGGCGTCCTATCCAGGCAGAAGGGGTTGTTGGTAGTCCCCCGCAGAAGGTTGGTGGTCTCCCACCCGAGGCACAGCTCGGGCGTGTTGGACACCAGCAGCGGGATCGCGCCCGCCTCTTTCACCAGGCGGACGGCCGCGCCGTCTGCGGTGGCCCGCCGCCCCGCGAACTCGAGGCAGCCGACGGCGTTCGATAGACCTGTGGTGAGACGTTGAAAGAAAAGGTTTTTTCAAAGGACAATGCCCCTTTGGACCTATTTTGTATCGAGAAGGTATAAATATAAATCGTATTGGCAAGAATAAATCAAAATTTACTAAATCTAACCATGCTATTATAGTTTTCCTTTAAAGTCAGGAAAAGATACAATACTAAGTTTTATTTTCCTATGGTAGAAACCAATTCCAGGTTTTTGAACGCACTCTGCCACTCAAGCTCAAATATTCTAGTTTTCCTTTTTGAGAATTGTTATCATGGAATTAAATACGCTTAACGATTTTTGAATGAAATTATATACGGTCTTGATTTTTTTTTACTTTATGTTTTTATAGCAACAGTGTCTCATCAAACCTCTTAGAATTGACATCCTAATAAGAGTCAATCCATCAATAATTTCGACAGGTCTAACCAATGTCTCGGTGGCGCGATAGCGGAGTGGCCAACGCAACCGCCCGGATTGCGGAGGACGTGGGTTTGAGTCCCACCTGCGGTACATAGTCATATTTTTAGACGTTTACAGTCTTACTACAAAACAGTTAAACCTCCGTTGAGCACGTGTTTAAAAAAACGTTACCACAAAATTGCGTTTTACGACTGCTCAGATCTCAAACACGGCCTAAACATTGTCTAAATTTAGTTACGGGAGGATGCTAGTTAGAGTAGTGTTTAAAACTACTTCTGTCAACGCAAACGGTACAAATTGATTAAAATTGTGATAACCTCATGGTTTATGCACTTTTGCACGTTCACAAATACATAGCGGTTAATAATCCACCTATATTTCACATTAATGTTCAAAAAAACACAAATTTTAGAAAATCAATCAAAATTGCAGACATGACGCTTCACTTTCCCGCCAAGAAGTCTAGACAATAAATGCTATGCTTACCAGCTGTCACTGCTGTCTGAAAAAAGCAATTATTCATACTTTTTTTTTTATACTAAGCGGCAAATGACCCCACTCCACCTGATGTTAAGTGGAAATGAGGTCCAGGCGCGAGGACAACTGGAATTTAAACTACTTAATTTATACTGAACTTGAATTTACCTTCATCTTCGTGTTTTTACTTTTTTGTTCTAAATTACAAACGCAAATTATATAATTAAACAAATCATTTTTTTAAACACAGAAAAAGTCGACAACCTCAGGCGGCATATTTGTAAAAATATTTCTTTCGGATCTCAGAGGTGAAAACTTCTAAGATTTGATGAAGCAATGTTGACTAAAAACATAAGCATCAAGCACTGACAAATTTTGACGGTTGAAAGCCAGACCTCGGTAGCCAAGTGGTTAAGGCAGCCGCCGGGAATGCGGAAGGTGCGTGGTTCGATTCCCGCCTGAGGTTGTCGTTTTTTTTCAGTGTTTAAAAATTTTACTTAAGTAAGTATATTTAAGCGTTAATAAAACGTTAAAATATAAAACATTAATCTAAACAAATCATATTACAAAATCAATAATACAATTTATTGAATTGAACATAAATAATATCTAAATACGTTTTGTACGTAATTATTATACTCAATATACGCGTTGCGTAAAATGAAAGTTGAAAGTATGAACGGAACATAAATAGTAGTTATGTTATTTATTTATTACAATCACATACAGGTTAACAGAAAAGGTTTCCAACACACCAGCAAGTTATACAAAAACAAGTTAAAATAATAATAAATAACCTAGAAGACCTAGCGTAATGGATAGAAAGATTAGACATGGTTTATGAAGACATGAGTAGAATGCCGATGCCGCTTTGTGGTAACCACAAGTTAGACAATTGTTGAACACGCGTTTTGTGTTTAGACAGTGTTCAGCGAGAGAAGTGTTAAACATCTGTTTTAACAGTTTTTTGTAGTAAGACGGTTAATATCTTAGAGTCTGTTTAAGCGTTATTTTTTTTTAAAAAAGGTGTACTTGATTCCATAACGAACGTGTTGTACGATCGGAAGAGTTTAGATACTATAATAAAAAATAAATTTTAAGACAAAACAATTTATTGGCTTTGCCAATAGTTGTCAGAAAAACCGTTACCAACCCCAGACCTTGTTCAAATATACCTATAATTACATAAAAGTTCAGTGACATCCTTCTTAAAGCAATACAAATTATGGCTATCATAAAAGTGGCATCTCCGCCCCATTCCACGCCAACACAAAACAGGGTAACGAGACGTCCCCAGGGCCGCGCTAACAAGATAACCGTGGCTTCATTACCAGCGCTCCTCGCGCGGAATGCCCGAGCGGGAAATGTCATCTGCATACAACGCTACGTGATTTTTCGCGAAAAATTCAGTCTTCTTTTCTTTTTTGTAAAGAAAGGAAGACATAATCTTTTTGTTTTGGTAAACAAAACAATATGGAAATAATCTAACAAATAAAGTAAGTATTTCTCATTCCGATTTTATCTACCTATATTTATGTCAAGCCCTTCTTCCACGAACTATAACATAACCTATAACATGCACCACTGTAATCGAAGCCGGGAACTTCTGACCTTGAACTGCGAAACCATAAAGCGTGGACCACTATGGTTGTAAAAAGACCCTTAACAAAGCCGAAAAATACGTATAAAGTAGGTACTTCAAAACCAAAAACATTTAAATTTTTAAACACTGAAAAAAGACGACAACCTCAGGCGGGAATAGAACTACGCACCTACCGCATTCCGGGCGGGTGCCTTAACCACTTGGCTACCGAGGTCTGGGTTTTGCTTATGTTTTTAGTCAACATTGCTTCATCAAATCTTAGAAGTTTTCATCTCTGAGATCCGAAAGAAATATTTTTTAAACCAGACCTCGGTAGCCAAGAGGTTAAGGCAGCCCCGCGGAATGCGGAAGGTGCGTGGTTCGATTCCCGCCTGAGGTTGTCGTCTTTTTTCAGTGTCTAAAAATTTTACTTAAGTATATTTAAGCGTTAATAAAACGCTGATATATATTAAAAAAAACCAAAAACATTAAGCCGAAAAAAAACTGGAAATCGAAAATTATTTTTAGATATCGTAAAAAAGCAATTTAATCTAAACAAACAAACTACGCTATTCGTGTGAAAGAGACGGAAGATAGCAGGGTAAGGAGGCTTTCTTATGAATACAGTATAGCAATCATCATATTGAACTTGTGCCCTCCGGTATACTCACCAGCAAGGGAACAGCTCTCCTTCACAGTAAAGGGGACTCCCAGCAGCGGTCTTCCCGCAAACAGCTGCTCAAGCTTCCCACTCCTTCTAGCTTCCTCTATCCTCCTGTCCACCTCTTTGGCATCTTCCAACGCCGCTCTGAACCTCTCGTCGACCACCGCATTCAGTAGAGGGTTAACTTCCTTAACTCGCTCTATGTATGCTGTGACTAATTCTTCACTGGTTATCTGGAAATTTTAATACATACATACATTATAATGACGACTATTATCCCCGAAGGGTTAGTCAGACTAGGCAATGATGAACGCGATAGTCCACTTTTCACCAAATAGCGACTGCACATGTGCTCAGCGTGACAGGTAGTGAGCCCATCGCCGCTCTATGCTGTTGGATGTATGTGCAGTCTTTAGTCCGTTAGTCGCCTTTTACGACACCCAAGGGAAGAGAGGGGGGTGGTAGTATTATTTCACCGCTACGCGACACGGTTTAATTGTTTTAAAACTTAATGGTTTTCATCATCATCATTCGAAACACACTTTGACAGACATTGAAGTCTGCCTCCGCTCATCTGGAGTGTTTTTAAATTACAGTTATAGTACAGTGCCAGCACATCAACCTACCACACAATGTCAAACTTCTTTAATAAATTATGAACTTTTATTTTTTTATAAAAGAAGGAGGCAAACGAGCTGGCGGATCACCTGATGGAGAGTAATCACCGCCGCCCATGGACACCCGCAAAACCAGAAGAATCGCAGGCGCGTTGCCGTCCTTTAAGGAAGGAATAGAGTTAAAGAATGAGTAGGAATTGTGAGAGGGAGGGAGGGGGGATGGGCCTCCAGAACCCTCACTGGCCGGACGAAACACAACAGCACCAAGTGCCATTATTTCACGCCGGATATTCGTGAGAGGGTTGAGAGGGTTGTATTAAGCCAGGCAACCCGGCCCAATGCGTGCTGCAACGCAGCGTGGCTCTACCACTCAGTCAGTGTCACTCATTTAGCACCACCCAGGGGTCACGTGTAGGGTCTCAAGGATAAACCTACGGACGCAAGTAACTTTAACCGGACTTACTCACTAGGGTATAAGGGTTAATATCGATTGGATAAATTGGACAGTTTTGGATACGTCTGCAGGCGTCTGACAATAAATAAATACCTAAATACACAGGCACTTTAAAAAGGAACGCTACGTATTGCACAATGGTTGTTAACTATCCAAATAGCATAGCCAAGGGAGTCGCCAGCCGATGACCCAGGGGGGAAGGGCCAGAAGATATAAATGAAGGAGGCGATTGGAATAAAAATGATTACAAGGTCTTAATGTGTAAACTCCACGACCTCTTCACTGTACATAGAGGCGTGCCTAAGGTTTCAGAGTAGGGCAACATTGTTTTATTGAGATTTTTAACAGTTAATATTTTTTTAATCTCTAAGGGGGGGCAGCTGCCTCTACTGCCTCCCCATTGGCTGGTAATTTATTTATGTTATAAATTAGTGTGCTAATGCTAATTGGTTGTTCAGACCGTGCGTTGCGATGCCGGTTATTTTCTTTATCCGGCTTTGCTGTATGGTAATCCGTGGCGACTATTTATATTCTAAAATTGTTAATGGTACATTTGCATAACAATTTCGGAAAAAAAATCGGAGAAAAGCTTTTTACTCAGTCAAGCCGAAAAGAGCGGGCAATGCGATCGTCCAACTTCTTTATCGGCAGAACGCTAAAGAACAAAGTAGGTAGTTTTGTTGTTTCCACAGCAGCGGCATAGCCGGCATATGAGGTAGACGCATGAAGGAGAATTTATACCCATACCACAATGCGCAATAGCGTCTCTAACCCTAAGGTTTTTTGTTGTTGTTTGTTGAATTGGGCTGTGCTGGTAGCAGCTCATTACTACGGTCCCATCTTTTCCTTTGGGTGTCGCAAAAGGCGACTAACGGACCAAAGACTGCACATACATCCAGCAGCATTGAGCGACGATGGGCTCAGCACCTGTCACGCTGAGCACATGTGCAGTTATCATTTAGAAAATAAAAAAAAATTGGCAGTGGATTGCTTTTGCGGTCCTCATTACCTGGTATCTGACTAACCCTTTGGAGATAATAGTTGTTAATACACGTACATATCAAATCGTCAGCCTATCAACGTCCCACTGCTGGGCACAGGCCTTCCCACATGGGAAACATCACATGGGGAGGTTGGGCCATACCCCACCGCGCTGGTCCAATGCGGGTTGGTGAGTTTTAACGACTGCCATCTTACGACCACAACCGGGCCCAACGGCTTTACGTGCCTTCCGAAGCACGGAGGAGCTCGAGATGTTTTTAATTTGGTCACCCATCCAGCGACCCGGCATTGCAATACTGGCTTAAGAGGAAACACTACGTCGACGTGGCATGCAAAATTCTCATACAAAACAGAAAAACGACGTTTCGTAATCTCCTGTTTCCTCTTTCAGAACTGGACCAATTTTTATTTTTTCAGCATCGGTTAAAGAAAAAGATTTCCTATGTCTGTATGTTTTTTTTTGCATTAAATCATTTATTTAATAACCAGGAGCTTTGAAAATTTAGCGAAATCACTCAGTTTTAAGGCGTCTCCAGACACATTAAGTAGCTGGTTTAAAAAAAAAATCAAACATACAGACATAGAAAATCTCTTTCTTTAACCGATGCTGAAAAAGTAAAAATTGGTCCAGTTCTGAAGGAGGAAACAGGGGACTTCGAAACGTCGTTTTTCTGTGTTTTGTATGAGAATTTTGCATGCCACTCCGATGTAGTGTAAGCCGAACGCGCTAGCCGCTATACGCCATCGAGCTCCTGATATGTATGCATGTTCTGTGTCGTTTCTGCACCGACCTCGCCCGTCCTCACGGCGTCCGCGTGCTGCGTCGCGCTGCGCAGCAGCAGGGGCTTGGGCAGCGTCAGTGCACGCCGGTCGCGCGCGCGCAGCCAGAACAGCGGCGCCAGGAGGAGGTTCAGTATCCTCAGCACCACTCCCAGTATCCGTACGCCTACCTCCATACTGCAAGAGGGGAAAGTGTTTTATTTTAGAAAGATTTACAGCCAGACAGACCAATATAGGACGCCCACAGACAAGGTGGAGTGACGATCTTCGCAAGGTTGCTGGCGAGAGCTGGATGAGAGTAGCCGTGGATCTTGGTGGCGTGTTCTTGGAGAGGCATTTATGTCCAGTGGGATGATAATGATGATGATGATGATGATAACAGCCAGTATTGGTGTTGTAGAAGTAAGTAGCATCTAAAAGTTAACAACATGTAATTTCTTTGGACACGACATTTTTTTACGGAGGTGAACGAAGTCTATTTTACTAGTCACCACATGGATTGCCGCGCTATAAATACAGTACCTAACAAAAATCCTGATGTACCTACGTCTATGTTACGACGATGGGCTCACCACCAGAGGGCCTACTCTCTTTCTCCGAAACGAAATTTCGGCCGATTTTCGTTTGCTATTTATAGCAATTGATATATTTTTGAGGGTTAAAGTTGCTCGCGTCCGTAGGTTTACCATTAAGACCCTACACGTGATCCCTGGGTGGTGCTAAATGAGTGACACTGACTGAGTGGTAGAGCCACGCTGCGTTGCAGCACGCAATGGGCCGGCTCGCCTGGCGTAATACCACCCTCTTACGAATATTCGGCGTGAAATACTCGGTGCTGTTGTGTTTCGTCCGACCAATGAGGGTTCCGGAGGCCCATCCGCCCCCCCATCTCAATTCCTATTCCTTCCTTAAACCTATTCCTACCTTCAAGGCCGGCAACGCGTCTGTGATTCCTCTGGTTTTGCGGGTGTCCATGGGAGGCGGTGATTACTCTCCATCAGGTGACCCGCCTGCCCGTTTGCCTCCCTCTTTTATAAAAAAAATATATATAGCGCTGGCGGGGAGGTGGGACAGTGCGCTGAGGCGGCGCTGGACAAGGACCGGAACCGCTTACCAAATAAGGGGTTTTTGATAGGGTAATTCATAGACTTGTTTTCACTAACCCTATCAATACGGTTAGCATATCGTCGACTTACCGCATCGAAAGGATAACCAAATTGATACAGTTAATTAGGGTAAGCACTAACCACATCCAAAAACCCTGTTGAAGCTAACCCTATAAAAAGGGTTTTAACGCGCACAAGCGATTCAAGCTTCTACGTGCAATGCATTAGACTTATTATTGCATAACTGTTTACGTGTGTAGCTTTCAACAGAGGCCCCCTCGCGGCGAGCGTGCTGCAAAACATCGCTTACTCGTAAATAAGTTATTCGCACTAAAGTTAATTTTCCGTTAAGTCCTGTCGCGCGGTGCTTGCAATGCAGCTTGTTAGATTTTTACAAGATTTTAATTAGTTTCAACTGTCCGTTTGTCATCAAATCTAGCAAATTAAATTTTATCCACTTCCCGCTTACGAATTGAGCTTAAATTTTGCATGCATGTGTAAATCGCGTGACAATTGGTGCTGATCTGATGATGGAGCTGGAAGGTGGCCATAGAAACTTCGCAATGAAACGACACAACCTCATCGAGTTTCGGCTCGTTTGAATCGTCTTGACGAGTAGATTGTCTTTCAATGGTAACCAGGGTCTGATGATGGAGCTGGAAGGTGGTCATAGGAACTCAGTTAAGAAACGACGAAACCCCATCGAGTCTCGGCTCGTTTGATTTGTCTTGACGAGTACTTTGGTGCTAGATGGTAACCAGGGTCTGATGATGGAGCTGGAAGATGGCAATAGGAACTCAGTAATTAAACAACATAACCCCATCGAGCATGGGCTCGTTTGATTCGTCTTGACGAGTACTTTGGTGCTAGATGGTAACCAGGGTCTGATGATGGAGCTGGAAGGTGGCCATAGGAACTCAGTAATTAAGCGACACAACCGCGTCGAGTTTGATTCGTTTTAATGGGTGGACCATTTTTTATTGATATGTTAACGTATTAAAATATAAAATAATACTAAAATTTTAAAATTAAAAAAGAAAAAAATACTTTTTAAAAACAATACCTACATTGCAACCTTTAACGGTAATTAACCATATTCGTCTACGTCACAATAACCAAATATCGTAAGTAGGTACATACCTATTAGACATTTTTATTAAACTATAATACATTACACCTTGTATTAAAAACTTAACGTTTTTATCACATACTCAATGTTTTATAAATAAAAGAGTGTTACATTGTGATTGCAAAAAAAAATATGACGGTGTAATAATGCTAACTGTTCTTTAATGTTCCATCACAATGTAATTCTTACGCTTTTATAAAAAAAATGGGTATGTGATATAAACGCAAAGATTAAATACAAGGTGTAAAGTTTTATGGTTGAATAAAAATGTCTTATAGGTATCTACCTACTTAAGATATTTGATTATTGTGACGTAGACGAATATGGTTAATTACCGTTAAAGGTTGCAATGTAGGTATACCTATTATAATGATATTTTTCTTATTTTAAATTATTATTTAAATTATTATTTTTAAATTTTTAGATCTTTTAACAACAAGAACATAATAAAAGCTTGTTTTTAAAAAGTATTTTTTTCCTTTAATTTTTGTTGGTTTTGTCCGGATAAATCCATGGTATATGATAAATGAATAATGTATGGTAACCCCATGTTCATGAACGTATGGCAGCTCTAACAACAGCATCATCAGCTTACTAACGTCCCACTGCTGGGCACAGGCCTCCCACGTGGACAATAGAACGTGGGGATATTGGGCCATAACCCGCCACGCTGGCTCAATGTGGGTTAGTGGGATCATACAATTGTACATTATAATGGTACCTACCTATATACTATGTAGTTTTTTATTCTTTCAAAGTCTCTATTGACCGAGCAAAGTTTGTATGGAAAAGTAAAAATAATATGTCGTGTTTTGGCCTATTTCTTGGAGAAAGTTGTTCAGTTTTATGGTCTGGTCAACCCACCGGGTCTAAGACAAATAAAAAACCACGTTATTATTTGGAAACTTAATAAGTCCCCACAAAAAGTCCGGACATTAAGCCAAGGCAACTTGACCGTTCTTCCAAGCCTTACCACATAAGAGTAGCGAACTTGATTCTTTTGCCTGTATCAGTCATGCAGGGCCGTCTGACGTCACGTCCGGCCTCCCCCGACTACGGTTACCATCCGTCCGGATTATACCGGAAATGTCCGGACTTTTAAGACTCTAGTCCGGACTCTGTCCGGCTCTTTAGTTTGTCTGGATTTTGGAATATGCAAGTGATCAACGAGTGATCTTCTAGCGTACGTTACTCACGCGTGGGGTGAAGCGACGGACAAGCATGGCAAATCCCTGGCAGTTGGCCTTGATATCGCCAAAGCTTTCGATAGAGTGTGGCATCGTTTCCTTCTTTCCAAGTTGCCGGCCTTCGGTGTGCTGCCCCGTTTGTGCGGCTCGGTTGCAGACTTTCTAGTGGAGCGGAGGATTCGTGTCCTTTGTGAGGGTAGTTCTTCCACGTTTTACAAAGTTAATGCATGAGTGCCGCAGTGTTCTGTGCACTATTTCTTCTGAATATTAATAACATGTTGTCCTTGGGCAATATTCATTGTTATGCGGATGACGGTACGGTGCATGAGCGATACTTGGGACATCCTGCGGCAAAGCATGCCGATATCGTTGTGAAAAGGCAAGAACTGGTTGCCAAGACGTAGCGGCGTAAGTTTCTTATGTAGGGATCGCTATGCATTCAAGAAACTTCCATTTCTTAGGGAACTACCAATTCAATGTTCATTTGGGCGTTGTGGCATTGAAATTCCTCAAATTAAATGTATAGTTGTCTGTATTTATAGAACACCCAGCTCTAACTCTCATATATTCCTAGAGCGGTTTGAGAACTTACTCTCAAAACTAAGATATAAAAGAAACACCAAAGCAATCAATGCCGGTGACTTCAATATAAACATATTAAAAGAAAGTAATGTTCAAGAAGAGTACATTAGATTAAATCAAAACAATGGAACCATAATACACATTAAAGTACCAACTCGTGGGAAATCTTGCTTAGACCAGATAGTAAGTAATATTCCTACAGCTAAAGGAAATACTTGCCCAGTGGGATTATCAGATCATGCTACTTGTCAAATACTCTGCATCCCAATACAAAATAAAGTAAAGCAAAATAGCGCACGGTACATTTACAGAAGGGATTTCAGCATTGAAAATATGAAAAAATTTGCGGAATTTTTATCTGGTTTGTCTTGGTCAGATGTATATGAGACTACTGATCTAAAAACATCATTTAATATATTTCATGACACCTTAACACTGTTTTTTAAATTATGTTTTCCCTCGTGTAAAATTAAGTTAAGAAATAGATCTAAACCCTGCAATTGGATCACAAGGGAAATTAAAAAGTCATATGTGTCAAAGAGAAAATTGCGTTTTAAATATTATATAAAAAAGAATCTGTCCATTAAGTGCAAGTATCGAAAGTATTCCTCTATTTTAAAGATGTGTATTAATAAATCTAGAAAACTTATGAACGAGACACGCCTCCATAAAAGTAAAAATGTTTGTAAAACCACGTGGGATCTAATTAAATCGTATGATCAACCAGAATTTAATAATAGTTACATAAGCAAAATCAGACATAACAATATGAATATTACGGATCCTATTGACATTTGTAATCATTTTAGTAATTTTTATTCCGACATTACAAATCAATCATCTAATTCTAATTATAATTTTAATTCTGACATTACAATCCAATCATCTAATTTTCATAATTATTATTCTAATACGACATCTGTTAATAATATCCAACATTTATAACCGAGCATCTTTTTATACCCAACAACACATGACGAGATATTTAAAATTATAAGATTCCTCAATATCCCAACATCGGTGGGCTATGACGCACTACCCACAAAGATTCTTAAATACTGCGCACTAGTTCTTTCTGACATATTAAGTTATTTAACAAACCTTTCAATGACTGAAGGCACATTTCCGGAAGCCCTCAAACTATTAATCATAAAACCAATACATAAAAAAGGCGATATTGATGTAATGGATAATTACAGACCTATTGCATTAATACCAGTACTATCTAAAGTCTTTGAAAAGGTAAAACAATAGAATTTATGACTTTTTAGAAAAATTTAAAGTATTAGCCAAGGAACAAAATGGTTTTCGGAAAAGTAACTCAACCACATACATTAGCAGCCTTTAATTTGATAAAAAATGTTACCGAAAATATTGACAAGAATATCGATACAACAGTCTTATTCTTCTAGCTTTCGACTTTGTCTAACATGACATACTTTTATCTAAATGCGAGAAATGCGGTTTAAGAGGAAATGCATTAAAAAGGTTACAAACTTACCTTAGAAATCGTACACAATATATCGAAGTTAATTACGTTAATGAACATAAGGAAGACACTTCTGCAAAATCACTACTTGTCCGAAATAATGTGGGTGTCCCACAAGGGACTATCTTGGGACCCTTATTATTCATAATATACATTAATGATCTACCTCCTGTTACTAATTATCAGTGCAATTTATTCGCTGACGATATATCTGTGGTAATACCTAAAACTCCAGACCGAAACTTTAATGAAGATATTAACAATACTATTAATAATATTACGAAATGGCTGACAGAGAAAAATTTAAAAGTCAATGTAAACAAAACTAAATACAATTTTATAATAGAAAACCCAAAAGTCTAAATCTATCTGTGCTTCTTAATAATGAACCAATATCGGAATCAGATGAAGTCGTTTTTTTTGGGCATAATAATTGACAGTCAGTGCATATGGACAAAACATATTAAGAAATTATGTTCTAAAATAAATAGATTTGCTTACGCGCTGTGGCGACTGACGACGCAAATCAACCAAAAAACCGCATTGATGGTTTATTACGGATACGTGGCATCAAACCTTAAATACGGCATACTTTTGTGGGGAAATTCAGTCGACATGAATAAGGCTTTCATATCACAAAAACAATGCGTTCGGGCCATATGTGACGTTTGCTATATGTGACGTAATATTCAATATAATTATATTGGCTATAATGTATAATTAATTATTAGTATTTTTTTGTCAATTCTGTTTACCCAATTATCTCCATTCACATGCCCTGCGTTGGCAAAATAGACGAACATTGTTATAAATTACCATCTTTTGTACCTACTCTATTTTCTGTGATTAAATTATTTCATTTCATTTAATTTCCAAACTGAACCTGGCTCTCGATCGTACACGTATCGATCGCTGTACAAGACTCAGGTGTGATCGAGTATGGAGTATTGTTCCCTCCTATTATGGGACGGCTCCGCTAAATACCTCCTCGATGCACTTGATAAACTGCAAAGGCGAGCGGTACGCATTATTGGAGATGCTGAGGTTACAGCGTCTCTTGAGGACCTCCAGCTGCGTAGAGACATTGCTACTCTCAGTGTCTTCTACCGGGATTACTACAGAGAGTGTCTCTCCCGGACTACACGTGCTGGTCTTAGGAACCACCATCATACTGTGTAGACTATCAGTACTCGTACCAAAAAATACAATAGGTGCGCTTGTTACCGTGCTTATTTCACGGTGGGGAGCGCTCTCATTATTTTGGACTGCATCGGCTGCTTACCGTCAGGCATAATGCAGTCACTATGACAACTCAATAAAAAAAAATAAAAAAAACATAAAACAACAGCACATGAGTAAAGAAACGTAACAGAGACAAAGCTTCTAGGGAGCATACGAAAATTCTTACTTATTTTAGTTAGTAGGTTTCAAAAGAGAATAAAATAAAATAAACAAACTTTTATGAGATTAAATTAGTTAGTAAAAGTTTATTTTTTTCTTTTTAGCGCATTAAAATAAAAGGTTTTTACTTTTAATTTATTTTTTACTTTTTAGTTGATCTCACTGAACGTGTATCCAATATTTGTTCACATCCATCAAACCACCACCACTCACCACCCATCAAAACGGTCCACCCATTAAGAAGAATCAAACTTTTCGTTTGTTCGTCTTAATGGTTCGTTCCTATAGCCACCTTCCAGCTCCATCATCAGACCCTGGTTACCATATAGCATTAAAGTACTCGTCAAGACGAATTAAACGAGCCCATACTCGATGGAGTTATGTCGTTTAATTACTGAGTTCCATGGCCAACTTGCAGCTCCTTCATCAGACCCTGGTTACCATCTAGCACCAAAGTACTCGTCAAGACAAATCAAACGAGCCCATACTCGATGGAGTTATGTCGTTTAATTACTGAGTTCCATGGCCATCTTGCAGCTCCATCATCAGACCCTGGTTACCATCTAGCACCAAAGGTAGTCAAGACGAATCAAAGGAGCCGGGACTCGATGGGGTTGTGTCGTTTCTTTACTGAGTTCCTAGGACCACATTTCAGCTTCATCATCAGATCAGACCCTGGTAACCATCTAAAAACAAAGTACTCGTTAAGACGAATGAAACGAGCCGAAACTCGATGGGGTTGCGTTGTTTCATTACAGAGTTTCTATGACCACCTTCCAGCTCCATCATCAAACCCTGGTTAAAATTGAAAGACAAACTACTCGTCAAGACGATTCAAACAAGCCCAAACTCGATGAGATTGTGTTGTTTCATTGCGAAGTTCCTATGACCACCTTCCAGCTTCCAGCTTCCTTAGCGCCATGTCATCATAATATTGCATTGTCACGCGATTTACACATGTATGCAAAATTTCAACTCAATCGGTAACCGGGAAGTGGATCAAAATTAAGTTGCAAGATTTCACCCAATAAACATGCATTGCAAGTTAAATAAAAAACTTGTATAATAATATCATAGACAAATACTGTTTCGGCGCGGTTGTATGAAGCTTCCATGTAACAACAGCTGGCGGCGGCGGCGGACTGCAGTCCGCCGCCCGCAACCTGCCGCCCGCTGTGCGCGAAAACGAGATAGGAGACAATAGGGTAACCTTATTAGTTGATAAGCGCTTAAAATTACCGTTACAAATACCCTATTTGATTTGGTAAGTGCATTGGAAACAGTTAACCTTATTCAAAAAAGTTACCGCTACGATAGACTAAGCCTATCAATAGGGAAACCCTATCGTTCGGTAAGCTTTTGATGGGGTTTCCCTAACAATGGGCTTAACCAAAAAAAGGGGTTTTCCGGTCCCTGGCGCTGGATCACGGCCCTTATAAACCCGAAGGCGGGGCAAATCTTTTATGTTAATTAAAAACCTACATTTAAATGTTACTAACAGTAGATGTAAGAATATTGTTACTAACACTTGGATCCTAGTCATCTTAAATAAATTTAATTTATACATTATGTTCAAAATTTCAAACTATTTTCTAAAAATAAATAATCTAAACGTCATACCTGTTTCTTTTGTATGAACGAAATTTTGGAAGGAATGGAAACCGCTGTAAATAGCAAACACAAATCGGCCGAAAATTCGTTTCGGAGAAAGAGAGTCGGCCCTCTGGCACGCGTCACGCAGAACGCGAGTCGCTATTTGGTGAAAAGTGGACTATGGTAGAGGACTGCTTTTGCGGTCCTCATTGCCTAGTCTCTGACTAACCCTTCGGGGATAATAGTTATGATTATTATGTATGTATGTATGCTTACCTATGCACGTCTATGTTATATGATGAATGAATATTTAAAATTATTCAGTATGAAATATGGATATCGATAGACACTGACATTTTATTTATTTATTATTTTAGGTTCAACCTTACTTCTTTTTATAATGACTAAATATTGAAACAGATCACCGCCTTCACGATCCCTCAGGACATTTTGTTAAATATTGAATAGAAATATTACTTATGCTATCAACCAAAACCAGGGATTATTTTGTACACAAAGCTCAACACCGGGGCTCGGCGCGGCAAAGGCATAGTAGTCATGGTACTCGTGGTCAGCGCCAAACGCTATTTGCCCAACCTCGACACATGCAAAACGTGTGCAAAACCGCCTTACGTGGTGCGTGCTCAAACCAAACAAGCTCAAGAGACTGCATTCAACACCACAGACTACCCAATTCAGATAGACATGTCATCTCTACAGCAAATGACCGACCAATTTACCTAACAAAACTCAGAATATGCTCAGCTGCAATAGGAATTAAATTGTTTGTAACCTCTAGGAGTCTTCGTGCAGACAAGGGGGATATCATATGGAATTAAATATAGGCGTACGAGCGTTAAATTACCTACCTACCTTATTAGTTTTTGTATTCAGGTAAAATGCTTATCTGGGTAAAACAATGGCTTCCAATGCAAGTACAACACGTGTATAAATGATACTTATGAATAACTAGCGGCCCGCCCGTGACTGCGTCCGCGTGAAAACCCGTACCCCGTAACTAATTTAAAAAAAAAATATTTCATACACACCATATCCTGGAAATTACAAATACAACAAAAAAAGAATTAGCCAAATAGGTGCAGTTCTGACGTGATGCTCGTACAAACTTTCTGGGCAAATTATTTTAATTAATTGTGAGCTGTCCCGGCGAACATTGACCGCCTAACAATCAATGAATGTAGTGCTTAGATTTTGATTTAATCTAAAATGTAGCGTCAACTAGTTTAGTTACGATTTACTTACGTTTTAACATGAATACTAACATTTTATTAAGTTCAATAGCGTATTGATAATAATAGCAATAACGTCAAGCTGTCAAAGTTAATTCTGTCAATATTTTTTTTATATTATTCTTTTGAATATCTTCGAACTGGTTTCATTACATTCATCACTTTTGCTGTATTGTATGATTTGTATGTCACTCATTCAATCACTTGATCATAATGGAGATTATATAATCGAAATTTTTACACTTTTCCGTACTTAAAAAAAATATTTATTTTACACAAACTATCTAACAATTACGAACACAACAAAAAAAGAATTAGCCAAATAGGTGCAGTCTCGTTATGAAGTGATGCACGGACCACAGATGGGCGTAATCAACTACTTTTTTAATCAGATTAATAATCTGATTAAAAGTAATCATTTAATCAGATTAAAGTAGTCGTGATTACTTTTAATCATGATTGAACATATAATCCTTAATCTTGATTACAGTAGTCAGTAATCTAAATTACATGATTATTCTTAACTAAGTTTAAGTATATGAATTATGGTTTAGGAATTAATGAATATAATTTATATTTTATTGAGTTGCCATTAATTATCACAATATGTATGCATCTAGAAATTGAGTGGTTGGCTTTATGTACTATAAACTATACCTACTACCACAGTGTTACTATATTGACGACCTCCGTGGTCGAGTTGTTTGTACACCGGTTTTCATGGTGTCGCCATCTCTGAGGTCCCGGGTTCCATCCCCGGTCGGGTCAATTTAGAAAATATTTTTTTTCTAAATTGTCGCGGGTCTGGGTGTTTTCTATGTGTAATATGTATGTATTTAAGTATTTTATGTATGTTTATCCGTTGTCTAGTAACCATTTAACAAGTTTCTTATGGAAGCTTTTCTTGGGCTAGATAATTGGTGTGAGTGTAGAAAAGTTTATTTATTTATTTTATTTTATTTATTTATTCATACAGTGGGGCAACGCGTTTGATGTGGGGCGATGCATGCCGCCGCCCGCGTAGGTATCCACGCGGTCGTTCGCCGATATGAAGGGTTGTCACAAAAATCGAAATCAAATAATCGTTTAATTTTTATAAAATAATTATTTATTATCGATATTGTAATGCTTATTTTACATTTGAACAAATGAACATGTAACAGAAAATATACAATCTCTGCTCACAAGAATAGAATTATAGAATTAAAAAATGAATAGAATTAATAACCAATTATCCAGCCCAAGAGAAGCTTCGTTATGAAACTCGTTAAATGGTTACTAGACAACGGATAAACATAATTAAAATACTTAATTACATACTTATTATACACAGAAAACCCCCAGACCCGAGAACAATTTAGAAAAACAATAGATTCTAAATTGACCCGACCGGGGATCGAACCCGGGACCTCAGAGATGGCGACACCATGAAAACCGGTGTACAAACCACTCGACTAAGGAGTTAGTCGTCGTTCGAATAGAATAGAATTTCTTTATTGCGTGTAAGCTGCATTCATTATTTGTTATATAGTTGTTCAACACCTAGGGCAGGAGCACTGGTTTTGGCCACTTTAAGAGAATTTCTATGTTTAAGAATTTTCTACTAATACAAGAATGTGTAATGTGGCGGTATGAAATAACCAAAATCAAGGGTATACATTTACCTTTTAAAGTTTCTATGAGATGTTTGATTTGAGTCAATATATTTAAATATAAAAGGTATGATTTCACCATTTCTGGCCACTTTTCCCCCAGTTGTGGCCATACCATTGCACCAGTTGTAGCCATTGAATTAGTAAGGGGATATTTCGGTTTTCTTTTAAGAAAATCAAACAAATAATTATATAAGTAAATATTTATTGTTAGGTAGGTAACAGTTCCAATATTTTGCCATTACAGGTACATAGAAAACCTCGCTTTGAACACGGGCACTTGGAATTGGAAGGTTTCGGCTAGCAGTAGCTACTTTCTTACCACCTTGCAGTGACGAAGGTTCCATACAACTCGATTCCCACCGGCTTCCCTTCAGAAGTTTAGAACACAACCACTCTCTACCGTAATTGAGAAATTGCACAATCAGTAATTATAAAGTAGATAAACATTACAAAACGCCTACACTATGGACATTAAATCAACAACATTTGCTTTTCAACAACATATTGATTTTTTTGGCAGTTAAACTTATATTAATACGTCATGACGTCACATAGGTCAATAAACCCACCCGCGTATTGGCAGCTCCCGGTAAGCCGTCTCTAACCGAGTTACTTGATAGAGAAAGCAATACAATTTGCGTGCGGGTGAGCGAGATGGAGAAATATCGTTTTCGGTCGTTCTGTTGACAGATAATTTGACGTAATTGCAATTCACCATCCATCTTTGAATGCATGACTGTGTTTTTAAATTAATTTTGAATTTATTAGTTAGTTTCACTTATTAGAATTTATTTCTTGGTATAAAATAGTGTTAGTATTGTAGTTGGACTTTGTTTATTTGTGTTGTGTGTAGTGTAGTGATGTGTGTGTAGTTACGAAGACGTACGTTGTAATTAGGTATTTGCGGTAAGTAGATATTGTAATAAGTTGAAATTACGTATTTAGAGTAAGTAGATTTGCAAAGTAATCGGTAGAATTGTAAGATGTCGGCATTAATAGCTTTAGATTGTTGTTTGACAGATCAATTGCTTTGTGAGGTAACATGCTTTGCAAAGTTAGTTTTTGAGTATAAGTAAGAAGTATTATTAGTACTTAGTCGATTAAGTTTTGTTTAATTTACATCATATAATTTTACCACAAACGGCTTTTATCAAAGCCACTTCTATTATGCTTGCAAGACACTGTTTCAATATCTCAGGGCTTACACGTATAGTAAAAGTGGACTGAAGATACATCTGCCTATACAAGACTGAAGCCAGGATGCCAATCACAGATTTTCGGTTAGGACTCAAGACTGCGTGCCCGCACTCGGAGTAGGTAAGCATTTTTTTTTTGCTCCGGCTTACCTCTCTCAATATTTTACGCTTCGCCACTACCACCTTGTATAGCTCTTATGATGGTTTACGCATTTCTGATTTCCATACAAACTTCCAAGTCGGAATTTTAAAAAAAACAGGGATTTAAATAGTTTGCTAAAAACGTTTTTTAAAAACGTTTATTTAACTGAGTTATTGCGATTTTAAACTTTTTAAAAATGTTTTCAGCTAACTATTCAGATCCCTGTATTTTACTCTAGCATGCAAAGTTTTATTAAAAATGGCTTATTGGTTTAAAAAAAATTTCGACTTGGAAATTTGTATGGAAAACCGAAATGTAAACCCCCTTAAAGCCAACGCAATTTTGGAAGGCGAATAAGCAAAAAGCTTACTCTTCGAATTATCAATTTTGCATTTTTTTATAATTTTTTGGAGCCACTTCACCCAACCTAGGTACAAAAGAAATAAAAAGTTGTAATGCCAAACCAGCTAGTAATTGTGAAGCAGCAAACATAAAATAAAAACAAAGTGACCAAAACTGATGTTGTATTGGAGTCAGTTGTGGCCACAAGCATGGCCACAACCCAAGCAAAGTACAAATTAGTGTATTAGTTGTGGCCACCCCCTCTTCCCAATACGGTATTTAAACGAGTAACAAAATAACCTCAAAACCATGTTGCTAGACATTCTGATAATAGGCTTCAATAAAATCCAATACAAAAATTAAAAAGCTTTCTGAGAAATTTATTCATTACTTACCTAGTGTCTCTTAGGGGTTTCCTTAAGAAAGTACCAGAAAATTTTGATAAAAATTATCAAACTCACAAAAAATTGTCTTGAAGCTTAAGACGTCACAACTGTCACTTATCAGAAAGGACCATAGATAAAGGATTTTTTACCACAGACTATGAAGGAATTTTGATTTCTATGCCTTATTTATTGACCTCTAAAGTTGCAAGTGGCCAAAACCGGGGTAGTGGCCACAACTGGGGCTCCTGCCCTACATCAAAAAAAATGGTAATCGGAGCGATGACAAACAGGACCGACGTCGGCTTTCGTGCTCTGCAGTGATAAATATATAGGGAACTTTAAAAAAACTTAGTATTGCCCAAGATCGAACCTAAGCCTCGCCGACGAGACGCGGGACCCAATACCTTCCACCAGGCTTTCACGGCTTAGTAACACGTTGGTATGCTAACTTATTACCCGTCTGCGGCGAAGCCAAAAAAGTAGGGTTTGTGTTTGACCTGTGTGTATGCCCGTTTTTATGTTCTCTATTACCTAATAAACGGCTGAACCAATTTGATTAGTTGTTAAATTCGTCTTTATTGCGCGAGTGTTGAGTTAGTATATCAAATTAAAAAAAAATAGCGGATTTGTTGTGCCAGCCAAGTTAATTCATCTAACAATTAACGATTTAAAGTTAATTACGACTTTACTCACTTCAATTTCGCAAGCCCATATTGCAATGTCTGGAAAGCAACATTTACTTTAAATAATAATAAGTAGAAAAAAATAATGATGATTTATTGCTATACAATATGTTCTTTTATTTTTTAACGTTCCGACTGTTGGTTTTATTAATCAGTCATAAAAGTAATCAAGATTACGATTACAGATTTATAATCATTAATCACCGATATGATTACATTTTTGATGAATTTCTGTAATCTGTAAACGTGATTGAAGATTACACATTGTAATCGTAATCCGTAATCATTAATCTGATTACTATTATAATCATTAATCACCGATATGATTACATTTTTGATGAATTTCTGTAATCTGTAAACGTGATTGAAGATTACACATTGTAATCGTAATCCGTAATCATTAATCTGATTACTATTTGCCCAAGACTGTCACGGACAAACATTCTGGGCAATTGATTTTTATTAATATATATTACGTTTTACATTGAAAGTTCTGTTAGTTTAGTTAAGTCTATGGCTCAAGCAAGCTTGATCCTTAGAGAATGCTACCCACAACGGCCATACGTGGCATATTAGTATAGAAAATGTATTTATAATACTATGTCACAATCACAACGGTAAACGCTCGGCCTTCATTGCACCTGATGTGGTAAGTGAATTTAAGGCCGAATATGTGAAGCGCATTTCATTTCAAATTTCGACCACCAAGGAACTGGCTTTTTCTTTAGTAGAAGAAACACAAAACAGAGAGTATTTTGTAGTGGAGAGCTCCCAATAATCATAAAAAAAAAAAACAAAAAAAATAGCAGTTTCACACTGCTTATAGTTCAAAGAATACTACGTCCTAAGCAATAACAGGCCTTTAACTTTAACTTAATTTCTTAAGAATACTACCAACCCATCTTTTCTCTTGTGTCGTAAAAGGCGACTAACGGACTGAAGACTGCGGACACATCCAACAGCATACAGCGGGTATGTATGGGCTCACCACCCACCACGCTGAGCACATGTGCAGTTGTTATATAATGTGCCGTGTCCTAAATATGCGATGCGATGCTTCGGGGTCCTTATCCTATCCTATCTGACTAACCCATAGAAAATTATAGTCTTGAGTCTATGTATTATGTACTAAAAATTGTTATAATTAAAATAATCGTCATAAACTTTAACATTTTGGAACTCTAAGAGAAATCAAATAAAAATAGAGTCAGTGTAGGGCAAAAAGAACGCGAACCACCCACCGCAGAATAAAAGAAGATGTATGAAAGTGCGAGAAGCATTTAAGCGAGAACTAGTATGAATGAGAATTAGTCAATAATTAGGCTCCGATAGATAACGCTGGATTAGAGCAGCGAGAGTACCTACAAAAAAAAACAGTTGGAGCTTTACATATAAGCGTATGCTGAGACGCAGGCGACGCAGTTCCGCGCAGTGCAGAGCAGAGGGCCTACTTTCTCCGAAACTAAATTTCGGCCGATGTTCGTTTGCTATTTACAGCGGTTTTCATTCCTTCCGGAACTTCGTTCATATGAAATAGGTTTGGTATTTAGATTATTAATTTCTAGAAAACTGATTGAAATTTCAAAAATAATGGTAAGCGCTACTTATAACTAGCAAACGAATATCTGCCGAAATTTCGTTTCGGCGAAAGAGAATAGGCCCTCAGCTCTGCACTGCGCGGAACTGCGTCGCCTGCGCCTCAGCATACGCTTAGCCTTGCTCTCGTACACAGACCGTGCTCTGCTACAATGCTGCTGACATTATTGTTATTGCAAGAATGCAGCAGGATGAAATGATTGTAAGAAGATGGTGGTAACAAGCCTAGCAAACACAGAACAAGCCAACCAACCAACTAAACGAAGCATATAAGCCACTTCGGGAAGCGATCCTTTCACCTCTGGTTTTGTGACTATCGTACAACTAGCAGTAGCGTTGGCCAACTGGTTATGAATGAAAGGATGTATTTTACTTACACCACAACACTTTAAATACACGACGCGCGACAACAGCCTATTATGCACAGCACAGGACATGCAATACCACGAGCTAAATGGTTATTATTATTGCTAAAACTAGGGTGTTTTCAAATACGACTGTTGCAAGCAGACATGCAGCTAGTTTCTCAATAGTTGCGAGGGTGTGCAAAGTTAAAAGTAAATGAAGCAAATGATGTTTTGGGATCTTAGCTAATAGAAAGCTGTGGCCTTCCGTACCCATCTTCTTCGGCCTTTATAGTCATTTAGCAACAGTTGATGTGTACTAAATAATAAAAAAGCAACTTCAATGACATAAAATAAAACGTCCATGACTAAACAGTTGAATCAAATTAACATGTCCGATAAATTCACGCATAAGAAACGTCTAAAAAAGTAAGAAACAGGTAAAAACAATGAATAGGTATTAGGTACACATAATTAGTATCCCACAAGTGTCGATTCCTATTCAAAGATGTATGCGAACGGAGACAAACGTTTAAATGAAGCAAGGCGTGGCCTCGGCGCGGACGTGAGTGACGGACACAATCGTAAAATTACCCCAGATACAGAGCACTGGCCCGATAGGACCATCAAGATACATACATAAATTTACGACTATTATCACAGAATAACTAATAGTAAGTAGCTTTTTATTTGGTCTGAGGTAAGTAGGTACTCTATTATCCCCAAAGGGTTTACTATTGTTTAACAAAAAACGTATGACAAAAGATCATTTTACAAACAACGTTTGAAAAACTAATCATTTGACAAACTTTCTTTTCGCAAACATATTACTTTAAAAATAATCATTTGACATAATACAGGTTTCGCAAATGTTTTACTGAGGAAATATTTCTACTGTCAAAATATTATTTTAATAATATTCACTTGACTAAATAATTCGTTTGCCGAATTGGTGATTTTACAAAAAGCATGGTATATCAGGTATGATATATTATTCAAGGATGTAAGCAATTTCAATTTATTAATTTCAAGTGACCTACAGGAATAGGGCAGCTAGTATTTCTGTTGTCTAATAAAAAAAATAACCTCGAAATTTATGGCTACGCTGCGCTTCGCGATTGTCTTAAATATCTAACCTATCACGTGACCTACAGGAGTAGGGCAGCTAGTATTTGTTAAATATTAAGTATTTATTTATGTTTAAAAAATAATCAATTTGTGAAATAATGTTTTAGCATAATGAATTTTTTTTTAGTAAATATATTGTCTAATGAGTAGTTTATTAAACAATAGTTTGTAAAATGATAAATTTATCAAGTAAGTATCATTTTGTCAAATGTTATTTTTCAAATGAAAATTTGTTAATTGTTTTTTGTCAAATGATTGGACACCTCCCCGAAGGGTTGATCAGAGACTATGCTAAATTTGCAACTGTATACCAGGCCGAAATTTTTGCAATTCTCCTATGCGCAAAAAAGAATTTAGGACTCGCCCCTAGAAAGCGAAACAAATTTATCCTGAGTGACAGCCAAGCAGCACTCAAGTCACTTATATCGCCCTTATCGACTCCAACCTTGTACTTGAAACCACAAAAGCTTTAAACAAGCTAGGTGGACACAACAGGGTGAGATTTATCTGGGTACCAGGCCACATGGGAATCCATGGCAATGAAATGGCTGATGCACTTGCCAGGGAGGGCTCAGAGACCCCATTCATTGGTTCTGAGCCGTTTGTTGCGCTGGCACCGAGCACCATCAACAAGGCCTTTAAGGACCAAAGTTCAAAGTTCTTTATTGCATTCATGTTGTACATAAACAGGTGTTAAAAAAAATAAAATAAAAGAAACAAACATGACCCTGCAAGGGCACAGCAAGTACATAATGTTAATATATTAAATTACATTATTATTATTTTATTATCATTATTATAACAAATTCATAAATCTACATTAAAAAAATAAAATATAAATGTTCAATCTAATTACTAAAATAAAAAATAATTCTATCATTAACAATGTCAAAAATCCATTATTTTATAAATTATTCATCCAAAAACTCTTGCAGCGAATAAAAACACTTGTTTTTAGGTATTTTTTTAAAATTACTTTAAATTTAATTGAATCCTTTATGTCTTTGATTTCACTCGGTAACTTATTGTAAATTTTCACACACATTGACAAGGGGCCATTTCGAAACATTTTATAATTGTAGCTAGGTTGGGCTAATAGTCTCAGATTTTGTGGACGGCTGTGATACGGAAAGAAATCAGGGTGCTTCCTAACAAATTCACAAGTGGCAAAAACCAAAACAGAAACAGTGACCAAATCCAAAACAGGCATAAAACCGAATGGGAAAAGCTACCCGGCATGAAACACTCAAAATCCTTCATAGGTGGAGACGCCCTAGGACGGAGTAAAATCATATGCGGAGGTAGCAAAAGGCAGGCACGAACAATCATCGGAGCCCTGACCGGGCACTATGCCACAAAACAAATGCTCCATAGAATGCAACTAGCAACAGACAGCTTGTGCAGGGCATGTGGGGAGAAAACGGAGTCCATGCAACACCTACTGTGTAACTGTGACTCCCTTGCTAGGAAAAGAATGAGTCTCTTGGGATTCGCCTACCCGAAACCAGAAGATTTTAGGCTCTTCGCCCTCAAAGACGTTGCCAAACTTATGGCAGTCATTTTCTCTGAGGAGACAGAGTGATAGGACGGGGTTGCACACAAGATCCCAATGGGTCGACGTGCCGCTGCGAGGGGGAGACCTCTGCAGGCCCCAATAAGATAAGATAAGATAAGAAGAGAGTAGGCAATGAGGCCCGCAGAAGCAGTCCCACTGCTATAGTCCACGGCACACCGAATAACAACCGCACATGTGCTCTATACTATTAAACAAAGCATATTTATATTCTATGCAGTCTCTTTATATCCCTAATAATAAGCGTCGATAAAGCTGATGGCTTCTGTACTTTAACCCAGGACATAGGATCCTCACTACTAAGTAATTGGCTTTTTGTAATAACGAACGACAGACATAGACGAGAAGATTCTAGAACAAAAAGTTAGGGCCGCAAGTTCAATTTGGTAAATGTTCCTATCTTATCCATGTCCTTGTAGTAGAGGATCCGAGTATACAACGACCTTCACCGGGCCGGTTAATGGCTGAAAAGTATTTTATATAAATTTAATACGTTAAAAAATACATTGCGAGTGGGTTGGCTGAAAAATTTCAGTCCAGTATGTAATTAATACAATTTAAAAAAAAATTAAACATTGCACTGGTTTGGATAGCTGATAAGTTACATAGGTACCAATCGAAAGTATGAAGTATATAGAATATGCAAACGTTAGGTTGACTATTTTTCTCCCGTCATAAAATAGAGTAGGTAAACAGGTAAGCCAATATTAGTAATTTGCAACCGTCTGGTTAAATAAATAAAATTTATGTTTATATAAAGATAATCTCATTACAAACACACCAAACCAGTGCAATGTAAATTTTTTTTAATATTAAATTAATCATTATAGGTACTGGACCAGTCAACCCACTTGCGATATATTTTTTAACATATGATATAAAATACTTTTCATCCATTAACCGGCTTGGTGAAGGTCCTATACTCGGATTAGGATATTAGGATTAGTGTAAGTAATTAAATTTGCACTGACGTATAATTAATTACAATTACCGCAATGATTAAACGGTCTTTGAAATGTACCTATTGCATGTAGGTACGCCGATATCCTTATGTTAGAAACAAAATATAAACAAGGATTGTCATTGATGATTTACACAGTTTTTCATTAAATACATAAGTACATAGGTACTTTTACAATCACGATTATTATCCCCGAAGGGTTAGTCAGAGACTAGGCAATGAGTACAGCAAAAACAGTCCTCTACCGATGGTATTGATGAAAAGTGGACTATGATAGTCCACTTTTCATCAAATAGCGACTGCACATATTGTGTTCATTAAATCCCAATACAACAATAAATTTATTATTTCTAAACCCCCGGCACGAATTCTTGTATAAAGAACGGCATAATATAATAAATGTAAAATTCTTAACACTGAAAAAGACGACAACCTCAGGCGGGAATCGAACCACGCACCTTCCGCATTCCGGGCAGCTGCCTTAACCACTTGGCTACCGAGGTCTGGCTTTCAACCGTCGAAATTTGTCAGTGCTTGATGCTTATGTTTTTAGTCAACATTGCTTCATCAAATCTTAGAAGTTTCACCTCTGAGATCCGAAAGAAATATTTTTACAAATATTTGAACATTCGGTTAAGATGAAGCTGCGTTTATAGATTAATGTTTTATATTTTAGCGTTTTATTAACGCTTACATATACTTAAGTAAAATTTTAAACAGAAAAAAGACGACAACCTCAGGCGGGAATCGAACCACGCACCTTCCGCATTCCGGGCGGCTGCCTTAACCACTTGGCTACCGAGGTCTGGCTTTCAACCGTCGAAATTTGTCAGTGCTTGATGCTTATGCTTTTAGTCAACATTGCTTCATCAAATCTTAGAAGTTTCACCTCTGAGATCAAAAGAAATATTTTTACAAATATTTGAACATTCGGTTAAGATGAAGCTGCGTTTATAGATTAATGTTTTACATTTTAGCGTTTTATTAACGCTTAAATATACTTAAGTAAAATTTTAAACGCTGAACTCTGGCTAAAATATAAAACATTAATCTATAAACGCAGCTTCATCTTAACCGAATGTTCAAATATTTGTAAAAATATTTCTTTCGGATCTCAGAGGTGAAACTTCTAAGATTTGATGAAGCAATGTTGACTAAAAACATAAGCATCAAGCACTGACAAATTTCGACGGTTGAAAGCCAGACCTCGGTAACCAAATGGTTAAGGCAGCCGCCCGGAATGCGGAAAGTGCGTGGTTCGATTCCCGACTGAGGTTGTCGTCTTTTTTCAGTGTTTAAAATTTTACTTAAGTATATTTAAGCGTTAATAAAACGCTAAAATATAAAACATTAACATAAATGTAACTGTTGCTTTGAGAATTTGGCAGGTACTTGTAACGATAGTTATTAGTCATGAGAAATTTAGCTCTTTGAAGAGATAAGTGCTATATGGCTCTTTACCCAGTCAAGAGCTATACATAAAGCTCTTCTAGCTCAGTGGCTCATTTAGCTCAGTGTAGTTCATGAAGATAGAAGGCTCTTTCTTGTCTTGAGTCGTTTATGCATACTGTTCAGGAAATAGCGCGAAGCGCAACGTATTGCCTTGAATTTCGAGGTATTTTTTTATTAGACAACAAAAATGTAGCTCCATAAATAATTTTTTTTTTTCTAAAAAATAAAGTTTAAATATTTTTGTTAAGTCATCAGATACCGCTTAGGTTCCTGCGTGGTTTTTTCAGGGGGCCAACATTTCGTTAGATTTTAGCTACGACGCACCGTTTTCGAGATATTCGCGTTTTTATAAAAAGTTACCTTAAATTTTTTTAAAGTTTTTAAGTTTTAAGGCTCCATATAAAAATCAACAGAAAATGTTGTCCTGCATCCCCTTTGCGACACCCTAACCCTTTTGACTATCAAGCAGAGCCGCACTCGATTCCGAGCAGACATATTGTTTGACGACCTCCTTGGTCGAGTGGTCTGTACACCGGTTTTCATGGTGTCGCCATCTCTGAGGTCCCGGGTTCGATCCCCGGTCGGGTCAAATTAGAAATTATTGTTTTTCTAAATAGTCTCGGGTCTAGGTGTTTTCTATGTATAATAAGTATGTATTTAAGTATTTTAAGTATGTTTATCCGTTGTCACCCATTTAACGAGTTTCTTCGAAGCTGCTCTTGGGCTAGATAATAGGTGTGATTGTAGGAAAGATTTATTTATATTTATTTATTTTATATTCCGATGAAACACTGAGCTAATTGAGCTAAAATGAACACTGAGCTAAATTGAACGGGAGTGAGCTAGTTAAACGTTGAGCTAGCTCTTTTAAACAACTCGCTCGCGAGCTACCCATCGCTAATAGTTATAAAAATAAGGTTTGCTGCACAAAGGGAGACGCTACAGAAATTCCTAAATAAATTAGGCTCAGTAAAGCTCCATTGCAGAAAGCGCGGGAATCAAATTGAAAATGGCAATTTAATATAGATGAAATCGGCAATCTTAGTACAACAGAACAGTCCTACACTTAGGTGTTGTCTTAGGAAGAGATTGGAATATGAAATGTTAATCTCATTTAGTTAAAGCTATTTCGTGAGCACTTAAAGAGGCAGAAACACTGACTTTTTTCCATACAACGGTAGGCATAATTTTCCTTAGCGGGATTTCATTAGTCACTGTTGTTTTGTCACGTCAAAAGATTTTCAAATACTTAAGTTACTTATCAATTCTAATAAGAGCACTACAACGCAGTCTTTATCTTCTGATATTAATAGAATACGAATGTTTGGGAAGAATAACATAAAAATAATAATACTTACCTATAAGTGTTTTCTTCAGATATAGAAAACTAAAAGGTAATCAAGAAATTCCGCCCTAAAGAAGGTAAATCCTTCCTAAAAAAGGTTTCGCGTTCCTTCAACTAAAGTTAATGATACATTGTTACAGCTCCACTCTGAATTACTGATCGCTTGACTGAAGAACAACGCCCGAGAGACGCCTTGCGCTCGTTGTACTATTGTGTTCACCGCTTTTGTTTTAAACAATGAGCGCTGCAGAGTTTCAGAGCTCCATTTATTCATATGCTATTTCTTTCTGAAGCAAGCATACTGCATAATAAATAATTATCGATGAACGTTTCAGTAGGTACCACATAAGCTCAACGGCGGACGCCCTCGGATGCTATTTTGCTTATTAAGGGCCAGCGCCCACTGACGGCATGGCACGGCAGGTTGTGCTCCGGCATCCCGCGGCGTTCCGTGACATGCCGTGGCATGCCATGGTATGCCGTGGCATTCCATGGCATGCCGTGCGTGGCATCCTGTTGAAAGCCGAGCCACTCTGGCATAAATCAATTTTGCTCCGCGCGGATTCGAAATGGCGCGCCGCGGCAACCCTTGCTGGAATGAAACGGCATGCCACGTCGTGCCGCAGCATCCCGCGGCACGACGCGTAATTTCGCGGCAAAATAAAGTAACATGAATTCTACACTCATTAAAATAAGATTTAAAATAACTTGATTAGTAAAAAAATCCTTTGCCATGACTCGCCGTGCCGTGCCGGCAGTGGGCGCCGGCCCTAAGTCTCACGTAACAAACGTCGTCCGCAATGTAGCATAGACAAAATGGATAATTATCGTCCTATCTAATTTGTCTAAACAATGTTGTAGTAAATACTTAGAGCATTAAACCAACTTTATTGCTCTAACCCTGTCATTAATAAACGTTGATTAACCCACTTACTCCTGAATTTACTTTTTATGCACGATTGACTTAAAATTTCGTATAGGGATTACAATGATGTTAAATAATCGATAGAAAATAACAAAAAAAATATTGCATTTCTTCAAATGCAATCTTTTTTTCTTTTTTTCTTTCTTCAAAAGCCGGAAAATGCCGTGTCGTAGACGACACAGTAGGAAAATGTAATTTGTTATTTTAATTTAGGTCGTAAAAATCAAAAATACAGTTTCAATATTTAAGGGGATCCTGCACAAAATTGTAAAAATTTACGTATATTTAAGTTACTTGTACTATGCGCTGAATTCTTTAAATACATTAAATGAACTTACGTAAGTTAGCCTGATCGTTGCACAAGGTCGTGGCCTTGTTGAAATTTGAAACAAATTCTTTAAACAATAAAAAACAATACTTACATAAATCTAATGACTAATAAAAACATATTTTTTTGACAACTTTCTTAATTTTATGCATGAAACAATAATTCTTATATGAAAATATTTGCATTGATATTCCGCAGGTCGCCCCTATCTCAAAAAAGTCAATTTTAATTTTTAACACAAGCGCGTGATGGTTTTGTACATTTCGCAGAATAAAAACATTGCTCTAATCAAATTACTAGGTCTGAAACTTCCAAGCAGAATTGTTCTAATTTTGAATATCATTGATTTTGCTTTAAAGTTTATTATGAGACTTATGTCAGTTTTTGCGATGAAGCAGCACCGCGCGGCACTCTCTTAAATCATTAATAAGTATTTGATTAATAGGTGATGATGATACATAAGTATTACTTTTCAGATGTAGGATGTGCTTAGAATCGTGTGCATCCATAAGACGCAATTTTACATTACATACAAACAAATAAATTGTACCTATAAAAGTACATGTCATAAGACAAGTACCTATATGTCATAACATAAGACATATACTACAACGCAGTCGATCTATTCTTTACTAAATGATCATTATGAGTTTACTGCAATTTTCTTCCTCTCCAACTTATCATCGGCCACTACTAGACGTACGCCTCTTCGGTCTTGATGTAATCGGACCAACGAGCAGAAGGTCTGCCGATGCCCCGCATTTCGTTTCTTGGTCTCCACTCCACTGTAGTGAATAGAATGCAGTTGCTCTTTCTTTCATCATTACGACGACAGATGTGGCCAGCCCAAGACCACTTCATCCTTGCTACTCAGTTCCCGATATCGGTCACATATTGTGCGATGTCTGATGATGTCGTTTCTTACTCTGTCGCCAATGGTTATTCCTATCATACTGCGTTCCATCTTTCTTTTAGCGACTTTGACGTTGGCGTACGAACTTGGGTAGCGGTAATGCCTGATTTACACTTATTAAGTAGTTTAGTAGTTCACTAAATTTTAAGTGACTTAAAGGACCATGGGAAGTTAACGTCCCCACTCCCCACCATCAACAGATTTGAAATTAGTGTCATTTGAAGGGTCGTAGGAAAGATATTTTTTTACTTTTGGCGACGTTCTTCAAATACGAGGGAATTAGGTTTTAAAAAATATATTGTTTTTATATATTTTTTTTCCAACAAAATAAGATTGCAAGAGCAGACTAGCCTCCACAGGCGGCACCCGTTCACGAGTATGACATGTGAATCAGCCATCTCTTCGCTCAACCATGTTTTAGGTAACGTAATGACCCGACGCACATGCCACCACCGCAGAGACACTTTGAGAGAGCATGACACACTCGAGCAACCCCAACTAAAGTAAGAAAACAATTAGACAACTTCATACGCAACGTTTACATTAAAAATAATTACATTTTTACCGAAAAGTTGTTTTATTATAATAAATAAACCCAATACTTTTTGCAACTAACACAGGTACTTTAGGCTTGTTGGGTTCCAATGAACAAATTGACACGTATCCCATGACTGTTGTATGTAGGGTGGGGACAGGGTTCATACAAAATCTCCCATGGTCCTTTAAGTGTACCTATGTCCATTAGGGCATGAATTTCGGAATTCCGAAATTTTGTAATTTCGGAATTTTCCTAAATTACAAGAATTTCCCATATTCCGAAGTTGACTACGTAAATTTCGGATTTCCGAAATTTTAGTAATAACAATTAAAAAAATTACTTTATACCGCAAATAGTACTACCCTCCCGAGCCATATTAGAAAAAATTGCGTTTTTAAGCTAAATACATATCAGTTAGCAGTTTACAGCCCCAACAGTAATAAGCGACACAAGAGAAAAAACAAACAACCCTCATAAAGTTCTATATTTTTTTAAAGTTGGTGTGTCGTTAAGAGGCCTATTACATCTCGACTGTGATTTTTGCGTAAAATGACCAATTTTGGCGTTATGGGTCTCAGAAACAAAAATACATTAACAATTATGACTTATTGAATAGTGTAGAATAGCTATTGGAATAGAGCGTAGCGGCCTCGCTTTTTGTAAATTTTGCTTAACTTTTTAATTAAACTCAAAATTGCAGAGAAAGATTTTCATAAAGTGCGCGAAGGCACTTTTTTGAGCTTATCAATTGAACTACTGTTCTAAACAAGTGAAATAAAAAAAATATAATGTTATCTCTTAAATAGTCGAATATTTCCTTGCCTCGGAATTTTTAGATATTGATTTTATATAGGAAAAAATGTACGCACAACCTCGCATCATGTCGGAGCTGCTGCGGTAAGTGCTGAAAGTCGCAAACGGAACAAGTACGCGAATCTAGGCCGCAACTATATATTTGTTCCGTTTGCGGTGGAGACATTGGGTCCATGGGGGCCGGAGGCAAAACAGCTCGTTAAAGAGTTAAGTACTCGACTTATTGAAGCCTCCGGTGACAAGAAAGCTGGCAGCTACCTCTGCCAGCGTATCAGCCTGGCAATCCAAAGAGGTAACGTTGCCAGCATTCTTGGTACCGTCCCCATGAGCCCACAGTTGGAGGACATCTTTTATTTATAGTTTTATTTTCTATAGTTTTATGTTTAGGTAAGTAGTTTAATTTTGTTTAAGTATTTAAGTTATTTTGTTGTTTTATTAAATTATTGTTTTTAAATCACCTAAGTACTTTAAGTTCGTAATCTGATTGTTAACAAATAATATTGTAGGTAAAAAATCTTATTCTAAACACTTTGAAAATCGCTATAAGTTAACTGTGAATATCTCCTATCTACGATAATATTATTGAGCAAAATTTATACCAGAGTAATTGTTACTTTATGAGGAATAAAGATTTTATAATGGATTTATTATCCTATTTCGATAAAAACGATAACAACAACTGCAAAATTACTACAAAATGCGATGCGCCGGCCGTCCGAATTCAACTTATATTATATATTGTAATATTATGCACAAATTTACTATCCTATTTCGATAAAAACGATAAATACAACTGCAAAATTTCTACAAAATGCGAAAATGGGCATTTTACGCAAAAATCACATTCGAGATGTAATAGGCCTCTTAAAGTGCCTTCATAAGAACGGTGGAGCATAATATCGATCGTCATTTAGTTTGCAATGAAGTTTTATGAGCGTAGACAAGTGTCAAAGTGTCGGAGGCGAATGAACTCATTTGTAAACAATGTGACTGTCTGGTCCGGCGACCGAATCAATACTGAGGAGTGGGTCTGGGTATATTAATTCTGTGCTAGTGGAGTGTTACTGACGCTCATAAAACTTCATTGCAAACTAAATGACGATCGATATTATGCTCCACCGTTCTTATGAAGGCACTTTAAGGCCCGTATTACAGGACGAGACTCAAGCCTTGATCTCTACTTAAAACTAGTTTTAGGTACAGTTTTAATTTTAGAACGGTGCTTGATCAGAGCTCCGACAAACTAAACTCAAAGTCAGATTACGCTAATTTTAAAACGATGCTCGAGTACTCGACGCAATTAAAGCTTATTTTAAAACGATGCTTGACTAAAAATCTCTGCTCAAGTCAGGATTTGATCTCAGTTTACGTAAGTATGGTCGAGGGCACTCTTGAGCAGAGATTTTGTCGATTTCTTGGCGGGAAAGTGAAGCGTCATCATGTCTGCAGTTTTGATTTATTTTCTATAATTTGTGTTTTGTCGAATATTAATGTGTACTAATGGTGGATTATTAACTGTTGTGTTCGTGAACGTGCATAAGTGTTGGTAAATAAAACAAAACCGTGCAACATCACTTTTCAAATTCTCTCAAGAAGTCCGAGTGAGCTCTCAGTAAAGTCCCACATCTTTACTGAAACTCAAGGGTTTTGGGGGGGGAATATTTTTTTCGTTCATAATATCATCACTCATTAGCATTACCAATAATCTCTAATATTACGACTGAAGGACTTGTATCCATGATCATGTAGGTTGTAGGTTGAAGATAGCTGTTTGTGTGTAATGGAGGTGCGGTGCGGTAACACAGCGGTTTTCAACGTGCGCCCGCAAACAAAAGTCGTGGAAAGGTCAACCGAAATGTCGTTGAAAACAAACATAACTCACTGTTGTAAACGTATAAACGTGTAAACGTCGGTTTACAACAGTGTGGTAGCCCTCTAAAATAAAAAATAGTGGAGAAAGGTTTTAGTAGTAGACTTCTTGGCGGGAAAGTAAAGCGTCATGTCTGCAGTTTTGTTTTATTTTCTAAAATTTGTGTTTTTTCGAATATTAATGTGAAATAATAGTGGATTATTAATCGTTAAGTGTTTGTGAACGTGCATGAGTGTTGGCAAATGAAACAAAACTGCAACAACACTTTTCTGCGTGAGATCTCAGTAAAGTCCCTCTTTTCTTTAATTTTCCTCTTTAAATCTTTACTGAGGGGACTCAGGGGGTGGGGGGAATATCATTTATCATTCCAAAGTCTCCGTAGTTGTTCTCCTGATGCTAGAGTGAGACAGTAGAATATTAGTTGAATAATGTAAGTACTAGGTAATACTAGAAACTATTATTTATGGAAGTACCTACTTACTGGCTCCGAAATAACTGCCGACCTATTAAACTGCTCTGCAATTTTACTCTAAGCAGCCTTATTGGCTGCAGTGGTAACGGAGTCCGTCTTTTGATTCTCTATTATATTTTTATAATTATTTAAAACTTCTAGCATCACATTTCTATCCATTAAAGTGATTTTTTTTTCTTTCCTGACATTTTACTTAATAGAAACCGAAATCACGATTTTACAAAGTTACCATACGTTCATGCTGCAGACCTCAGAACAATATTTAATTATTGTTCTGAGCTGCAGACTGACTGAAAAGACAAGACAACAAACGCAAATGAAGTGATTAAGTGAGTGACAGTGACACTGACTTCACGTGAAACTTCGTTTTACGAAATAACTTACTGCGTTGACAACATTACCTATAAAATCTTATCAATATTCCTATAATTGTTAGCACAAATATCATATTTAATAAAAATAACGTGTAACTGTCAATGCAACTCATAAAAAATATAAATCACATTGCGAAACAACATTTACGTTTCCCAATTTTATTCTAGTTATGCGTAAGATGAAACTCATTCTGCATAAATTATGTTTTGTAACAGGAAACAGACTCTAACCATAGCTAAACGTAAGTCTCTGCCTAATCTCTGCAAAGCTCATGAAAGCTCTGCTTGTGCATTACCCCAAGTAGAGATCAGCTAAGTCTCGACTCGAGCATTGTTTTGGAATCAGCGGGGTGCTTGGGGCTAGATTCAGTAATTGAGTAGAGATCAGGTGATTAGAGTTCAAGCAGTGCTTGAGTCTCGTCCTATAAGACGGGCCTAAGAGGCCTATTACATCTCAACTGTAATGTTTGCGTAAAATGCCTATTTTCGTATTTTGTTGTTTTTTTGCAGTTTTATTTATCGTTTTAATCGAAATAGGATAGTAAATTCAAGCTTAATATTACAAATGTCCACTCTGCGAGGACAAGCTGAGTTCAGACGGCCGCCGGCGCATCGCATTTTGAAATAATTTTGCCGTTGTATTTATTGTTTTTATCGAAATAGGATAATGTAGTAGATAGTTATACAAGGGGCTAAAATGACCCATTATATACGAGGTAGTTTTACTCCCGAGCTTTAGCGAGGGAGTAAATAGAAACCGAGTTTTAATGGGTTTTTAGCGCCGAGTGTACACTCTGCTTTTTACTACGAATGCGAGAAAATAAAACAATACAATACAATATGAATTGGTTTATTTTATTAAAAATTAATCCGTTAGTTGCTTTAACGACACCCAAGGGAAGAGAGGGGTTGGTAGTATTATTTTGATGAGCCCATCGCCGCTCTATGCTGTTGGATAGTAGTGTATGTGCAGTCTTTCCATCTCTTCCCTTGGGTTTCGTAAAAGGCGACTAACGGACTAAAGACTGCACATACATCCAACAGCATAGAGCGGCGATGTGCTCTTCAAAATAATATTACCAACCCCTCACTTTTCTTCGATGTCGTAAAAGGGGACTAATGGACTAAAGACTGCACATACATCCAACAGAATTAAGCGGCGATGGGCTCATCAAAATAATACTACCAACCCATCCCTACCCTTGGGTCTCGTAAAAGGCGACTAATGGACTAAAGACTGCACATACATACAACAGCATGGAGCGGCGATGGGCTCATCAAAATAATACTACCAACCCCTCTCTTCCCTTGGGTGTCGTAAAAGTGACAAACGGGCTAAAGACTCACCACCTAAGCACATGTGCAGAATGTGCAGTTGTTTCTAGCTGAAGCGTGGACTGTGTGGGCGTGGTCTGTGTTGTCCATAGATTCCAATGATTACTAATTTTACCATAAACTTTAATAATAACTATCTCAAAAAAGTTGTTGATCTAAGTAAACAGTAATAAGTCGAGTCTTTATTCATGATTATTCTACTTAAGACTAAATACTTTTTCATCCCCCCATCTCGGAAAGAGTATTTTTACTCTTCGATATCTGAGTGCAAAAGCCTCGGACCAAATATCACAATGGACAGAGTGTTTGGATTTTTAGCATGTCCGTCTTTTGTTAGTGTGCAGCTTTCTATCTGTACATGTGTGCGTGACTAAGGATGTGACTAGTATATCGATATAATCACTTTAATGTGGTGTATCTAGTTCGTTATTATAATTGTGGGTTAAAGTTACTCACGTCCGTAGGTTTACCCTTTAGACCCTACACGTGACCCCTGGGTGGTGCTAAATGAGTGACACTGACTGAGTGGTAGAGCCACGCTGCGTTGCAGCACGCATTGGGCCGGCTCGCCCGGCGTAAATACCACCCTCTCCAATGATATTATAAACCATAGATACGTTACGTTCATAGTAATTTGCGTTTAAAATCTGTTCCGAGCAATCCAAAACTACACACACTGACAAGTAGATACGCAACGCGGCATGACCGGCTCTCCACACGCACGAGAGGATAGAGTAACATTTAGTCGTAGAGTGGACACTTGAAAAGTCAGTACATAGGTAAGAAATTAAACTTCTTACAAAAGTAAATCATATTTATTAGAAATTTGAAAAATGAAATATTTAATAATAAAAGAAACGAAATAAAATACATATCTTAAATACCTTAAAAAGATTTAATTTATTTCTTTTTTGTCTTTTAGAAAGTTTTTGTATTTCGGGGTTATTTTTATGTGCAGAATGGCGACGAATATTTATGTATTTATCAATTATGGTTTTAATGAGATGTAATCGATGATTGAAAATGGGTGTCTATGAATGTTCGAAAAATGAGTCAAAACATTAGAATACAAACGTTTTTTAAAATGCGGTACTTTAATTTCTCTACGTCTTCATTGCTAGCAAAATGTAACCCTTTTTCATTTAAATGAGATTTTATGACAAATTCGCTTATTTGTTCACGAACTGACCTAATCACTCAGAAACCTAATTCATTAAAAGAAAAAACATTAATAATCCTTAATTATCAGTATAATGTATTATATATAGTAGAAAAACAAATTGGCCACAGTTTTCTAAAGTATTTTGAAAATTACAAACGCTTATTTTATACCACGCAATGATATTATAGTTATTATAATAATATTATTGACACCACGTACAATATTTTTTTTATAAAGCTTTATTTAATAGAAAAAAACATATTTTTCTTTATTCATATAAAGTTTTTGCGGAAACGGTTGGTCATGTAACATTTGGCTAAATGTCTGTGACGTCACGATACAATAAAAATTTATCTTGAAACCTAAAAGATAGTTTTTGTTTATTTTGTGAAATGTGGCGTCACACGAAGCTCAATCATGGCCCGTGTTTCTGGTCTTGTAATCCACAGACAAATAATCGCAAATTTATTTTGTAATAATAAAATATTTACAAATTATCTTAATAAAAAAAATATTGGATAAATATCGTTAAATTATAAACTGCCATAATTGACATATTTCACATTTTATTGTTACAACAGCCAAATAGCCAATTCAGTGAAATCATTTTAATGTTTATTCACATATACATCGATCGATTGGTCTGGTAGAAACTATCGATGGACGTCGACTCAACCATTTAACCATCGATCGATGTCGTCGATCTATATCGAAATATTTTACAAGCTACATTTTAGCGAAAAAAGAACAACAATGGAAGTTGATAATTCTAATTTTGATAATACCGACGAAGTTCAGTACGATTCAGAAAAGATCTCCATTCGAGATCTCCATGATACTCCGGTCGTTAGTAAGCTAAAGCGAAATTCTATACCTCAATTGAGAGCGTCGTCTTCTGCGGGAGGATCCAGTGTTAGTAAGGCTAAGAAATTATCTAAATCCCATCAACGTTCCAAACATTGTGGATTTGACATGGAGCCGCCTTTTTCTCCTCCTCATTCTGTAGCGGCGTCCATTTTCAGATGTGATAGTGTCTACCAGACCTATCGATCGACGTCGACTAATCCATTCTACCATCGATCGATGCCGTCGATCGACGATTGATCGAAGGGTCTAGTAACACCCTAATATCAGGCGTGAAATAATAGCCCTTGGTACTGTTGTGTTTCGTTCGGCCAGTGAGAGTTCCGGAGGCCTTCCCCCCCCACCCCTCACAATTCCTATTCCTTCCTTAAAGGCCGGCAACGCATCTGCGATTCCTCTGGTGTTGCGGGTGTCTATGGGCGGCGGAGATTACTCTCCATCAGGTGACCCGCCTGCTCGTTTGCCTCCTTCTATCATATAAAAAAAAAATGTGTAGTAAAGTGAAGTGAAGAGAAATACTTTTTACTATTCATATTCCCGCCCATATTATTAAGATTCAAATTTGAACTACGACTGTAAAATTTTTACTGTAAAAAAAGATTTTTCAAAATGTTTGGAACAGAGCCTTGAATATTTTGTAGGCTCCCAGTTATCACGTCTAATAGCTTTAACCCATTCACGTCTTATTTTCGGGCATTTTGGAAACCTAAAACAATAATTATAAAAAGAATATTAGTAATATCGATAAAGCTTCGATACACAAATACGTACATCACTAATCATTATGCCAAAAACAAAGCCTTAAAATTACATTTAATTAAGGTTTAAAACATTATGGAATGCCAGTGCCTATCTTCCGGCTTCATCATCAGACTTTGAAACCTAATCTTGGTCAAAGTTCATTACAAGACTTTTCTAAGAAATCCAAAACAGTTATGATACGATTTTCCATCATGAAATTCCAGTTCATATCTTCCGACTCCATCGTCAGATCAGTTCGACAGTACCATATAAACTTAAATAAACAAACTTTTCTACACTCACACCAATTATCTAGCCCAAGAGAAGCTTCGAAGAAACTCGTTAAATGGTTACTAGACAACGGATAAACATACTTAAAATACTTAAATACATACTTATTATACATAGAAAACATCCAGACCCGAGACAATTTAGAAAATAAATAATTTCTAAATTGACCCGACCGGGGATCGAACCCGGGACCTCAGAGATGGCGACACCATGAAAACCGGTGTACAAACTTCTCGACCAAGGAGGTCGTCAAATTATTGTATTGTCATCAGAACTACATACAGCTGCCAATTTTCATTACGCTACGACCCTTGGAAGATGGTTAAATTAGTTACTTTAAATTCCATTACATAGTTTGTAATGCCGCCACTACACAATCGGCGATGATCGTTGACCGTGTGATCGTCTATAATGGCTGATTTACACGTATTAAGTAGTTTAGTAGTTAACTAAAATTTAAGTGACTTAAATTTAAGTAGGTGTCCACACGTATTTAAGTAGTTAAGCTCTTTAGTTCACTCAAGATGGACGATCAACAACGTAATGAAGTCGTAAATTCTGTGCTTAAATAATGGCTTCGTGTGGTCAGCACATTTAGGCAGTGTCAAGTAAGATATTAAAGTGAATATTTTTTTGCGTAAAGTAGATGATAATGAAAATGAGTGATAATGAACGTTTAATGGTAAATTAACCAAACCCAAAACTCTTTCGACTCAATAATGCTGTGGGACTTTATTGAGATCTCACACGGACTTCTTGAGAGAGTTTGAAAAGTGATGTTGCACTGTTTTGTTTTATTTGCCAACACTCATGCACATTCACGAACACATAACAGTAAATAATCTACCATTATTGCATATTAATATTCGACAAAACATAAATTAAAGATAATAAAACAAAACTGCAGATATGACGCTTCACTTTCCCGCCAAGAAGTCCGAAATATAACGCATTTAACTAAATTGTGCCCGTCCAAACGTGTCAAGTGACAAGCCCCGCCCACCAACTTAACCGAAAAATAGACAGAATTCTAATTTAGCTCTTTAGTTGTTAACTAAATTTTAACTTGCAACTTGCTACTAAATTCTGTGTTTACATGCACTTAATCACTTAAAATTTTGTTAAAATTTAGTTAACTACTAAATTACTTAATACGTGTAAATCGGGCATAATCGGCACGATCATCGTACAAGCGTCCACACATTCGCCTGCAGTAGTCGTTGAACGGCAAGCGTACAAGATGGACGTGGAGTGTGTTGCTGCTGCTACCATTAATTAAATTATATTAATAAATAAATAAAATTTGTTTACGCACACACCAATTACCGAAACCAAGATAACCGTGTCGCGTAGCGGTGAAAGAATGCTACCACCTTACGGACGTGTGCAACGCTTCACTGTCCAAAGGCGAATGAATTATCGGCGATTGTGTGGGCACCTGCGCAAACACCCGGCGCGATTCCCTTTGATGCGTGCCCGAAAAACCGACAAATCACGGGTCGCAGGCGATTGCAGGCGATCAAAGACGATGATCGGCGAATACGGCCGAGTATGCCCTCCACACAATCGTGCTCGCCCGTAATCGTATATGATCGGCGACTGTGAAGAGTAGCCATTACATAGAGGTCGACCTAATAAAAACGAGACAGCGTCACTTTAAACCGAGGTGTGACATTTGGCCATTTTTATTAATAAGACGGTAGTCTTCGTGACAGACAAAGGGTTAAGTAACTTTATATGGACATATTTTAATACAAATTTTTACACCCTTCCGTAGTTTTTTTACATTTTCTTTCACACAAAACTTGTCCTAACAATACGATCACAACAAAAAAGAATAAGTCAAATAGGGGCAGCCGTTCTCAAGTGATGCGCGTACAAACATTTCGGCAATTGATTTTTATTAATATAAGATACATATCTTGTGACTAATGTGTAGATAAATAGTTATGCATAAATTAAAGCATTCGAATGCGCACATAATATAATATGTACTTTTGCAATATTAGGTAGTAAGGTAGGCATTTAAATGTTTACCAGAAACGCAAACTTCCCATCAGCAAAAGAAAAGATTTCAACGAGATTTGATTGGTTTTTAATCTATCTAAATGCTCCTCTCTACGATCCAGGTAAAACAAATCGTCTCAAATAGCATTTTCAGCGATAATATGAGATTAAATTGGTTTAATTTGAAATTAGTGCACGTCATGCACACGCCTTGCAATGTAGATAGATGATCATTTAAAGTTGTAAGTATTTTTTATACAGCGTGTTAGTTGAATCGAGGGACATATTTTATCCAATGGTAGTTTATGCCAGGATAAACATAAACAAATAAAAAAATATTACTCGAAGCATATAAAATAATTCAGAAAATCGATGTTACAATTTTATGAAATTTCCCGTAATGTTTGGGCACCCTAGCGCTTTACGCGTATGATATTGAATAGGTACCTAGCTGTCGTGTTCGGTGTGTGACCCGTTTTTCCTTCATACTTTAAATCTGGCTTAGGACAGGCATAAATACTTAGGTAAATGGTTAATAGTTAAATAAGTAGGTAGTTATTTGTTAAATTATGCAATACAAATCTAAATTTTAAGTCACAACAAAAAAGCATGCAAAGTGACAAACCTAAGTAGTTTCGGCGTATTTAAAAAAGGGAATCACAACTATTTACAACGATTTATCAGCTATTTACACCTATTCATAACACCTATTTACACTTATTTACACTAATCGCAAGTATTGCTCAAAATGAGCACCACCTCGTTCTATGCATAGTTCGGCTCGTTTCCGCATATTATTAATAACACGATTAAGCACAAACGGATTATTTCGTACGTGGTTAAAGGCTTCCGTAATACGGACCTTTAACTCATCCCTAGTTGAATACTCCGTAGAGTACACGAGTCTTTTTAGTTCGCCCCACAAATAAAAGTCTAATGGGGTGAGATCGGGAGAGCGAGCGGGCCATGGCACTGGCCCTCCCCGACCTATCCATCTTTCGCCAAAATGGTTCGATAAAAACTCACGAACTCGTACCTGATAGTGCGCGGGCGCGCCGTCGTGCTGGTAAAACAGATTTTGTGACGAACCGAGGGGCACTTCGTCCAACATGTCGTTCACCACACTATTTAAACATTCAAATAAGATGCACTGTCAAGTCTACCTTCAATAAAATATGGGCCTAGTAAGCAATTGTTTAAAATACCTGCCACTAAACATTAACACTAAATCGATGTTGATAAGCGTCCTGTCGCGTCACATAGGGATTTTCACTACTCCACCAATGTTCGTTATGTACATTAAAATTACCCATTTTAGTAAAGGTAGCCTCGTCTGTAAATAAAATGTTTTTATCTAAATTGGCCAAAAACCAGTGGCAAAAGTTCACTCGCGGTTCGTGGTCATTGAGCCCGAGCTCTTGTACGGGTCTAAAATGGTATGGGTGCATTCTTTCCACGTGGAGGAGCTTCCACACAGTCCAGTGTGATACGCCGAATGGCCTCGCGGCATTTCTGGTACTTTCTTGCGGATTTTGCTCGAAGTACTCGATGATGGCTTCTTGCAGGTCGACAGGAAGAGGAGCTCCGCCTCGTCCGTGTGCGTGTGTCGGCACCGTGAACTGGCCATATGTTCGAAGCCGGTGGTTGACTCCTAACATCAGGTTGTACGAAGGAGCATGGCGATTTGGAAACATCTCACGGTAGAGATTGATGGCCCTCCGAACACTATTTGTTATTGCACATCCCAATATTCTTCGTTAGTGTACTGATGAGGCATTTTTACGTCGTTCGAACGCGGAAGTGCAAAGCAACGGCGGCGACTCGCACAGCGCAGCGCAGCGCAGACGCAGATCACGCAGACTACCCGCCCGACTGCCCGCCCGCGGCGGGGCACGCGCCGGGGCACGCGCCGCGGGGCGGGGGTGGTCTCGCGGGGGTGCGTGCGGGGTGTGCAAAGCAAAGTGACCTTTCGGCATGATCTATCGGCGCCGCGCTCGGCCGAGGCGCCGTCAGGGCTGCGTTCCGTGGCTTCACTCGAGTGCACTCGAGCGCACTCCGGCGCGCGCTCTACCCGTTCCGTGGCTTGGTGAAATTTTACTCTGACGGCTGTCAGAGCGTAGTTTCATCCGTTCTGTGGCTCAGAGCGCAGCAACCAAACAACCATCAAATCGGATGGTTGTTTTTCACTCTGACAGATATTTGACGTTTATATCATTGTTAAAGTGTCAAATTTTGCAATTTAAGTCAAAACGTCTCGAAAAATTCGGCCTGTTTGTTTTATTGTTTTACTTTTTAATAATTAGGTTTAAATATTGTATAAAAGTGGAAAAAATGTAGACAAAAGAAGAGTTTTCTCTCGATTTGGACAGGAATTCTTCAGAAGAGGTTATAAAAACAACTCGATCGTTCCGTGGCTCAGTTGCAACTCAAACGAGTTAAACTTTAACCAAACAACTACACCCAGAACGACGGAACGCACTCCAGTAGGCACATAATGATCTTTTACCGCGCTTAGTGTATACGCTAACTTATTTAATAGGATAATTATGCAAAAAATTAAGGTTATGTTTTTTTTAATGAATGGGATCGGGAATCGAATACCTAATGTCCTCCGATAATATGTCCCTCGTTTCAACTAACACGCTGTATAAGTAAACTTCCGCTTCGGTGTCCAAGTAGGAAAGTGCTTTGGCAAGCGTGGTGACAAAGGCTATACCCATCGATTTGAAGATGACTTGACTACATGATGGAGGTTTATTCCCTGCAGTGCTACAGTATAACAGGGTTAATGAAATGCAAATATAGGGTAAAAAAAGAAATCAATATATATTTGACGTAAAAATAATGAATGTTTTCTTTTTTTAAATACAATTTTTGCCTACTTTTTATATCCTATATTGCTAGGTGCGTGCGCTCACCCTCGTGGGAGAAGCGAGCGACCGACGACGGACGGCGCTCCGCCATTGGTGCAAGGGGTGAATAATAGCGGTCACGCGCATGCGCTTTAATAACGAGGCGGCCGGCGCGGCAGCCGCGCGCTAGGCGACAATAATTTTAATTTTCTTAAGGAAAAGTAAAAAAAAATTTTTTTTATTTCATTACTTGGTTTTACAGCTGCTATAGGATCACGTGAAAAAAATTGGCGGGGGTCCAACAGTAACCCTGTATAGACTGTACTTTACTTTATTTTTATGCAAATTACAACATTTACCTGCTAATTTACAACCTTGAAGAATATTTACTTTCCTATCTATGGAAGAGTGGTAAAAAGCGTGTGTGGCTGTGGACCACACGTGGTCGTAAGGATAGCAGGTACAAGTTCATTTCTTTGTTGTTAGTTTACTTATTTAATAGGTCAAGGATCATAACACCGCCGGCGGTCGCGAAACAATTGATTTTCAATTATGTCTGGTTTAACGATGCTAAAGGGGGTTGAAACTAATTTTAAAATAATCAACTTAACGAAGCAATGTACGTATGTGTGTATGTAATGTATGTATTTGTAAGGTACTGCGACAGGTGTTGATGTTATACAATAAGCCCCCCGATATCGAACTTGTCGCATATTTTATTTATTTGACTTGTTTTTGGCTTGGGACAGCACGGTCGCGGTCAAACGGTCTGACAGGGCAGTGGGGGGTCGCGACCCCTGAAAGTAAACTGCGGCTATTTAGGGGTTAACTACGATTCCAGAAAGGTAGTCTCCTCCGTGCCGTGTCACGTAGCGGCTCATTAAAATAATACTACCAGCCCCTCTCATCCCTTGGGTGTCGTAAAAGGCGACTAACGGACTAAAGACTGCACATACATCCAACAGCATAGAGCAGCGATGGGCTCACCACCGACAGGTTTCCTCAGCGTGACATAGCTGAGCACATATGCAGTGGCTATTTGGTGAAAAGTGGACTACGGCAGAGGATCCTTTTTTATTCGATCCTCATTGCCTAGTCTCTGACTAACCCTTCGAGGATAATAGTTGTGATTATTATAGTCCCATCCGCGAAGAGAGCACGCTCTACTCGAGGAGTCTTGTGAATGTTTGTCTGACTATGTTGGCAATTGGCTCACAAGCATACAGTTGGCTTGACGGCAATAAATCATCCCAGCCTGACCACAAGTGTCCACGATGGCAAAATGCGCTAACTGTATGGTTTTTCATGCATGTCAATTCAATGTTTTCATGGGTTACTATTTCAAGGCCCCACGTTTTTCTACACAAAGTAATTAACTAGAACTCTTAACCGAACCCTTCGATACCGAACGAGATCATCGCAGAAATATGTAGGAATCCAGACGGTTTCTGTGCTACCCTATCACAGACTCATCCCGAATCCTAGTTGCTCGCCGCATTCTAAAGACAAACAGTAGGTTAAAGGCAATCGTTCCGTATTACTTTACTATAATACCTCGATTTTTTCTGTGATTGTACGGCCAATTGCTGGACAAACAATAACAGTCAATCTGCGCAGTTTTGCCATACGCATTTCTCTCGTAAATTAGGATTGTTGTGCTTTATGTTTTTTATAGGAAGATTCTTTCTTTTTTCATTTAGTATCATCTTTTCATTCATTTCATCAAAATTGACAGCGAATGAGCGACTACTTGATGTGATGTGAATAACTGGTGTGGATAAAAAACGCTATGTTTTTGATTTCTAAGTTAAACTAAAGGTCACCTCACCAAACATTTAGAATTCCTTATCGTAAAGCTTTGTAACTAGAGGCACTAAGCACGTCAACGCAAAATGCTACCATACTTACCCACATCGTCTACGTACATACTCAAGACTCCGACTTCAAAGCATAATAAAAATAAATGTGAAGATAATCATAAAGCAACAACCATTGTTCTATGACATAATATTAACTAGGCAAATGTTTGGGTTTAACGATTTTAGAACTGAGGTTTCTTAATTTTACTTTTTTTTTATTTCGGAAAAATATATCTTTGAAAATAAAATACTAAGTATTTAGTTCCTCATCAACATTTTCAGCCCGTATCCACCCGCCGCTGGGCATGAGCTTGCTCCGGCTTAGTCCTATGCGCTCCAAATCTATTGTTCTCCAAAGTTCAACTTATACACATTCATTCCCAGGGGCTCCAATGATTTCTATATTAAAATAATAAATAAAACCACATTTACCAATTTCATTCCAAGCTCCAAAACATAAAATGTACAAAACAAACATTCTCTCCTGGAAATCAATGTATGGAGATCAGAGGTTTTGAAGAAATAATATTTGCACACGCTTTTGGAGCCCTTGGGCACGATTTTACAAAATAATATTTATATAATTTTACTCTCGAGCGCTTGGGACCAAAATCTTGAAGCGGTCGGGAATAAGCCCTTGCTCCATGTTCTGCGGTTTCCTTTTGTTTTGAGCCGACCGCATCCAGACTTTTGCAGAGGCCAGCTCTGTCTCTGGTCCATCTGGTCGGTGGTCTGCAGCGCTTCGCTTGTGTCCTCGGCAGCCATTCCATCAGGGCTCTATCTACTCCACAGGCCATCCCCGCTTCTCGCCACGTCTCCTGCCCATCGCCTTTTTAGCATCACAATTCAGTTAGCAACGTCCTTGGACTTTCGTCCGTCTTCGGATCTCGGTATTGCGAAATTTATGAAGTCATCAAAAATGTAGTAATCAGAAAATGATTTAAGGATAAATTTAAAAATCTTAACTTTACAACTAGGTACCTACTTAAGAAGTGTCACTATACCAATAGATGCACGATAAATAAATAAAGTACAATTAACGATAGATTGTTAGTTTGCATTGCAACGAGTGCCTACGTGGTTAGTTGTATCAACAGTTAAAGCTTGAAGTGTTAAGACGCAGGTTGGAAGTACATAGGTAAATAGTCAACGCTTCAGGTTTTTTTTAAATGAGGACCTAGGTAGTTTGGTACTTATCTATGACCTTGGCGTTAGGTATACCTACCTAGTGCTAGTTTTAATAATTATTCGTGATTTGTGGTTAAAAAAATGTTCATTCGATTTCGAATCTGAAAGTTTCTTCTAAACACAACTTTTAGTTAGCTACTTTAATTTTAAGATTTGACGGTAGTGTTTATCTATTATGTTGTGTCTAATAGATTTAAGTTATAGTCATCCCTTTATCTTGGTAATCAAGCTCTATATTTATCTCCTATTTGTAGGTGAGCGTCAAGTTGGCAGGCACACCATGGAATTAGATGGTTTTGACTATGTCAAAAAATTGTGTATAAATAGTGATAAATAGTGACGTATATAAATAGTGCATAGCATATAAATAGTGATACTAAGGTTCAAAAGATATTTGAGTATCTTGGTGTGCCTGCTAACTTGACGTCAAGATAGCAGGCACATTAAGAAATACAGTTCGTATCAATGTGATTTATAAGTCAAAAAACTGTGCATAAATAGTGAATCGAATACGCAAAATTTCAAAAATTGTACTTCAATACAAACCGAGATATTACGGTCTCTAAATGGGCTGCCAACTTGACGATTCTTGCGATGGCGATTCCAGAGAAACGGGTTGAAGTTTTAAACAAATAAATACATGAAAAAATTGTGTGTGAAATTGTGAATCTTTCAATATCAATAAAAAAAGAATTCTTCTTTGCTATTTTCCAAAAATCTAATGTAAACTTCTACCATACATTCGATTTTAAGTACAATCGTGCACAATTTTATTTATTGACTTAAGATACTGACATAATATTTTTAATTCAAGTCATAAAATTACACTTAAATCTGTCGTTGTAATGTCAGTTTCACATTATTTCTATGGAAAATTATGTCAAGCAATTTGTAATTTTAGTGACTCGAATTAAAAGTCTCGGGATAGTGGTGGACGAGCGAGTGTCGCGAACGACCGAGAGATGGCGTGATTTTGTTTACGTGCGGTGAGCCGGTGATACGAGAATGGTGCGCGAAAAGTTTTATTTGTTTGTGTTGAAATTGATAAGCTCTAATTAAAAATTACGTTTAAATGACAGGAACAAAACACGGAGCAACTATTCATAGCTTATTCTTTGTTTATTAGTTATAAAAGACTACCTGCCTAGTCTTTAACTTTAACATTTAATGCACTAGGAATATACTTGACCCTAGTTAACTTTACGAAAGATTAGCTTGGTAAGTACCTAACTACTATGAAGTAATACGTATTAGTCGCCCAACATAATTAGGCGCATGTCAGCTAGACGTTTATCACAGTTGTTCAATAATTTACAAACTAAACGTATCTTCTTCGATAATCCATTTTAAAATCTGAACACTCAGCATGTGCAAACTAATTGAAGTGCAATATATTTAGATTGTTAATCATTGAACAATTATGATAAACGTCTAGCTTTAATGCGATTAATTATGTTGGTCGAGTAGTAAATATGAAAAGCTTTGAATGACTGAGAAAATATCTACCTCACATTAGGTACAATGGCGGACTCCGTCGCTTTACCAGTCTAAAGGTCAAAATCCCTTGCACACCACGTCGTCTATTTGGTACGGGCACGTAGGTAGCCGGGCGGTCGGTGCGCTTCACACGAAAATCGCTGCAAAGTGGTAAAGCGACGGCGACCCCGACCGTACCTAGTGGTATATCTTTTTTGTAAATACCATAATAGAAAATAAGCTGCGTACCTATAAAAATGTAGGTTATTATTAAACGATTTAAACATTTTTACTTCTGATGCAAATGTACTCACTGCTTATCCATTTCAACACAAACAAATAAAACTTTTCACGCACCATTCTCGTATCACCGGCTCACCGCACGTAAACAAAATCACGCCATCTCTCGGTCGTTCGCGACACTCGCTCGTCCACCACTATCCCGAGACTTTTAATTCGAGTCACTAAAATTACAAATTGCTTGACATAATTTTCCATAGAAATAATGTGAAACTGACATTACAACGACAGATTTAAGTGTAATTTTATGACTTGAATTAAAAATATTATGTCAGTATCTTAAGTCAATAAATAAAATTGTGCACGATTGTACTTAAAATCGAATGTATGGTAGAAGTTTACATTAGATTTTTGGAAAATAGCAAAGAAGAATTCTTTTTTTATTGATATTGAAAGATTCACAATTTCACACACAATTTTTTCATGTATTTATTTGTTTAAAACTTCAACCCGTTTCTCTGGAATCGCCATCGCAAGAATCGTCAAGTTGGCAGCCCATTTAGAGACCGTAATATCTCGGTTTGTATTGAAGTACAATTGTTGAAATTTTGCGTATTCGATTCACTATTTATGCACAGTTTTTTGGCATATAAATCACATTGATACGAACTGTATTTCTTAATGTGCCTGCTATCTTGACGTCAAGTTAGCAGGCACACCAAGATACTCAAATATCTTTTGAACCATAGTATCACTATTTATATGCTATACGTCACTATTTATCACGATTTATACACAATTTTTTGACATAGTCAAAACCATCTAATTCCATGGTGTGCCTGCCAACTTGACGCTCACATTTGTAGAATTGGTTATAATTACGTCAGATATTAGATGAGGTGCCTACGCAAAAATGCCTCGAGGGAACTGGACATCTCTTTAGTACAAACAGGAGGTGCCTAATTACTTTCTAAATAAATAATTAGATCCTAGTATCTTGTAGTACCTAACTATAACTTCAGAACGAGATCGTAGATAGGCTTTGGTGTTATTATGACAGGTTTTTGCCCAGCAGTGAGACAATTAAGCTAATTAAAAAATAAATATAAACTAACTTTTGTGTTTTTTTAACTTATTTTGTGCTGATAATAAAAAAAGTTTAAATACTTATACTATCATAGCTAAAGTTTATAACTTTTATGCGGTAAAGTTTTCGTGACGATTTTATGATTTTATTGTTTTTTACAAGCATTGATGATTGATGATTTATCAATCGTAGAGAAAATAAAATTACTTACATAAACTTTTAAAAATAAATATGTCATGCTTCTTTTTATTTAGTAAAAATACAGTACAAATAATGTCTCTAACGTAAAGTCTTATAAGTAAATAAACTACTCATAATACTAGTAAAAATACTTTTTATAAAATAACCAAACATATTGTTACGTAGGTAGGTACTTAAAGGTACTCACTTTTACAAATTCGAAGCACTGTTCAAAACGATTTCCACTATCAATTTAACAGTAACCGATATTATTCGATACTTCGAACAACAATTACGCGCAACGTGTAGGGTCGGTAAATGAATGGGGACACAAGGTTCCCACGCGACGTCTCGGACACAACTGGTGGCAGGATGGTACCAAGCCAGCCTTATGACTTCTTAAACCCAGTCACTTTTCGCCGTAAGACAACTTGACTGACTCGCAAATTAACAATAACTAAACTAACTAGCGGCAAACCCGCGCAAATGTCACTTTACGAAGACGCTATAAAATGCACTAGCAATTTAACTAATCCAGTTATGTCAATTTTTTCGTCCATGCTCCGCCCCGAGCCCTACACAATGATATCTACCTTTGCCATGGTACACAAAACTAAGCTTACACAAATCATATTTAGGTTAGGATAACTTAACTTTCCCATCCTCACACCAATTTAACCTTTATTGAAACTTGTTTCGTCAACTAGAATACCTAGCTGCCAATTTAAAACAATAATTAAGTTTATTCGCAACGACACTGTTTGCCAGACATGCCTTGCTTTTTAAGTTCTCGACGACGTTTTGTTTCGGCCGTTTTGCCACCGGCTAGACTGAAACTCATATTAAGGTAAGTAGGTACGTGTTGTAGGATATCTCTACAGCTGGATAATTATTTCGAAATTATATTTTTGCATTTACAATAGTGGCAGTACACTCACGCAACTACAATCCGCCATAACTCTTCCTAATCAACTGCAGTCTATACAACTACGGTGAACATGTAAGCCTTCTCCGTTAAACCTAACAATAATCAAAATATAGCGCACTTGTAATCGCTTGAATTTCATCTCATCATCAGCCTGTAAACGCCCCACAGCTGGGCTTACGCCCTCCCACGTGGTCAACAGCACATGTGGAGATTGAGCATTGCCAAATGCTGGTTGGTGGGCTTTAACGACAGTCTTCTTACGACAACCGGAACCAATGGCTTGCGTGCCTCCGAAATACGGAGGAGCTCTAGATGATTTTGATTAGGTCACTAATCCCGTGACTCGGCATTGTGCCGCCTTGCCTTTATAGCCGCTGCGCCTCCGAGGCTTTCACCTCATCTGATGGTAAGAAAGACATCGTCGAACGAAGGTAAGGGAGCACCTGTCCTTTCTTTCCTTACACGTATTCCCTCCTACCTATGACATAGGGTCCTTCAAACGAGGCGTGGAGAGGCACTTTGTGGGCCGGCAGAGTGAGGGTGACTGATGCTACGTCTCTTACGCTGCACCAGTTGTCCTCGCGCCTGGACTTCATTTCCACTTAACATCAGGTGGAGTGGGGTCATTTGCTGGGCTTAGTATAAAAAAAGCATAGTGTATTCCACTGCTGGACGTATTAACTCTCAATTTTACTTTTTACATTGTGCGATCTGTGGCCTTTTTTATCCAGGGTAGGGCCTGCTGCGGTTTTAATATTAACGGACCACCACTGGTCGGTGATCTGACCACTTGGTCGGTGATCTGACCACCTTTTCGGCGTCTGTCAACACTTCTTCTTGCTGTAAGGGGTGAGACCCCATCCAGAACACCCGCGCTCTATCTACCGTCGTACGTGAGACAATTAATGTGCCCCGCATTGCGGTTCTGACGACAGACTTGAAGTGATGACCGGCCAGGCGGACTTAAAACAAGTAGGTACTACTAACATCTATACCCAATAATTACATTAAAGGGGTGCCGCGCGATCGCAAAAGCTGACATAAGTCTCTTAATGAACTTCAAAGCAAAATCAATCATAATATTGATATTTAAAATTAGAACAATTCTGCTTTGAAGTTTCAGAGATTTGTTCCGGATTCGTCGTATTCCAGATTGGTCGTATTCTAGATTCGTCGTAATACGTACATTAATATACTTATATCCAACGAATCGTTTCACAAAGTTCTTAAAAACTTTTCAATCATATACATAAATATATTTTGTTATGGTTTAGTAATTATTACATATTTTTACACCTTGACTGTACAATCTTAAGAAAATAACTCTAACAAATTATATTGAGTGCCTTTCTAGACTTTGTGAATTATGAGTTTAACTGTTTCATTTTATGAATTTATTGAATTAGTAACAAACTGGTTTTTTGTTCTATAGAGGAGAGTTTTTTGTTCCAATACTTATATTTGTTTACCTAAATAAGTAACAATTTGTATTTGGTTTTTTATTTTATAACAAATATGATAGGTACTAAGGTGGACTGTATTACGACGAATCTGAAATACGTCGAATCTGGAATACGACGAATACGGAACAAATCGTTACAGACCTAGTAATTTGATTAGAGCAATGTTTTTATTCTGCGAAATGTACGAAACCATCACGCGCTTGTCGAAAAATTAAAATTTACTTTTTTAAGATTATATTTATACAAATATTTTCATGTAAGAATTATTGTTTCGTGCGTAAAATTAAGAAAGATGATGAAAAAATATTTTTATGAGTCATTAGATTTATGTATTGTTTGTTATTGTTTAAAGAATTTGTTTAAAATTTCAACAAGGCCACGACCTTGTGCAATGATCAGGCTAACTTACGTAAATTTTCAGAATTTCGTGCAGGATCCCCTTAACATGTATCTCCCTCTGTGAATCGAACCAGGGACCTCTGTGTATGAGACAGATCGTGCCTGATCGTGGTATAACCACTACACTATACAGTTCCGTTAAGATATGACAGGTAGCACCACCGTGTCCGTAATTATGCGACATGGAGACACTTTCGTCACCAGCGGTCCTCGGTTTTCTCACTTTTGTGAGTACAATAATAAGTAGAATATGGCGTACCTAATAATTACGCGCTCGTCCTTGTTATTATGTAGGTACGTATGTCAATCAGTCGCGTAATCGCGTTGGTACCGTCCACCACCGATCCATATTAGGCCATTCCTCATTTGCTTAATAATAAAACTAATAAACTAATGTTAGCAAACCATAAGCCACACATAAATACATTGGAGGGAAGCTACAATCCCTAGACCACAGCTTTCCAATTGCAACAATTCTGACACTATAAGAAGACCAATGATTGTATATAATATCATTGGAGTAGACTTTAACAAAGAAATTCGTTTTTTTAAGTCTGAACAAGTATGTGATATTTTGTTAGCTTTTTGTTAGTCAGCATAAGCATAGAAAAAATAAGGTAAGTAATGTTAAAAACAAACTAAGTGTTATCTGTTAATAGAAAATAACAAAACCAAATAGACGAAAGTAAAAAAAATAAACTCACAACTATTACGAGGAAAACTGATGTCATCGCAACTTCCTGTTGAAAAAAAAGTTCATCAACTTCTCCAGAATCATGTGGTTATTTCACGGAATAGATAAAATCTGGTCTTTAGTAGAATTATTTTTTTTTGTGTTAATTAATAAAAAAACTTAAAGTGCTACTACATTTCGAATTACTTTGCAAATGAAATTTCTTCAAAAGACACCAGCAAAAGAAAATGGTCCTAATAATTTAAATAAAAAGTGAACAATGTTACAAACTAAACAAAGGCAAAATGAAGCAAAAAATTATTTAAGTGCAAAGTAATTGTTTTTTAATTAATAAATTACATTGTTTGGACTTTCGTAATTTTTTTTTCCATCACACATAGTGTTTTTTGTTGTTGCCTTGATTGTATTGTTTTACTATTCTGCATTTGTTTTTTCTGTTATATTTTACCATCTTATTAGCGTTTTATAATAAAAAAATGAAATAATTAAATGAAAGAAATGAAAAAAAATAAAAAATGACACATTTTTAAATAAAATATAAGAAATAAAAGTGTGTAAGTACTTATAAAGTTTTTGTAGCATTGTCCTAACCTGTTACTTTCTATTTGAGTAAGTACTTTTGATTTTTCTTAATTGCCACATTATTTTTTAATTCTTCACCAGTGAAACTATTATTTGGTACTGATTTGTTTAACTTCATATTTTTTTGAATGGTTATGGATAAGAATGTAAATACGTTATGTGTAATTGTTTCTCAAACTTTGTCGTCTGAAATGAGTTGTATATCGATGCCTAACAGCCAAAAAGGGCCGCCACTTTACAAACTTTACAGGAGAGAGGTTTAAAGTTGCAAAATTTAGAAAAATAATCATAAATAAGTAGTTTGTTTTTTCTTCATAAGACCACAGAATAAATAATAGTACTACGCTAAGACTCCTAAATTTTGCTATATAGATTTAAGTTACTTCTCCACAAAATGACTTCATTAAATTACTATAAGTAAATCATTTGTCTAACAGTATTTTTTGGCGCTTATGCTCAAATGGACTACTTTTTAGATCAGGAAAAACGTCGTACCCTCTTTCGCCAAAAAGGAGAATGATCAAACCAGCCTATTCGATATCTATTGCGTCTTAGGGTGGATTCGACCAAACTGGAATAAGACTTACTCCGAGTTTAGTCTATATAAATTCGGCGCTTAATCTAGGTATAAGACCTTATTCCAGTTTAGTCGAATCCACCCTTAATCATTCACATATCAAAAGTGTTCTCTTAAGTTATAATGATTACTGTTAAAAAAGGTTTTCTATAGAACGCCGCGTTAAGAGTCAAGTGATAAATAAATGCTGAACTGAACTGATAGTCATACGATAACAGTTGTCATAACCTCAAAATACCTAAAAAGTCTTAAGCTAAAAATGAAGATAGCTTCAAACTCCCGCATGATATTGTAATGTAATTTTTTATTCATAATTCAGAGCATTGCTGCTATTGATTGGTACTTATTTCATTTAAGCGCTGTGTTACGCTAGCTAGCGAAAAATTAAAAAAAAAACTAGCTTAACTCCCATAGTAAAAAGGTCATTCTCCTTTACATAAGCCTAAATGACTTTACTGCATCTTTATTTTTATTCAAATAAGTTTTTCATAAAGTTGAGGCACTACGGCATAAGTGGTGATTGGCTATAGACTTAGTGTTAACGAAATATGTAATATAAAAAAATATGTTACTGATGGATCAAGTAAACACAGCTTTTTAAAAGATGAACTTTAGTTTTTGTAGTTTCCTAGTATCAAGCCCTGCTCTCCTGATCTACAACTTTTCAAGGGGAAGCGGACTCTAAGGGGTAATCTAGTTGCAGGTCATCATTCAAAACTCGGTCGATATTCAGAACTGTCTCGGGATCATGTTCATAAATCCCAGAATCTAGGTATAAAGTAATCAACATTTTACAGTAATTAAAAATATTCGTTACCTTCTAAATCGTTACTATAATCATCGTTCGATGCCAGATTCTGGGATTTATGAACATGATCCCGAGACAGTTCTGAATATCGACCGAGTTTTGAATGATGACCTGCAACTAGATTACCCCAGATAGTCCGCTTCCCCTTGAAAAGTTGTAAGATCAATTAAGGACCAAGACGACAAAAAGGCCTATGCATTTTAATCAACCAATCAAAATGGGTGGGCTTCATTCTACCAGTTAATGTTTTCTCCTGAACTTGAATTTACAGGCTAAAGCACTGCATCGAAAACTATCGTAAATATCATCTAAGTTTCGAAATTTAGGTGATTAAAAAAACAAAAAAATCCAGACGGCAAAGGTAATTCCAAACTAGTTCAGGTAATTGTGAAAGACCCATAAAAGTAGGTTTAAGTAAATTGTGTCTTAAGGTTTACATTCCTATTCCATTCAGAATAACCCTACCATAAAAAAAATCTTTTATTTGGTTATGGAACATCTGCAACTAGATTACCCCATAAAGTCCGCTTCCCCTTGAAAAGTTGTAAGATCAATTAAGGACCTAGACGACAAAAAGGCTACAGGATTTGACCTCATTGACAGAAAGGTATTAAACGAATTGCCTCATAAAGCTTTTGTGTACATTACCATGCTCTTCAATGGCCTATTGAGAACAGGTTGCTTTCCAGCCTTGTTGAAAGTGTCCCAAATCATCATGATCCATAAGCCAGGCAAACCGAGAAATGAAGTGACTTCTTATAGACCTATTAGTCTACTTCCAACCTTGTCAAATTTTGAAAGAATTCTCTTATAGCGACTAATATCAGCAATTTCAGAACATTCTATGAATGTTCATGAAACTAGAACATCAATTTGGCTTCAGGCAAGACGCTACAATAGAACTAATTTATAGGATTTGCCAGGTAATCAGATATGCCATGAAAAAGAAAGAATATTTTTCGACCGCTTTTCTGGACACAACAGGCTTTCGACAGGCGTTTCCTGGTGGTCATACTAATTTGTCATATCAGTATGACTACGAGGATATACATATCCTCCTAGTCATACTTACGTTTCTGAACATCCTGTCACCACAAAAAAAAGGTGGTGTGTCAATTTAATTCAACGAAAAAAATAAGCAACAAGTTCATAAGCCATGTTCGCACGAGATAGTGAATGTCGGAAAAACAAGTGAATGCCGGAAAAACAAAAGAAAGTCTATTTATATGAAAACATAAAAGAATATTATCGCAATTTGTCTAAAAAAAAACCAATACATATTTCACCGTGCGTAAGTTTCATTTGACATTTCACGATGAAATCATCTCGATCAATGCTCTCTTTACGTCTAGTTTTAGCTTCTTCGGTTATATCATTTTCTTTGTCACTAATTACGTTTAGTAAACGCAAAATAGACACCGGAAATCTCTTTTTAACCTCTTTGCTAAGTTGAGAGTGCCAACTTTCTACTACGTTGTTTATCCTGTGGCGTTCTCCAAATACAGACCATTGTCTCATAGAGTTTGTTTTAAGCCAGGTAATGTCCATGTACTTCAGGAATTTTGTTATCTTCTGAGTGCTGGAACAATTATCTCTAATATACGCCACACCATCATCGATTAATCTTTCAGGCAAAAATGGTAATGCGGTACACAACCCCACGATTCTCATTTTTGGAATTGAATTTTAAAACTTTCGCCTTTTTCCAGAGACTTTTCGTGAAATGGTAATAACATTTTTTTATTTCAATTTCTGGAAAGACTTCCTCTAGTGCGTTAGAAGCAGCGATTTCAAAGTCCAGGTGCACTTTTTTTGGTAACCATCCTGGGATTTGTGATTGTATGGCATAAAATAATGCCGAGTATGACGTTTGCATCTTATCAGACATTAGAGCGTAAACGAGTGGTACGACATTTGTTTCCATTGACGATTTGCAAATATCTCCATGAATAGAATATAACTGTACAAATGGCCTAGGGCAGCTGCTGAAAGTTCCGTCCATAAAGAATTCATCTATATTCTGTATCACTTTTCGCCCTTCATCAGAACAGAAAACTATTATTCGACAAGGTGCCTCATTATATTCTGCAAGAACAAAACTTTCAAAATTATTTGGAATCACTACATCATTTACGTCTTTAAAATTTGTTTTTGCTTTTTGTCCGTACAAAGATGATTTTACGCTTTTCAATGCAGGAAGGTCTGTGACGAAATCGGAACCTTTATTTTTCAAATTATTTATTCCCTGTTTGTAGATTTGAGGAATCGGGATGTCTGTGAGTCGAGCCTGTTCCTTCATATTATCAACGGCTACAGCGATATCATTTTTGGTAAAGTCGGTTTTGCACGTATGACTTACGAATTTCACCATTTGGTTACCCTAAAAACATAAAAATTAATTAATTCAAGTTAATCTGAGGAGATTATACTGGAGGAGAGGTCCTCCAGTATAATAATTCAATAGAGACCCTATAAATAGATAACTAATGTGACTACAGATGGACGCTGAGCCCTACTCATTCACACAATTGTATGAGATCAGATAAATCTAAAAAGACACTCCCTTGGAATATATAAGTTCATACTCACAACTATGGATACCACTTTCAACTTACCAGGATAGTAACTGATCCCCGGCACTTATCATTTCTGACACGACTACAATTCCAAATTGTGCTCCCATTTATGTACTACTCTGTTTATAATATTGGTGGCCATTTAACAACAATACTGTTCCCTTTTTTCTTTTAATAAATAATAACTCATCCATTATTTAATATCGAGAAATTGATATCCTATGTCAAGTTATTACTCCTCTTACTATTTAAAGGCAACTCACAGAAAAGTATTTATATATACAGGTGGACAAAAAAACCTTTTTCTAAAAATATCGTGTTACAGTATGACTAGGAGGATATGTATATCCTCGTAGTCATACTGACATGACAAATTAGTATGACCACCAGGAAACGGCCCTTTCGACAGGGTGTGGTACGAGGGCCTCCTTTATAAAATAAAAACTGCATAGATTATTTTTGCTTTTAACCCCTTACTGCATAGCATGTAGTTTCCGGCTTTTCATTTAATGTTGCCACAGGAAAAAGCCATGCACCAATGCAGTAAGAGGCTATAGTAATATCTATCTAGGAGACTATTTCAAGTCCAAGAAAAAGAATGCACATCCCTTTTATTCGAAATACACGCGGGAGTACCCCAAGGTTCTGTACTGGGCCCCATACTATAAACCATATACATACTATTTACCTTGGAGCAATGGGGTAACCATAGCAACATTTGCGGATGACAAAGCATTCTGGCGTCAAGTACGAAGTGTGAAGAAGCCTCACAGATTCTACAAATGGGACTCGAAACAGTAGAGTGTGACAGTGGAAAATTAAGGCCAGCTCCTCTAAATCTACACACATCTTGAGAAGAAAGAGTCCTTTATTTCCAGGGCAGTCGCCCTGAAAATTGTGTGACCAACTCCCACACAGTGACCATATCGAAGCTAAGCGATTAACTTAACATAAAATACTGGGAACTCTATTAACTGCTTGGTAGAAACAGCACTGTCTATTGACAATAAATTGCTAATCTACAAAACTTATCTCAAACCTATTTGGATATATGGGATTCAGTTGTGGAGATCTGCTTGCCAGTCCAGTATTAACATGATACAGAGAGCTGAAGACTCTATCCTAAAACAAATTGCGAATGCACACTGGTTTATAAAAAACTCCGAGGTCCATGAATACCTACAACTAAGCACAGTTAACAATAGATGCTCATACTAAATCTTACAAAGCCCGTTTGCAACGTCACGCAAATCAGCTAGCAGTACAGCTTATTATTCCCAACCAGTTGAGACGATTAAGGAGACGCCAAATTCTGGAGTTGAATAACATAATATAAGCTTCCAGATTCCTATTGAGCAATTCCAGCTATTCATATTCCTATGGAACAGGCTCCACCTGCCAGACTACTCCTAAAACGCATCTGCTTTTAGTCTAAGGATTGATTGTATGATATTGGAAGAACAAAAAAATATGTATTTAAGGGAAATACTGCTATTTGGTAACAAGTGGACTATGACAGAGGACAGCTTTTGGTGTCTTCAGTGCCTAGTCTCTGACTAACCAGTCGGGGATAATAGTCGTGCTTATATATATATGTATGTATGTATTTATATTCAAGGGAAATAACTGCTGACAGACCAGAAGTAGTAATCTGTGTAAGGACAATTTTAAAATATAAATATTTAAGTGCGTGTAAGACATTTAAACATTAATATGATTCTAAAGTTGTAATATAAGCTATAACATTTGATTCTTTTTATCACAACACATTGTGTTGCGATAAACAGAATCAAGGAAGGTACTACAAATATTCACATAAATTCATATCAAAAGCCAGACACATGACAAAGGTAGGTAAATACCCATCTTATTGATTATTGGAACCTTTGTCATACCTACAAAATATTACTATGTTCATCCACTTCTTCAAAATTTTATAATTTAGGTAATCAATCTTTGCAGAACAAAAATAAACTACTTATTCTTATAAAAATCTTCATTGAAGATCACAATAGAAATATGAAATCTTACTTACTATTTTGAATGCAAGCTCAAAGAAACTGCGTGCCAGAATGGATTACATGTGCGCGTGGCGCTTGGGCAACAGTCGCCAACGCCCTAAATGTTTATTTTCCGGTAGAAGCGGATAAAACATCGATGAGACGCTGCCCTATCCGCCATTTAAGTTTTTTATGCATCCGGTAAGCGATATATGGCAAAAAATTATATTGGCGTAAGTAAATATTTTGAATCGTCATATCATCTAACGGCCCTACTCTTTTAAATATCGGAAGGGGAAAAAAGGATAAGCGCCACTATGAAAAGTGATATCCGCTAGGACAATTCGTCCTAAGCGCCTTGCAGCATTCAGAGAATGACAAGAAAAATAACTAAGCTTCAAACATATGTTTGGAAATTCCAGCCCAAATATATTAAGCAACACTTTTAAGTATTGCATAAACCACCATAAAGGGCTTAACTTCCATCTAGATAATATTATAAAAGCTAAAATTGCATAAATAAGTATTTCGTTAAACGATTTTTTCTAACCACCAGATTGAAAAGTCACTAAAATACCGGTTTACAAAGTAAAATTTAGGCTCTGAACCTTAATTTACCAACCGCTTAACCAACAAAAATTTTGTTCTGGTTTGACGAAACTTATATAGAAAGATGCAAAAAAAAAGGCAATTCCAACAATGTTTAAAAGTCGATATCGTAAAAAATGTTGCTAAACCCCTTTTTGGCCGTTAGGCATCAATATGTAGTTAGTTGGTAATTAGCCATATTTATTTAATAAAAAATCTTGTTTTGCTTAGCTTAGGCACCCATTTCATCTCCTGGATCTATAATTACTTATTTCTACAAGATGTAACTGTCTATTAGATTATTATGATGCATGGAGAGAATTGAACAGTAATTTAACCTGATTTGGGGATAGAACCATGATTTATTACCTTCATTCTTTATTTTACTTATTTTCAATTTGATAAGAAAACAAAAATCACAATAACTCTATCTTGATCTACTTAAAAACCTTTTCCAATAAAGACTCCAGTAACATAAAAGCAAGATAAATAAAGAGGCTTAAAGTTTGCCGTGTTTAAACTTTATTATGAGATTATTGTTACAGGAAAATTGTGAAGTTTAATTTAAAAGCAACCCTTTTTGCAAGCCCTCTTATTTTTGTATCCTTACAAATTATATTAGCAAATTCCCAAGAACGACACAAAACTTTGTCTAAAGGAATATTTGTTATTGTTGTTGTTTGTTTTTACGTCTTTGTCTAATGGAATATTTGTTATTGTTGTTGTTTGTTTTTACGTCTTTGTCTAAAGGACTATTTGTTATTGATCGTAGTTTAAAACTAAAAAAATTAAAGCTTACCTTTATAGTGTTTATTGACGAGATGACTATGCACCTACAAAGCAAAATAAGTTATTGTTTAAACGCAAATAAAACATTAAAATAAACACAATTTAGATTGATTTTCCACTTACGTTCTGTGTGGATTACATATGAGATATCACAGAACATAACTCACTCTAACCAAATTTCGCATGAGATTCAATAGCAAACACACTGAATCCAAATAGTAAGTTTATAGTGTTTCATAAATTCGCACAAATTCGGCTTGCTCATTTTTCCAATCAATCAAATCTGAAATCTGACGTTTCACATTTTAGTTTACGTTCCAACTTACGTTTTGAATCTTTAAATATATATTTGAATTTACTATAGGTCCCAAAACTTTGCTGGTTTCTGATTTTTTTGTATAATAACTAATGTTAATTAATGTCCTATAAAAAAAGAGCGTGCCAAACTTATGGAGAATATGACCGACCATGAAGAAGGAAATACTATAACTTCATGGGGATGCCAACTAGATAAAAAAAATGGCTTTAGTGCAAACTTACATCCTCTTAGGTTTACTTTCCTTAAAGGCTGGCAACGCGTCTGCGATTCCTCTGGTTTTGCGGGTGTTCATGGGCGGCTGGGCGGTGGTGATCATTACTCTCCATCAGATGACCCATTGAGCTAGTTATGAAGCTCAATTAGTTGACTCGCTGCTCGCATGCTCGTTTGCCTCCTTCTTTTATAAAAAAAAGAAACAAAGTTATTGAAAAAGTAAGGACTTCTTGTCGGGAAAGTGAAGCGTCATGTCTGCAGTTTTCTTCTATTATATGTCTGTGGCAGTTTTGTTTTATTGACGTGACAACGTCTTAAATTAGGTTAGCTGGGAGACACTTATGAAAAAGTGTAACGCTCGTCGGGAACGTAACGATGAGTCACCGAACGAGAGAGAGGCCCGCCGAATGCCTTGCGTCTCTCTCCCACTAAATAGTTAAGTTTAAGTTTACATGTACAATGTTTTAGTAAACAAAATAAAACAAAATAAAATAAAATAAAATAAAATAAAATAAAATAAAAAAAAAAAAATAAAAAAAAAAAAAAAAAAAAAAAATAATAATAAAAAAAAATATATATATATATATATATATATATATATTTCTATAGTTAAAATTTGTGCAATTCTTATTTTCATTCAATTCCTTGTTCCTATTGTGCAATTTAATTATATTCATATCAATAAATATTCTACCGAGAAAAAGACGTCACGTAAAATCTTCGCCCGTAAAACCGACTTTACAGGCAACCAATTTTTTTCTAAAATTTGTGTTTTTTTGAAAAATAATGTTATTTAATAGTGGATTAACCGTTAAGTGTTTGTGAACGTGCATGAGTGTTGGCAAATGAAACAAAACAGTGCAACATCACTTTTCAAATTCTCTCAAGAAGTCCGCGTGAGACCTCAGTAAAGTCTCACATCTTTACTGAGGAGCCCTCAGTGAGGACTCAAGGGATTTGGGGAACATCATTTATTATTCATCATCTTAATCACCACTCATTATCATCAAGAAAAAATAAATAAAAAAAACTAATGACTAGGCAGTATGGTCTCAGACCTTAGCCTGTTCCTTCACGGAACAAATAAATTTAAAAAAAAATGAAAAAAGTAAAAGGGGTCAACACACACACAGACATTTATTATGAAGCTAGGATCGGACCTCGGACCAAATATCACAAATTTGGTCCGAGATAAGAAGGGTCAACATGGGCACAGCATTGAGAGGGCACAGATTGAGGAGTTAACAAATACTTCCCTCAGTAGAAAATTACCAATTCCTACTGCTATAATAGCCTACTAATATTCAAACTATAATAACCTACAGCGCGATCCCACAGCAATCGCAAGGCTGCCTCCAAAGAGGAGAGTAAAGGGGTGCCTCTTCGACAGTGCTTCCACTTTCATGATTTCCTTTCCCCACGCCACAACTGAGATTTCCCCTTCTCAGGAATTTTTTCCCCTCAAAACTTATTCTGTTAGTCGGTCAGCGAAAATTTTGATGTTGCGCGGGGGGGGGGGGGGGGCGTTCCGCGGTAATTGAGGTGCTATGTTGGACAGCCATTCCTTAACAAAAGTGCAAAGCGCCTACAAAAATTTTTTCATACATGGCATTGGGTGTAAGTGCGTAAACTTTTTTTCTTTACAAATGGGACGTGTATGTATCCGATCTTAGTAAATGTCAGTGTCGGTCATCTGATTAACTCCTGTCATTTCAAATGTTATGATTTGTGTGATAAAAATATTAGAAAGTACTTTGAAAATAAGTGATTCATTCAAGGAATAAAACTAAAAAAAAAACTACCTATGAAAATCTTTGAAAGTAGGTACGAGGAAAGAGTTATGTTAACAGGAAAAGAAAAGTTATTCCGGCAAAAAGGTCACCTTCTATGCTGGTCAGTACCTACATTGTTATTGTTAATTTATATTAATATTGTTTCATTTAATTTTACAATTGCGTTAAGCAAATATTTTATTACAGAAAATATGCAAATGTAAGAACCGATAAAAAAAGAAAATAAATAAAAGAAAAGAGAAAAAATAAAGAAAAAAAATAAAAGAAGAAAAAAAAAAAAAAAGGTGAAAAGGAAACATTTCTAGTGGAAAGTATGATTGCTTACTTACTATTACCACCAAAATACTAGTTAAATTACTAGTTACACAAATTTGTCAAAATGCAGCATAGGGGCTAAGCACTAACTAAAATAATAATAATTATTTAAAAACTTAGAAATTTAGAAACTTAGCCCCAATGAAAGGTAAACATCTTGCATTGTGACCCATTTCTTAATTGATTTTAAAAATAAGGTTTTTTTTTATAAGAATATGTTCAAAAGTAATGTGAATAATAAGTATAGTATAAACAGTATCTGTTTAATTTAGTTTTTGATAATAGAATGCCGCTTTAAAATGATGACTAAGAAACAAATTCATTTTTATTTATTTCTCAATAATTTGTGTTTTGGCACTTAGGTCATTTGTAAATTCCAAGCCTCAATTCGTAAGCGCCATTTAAATTTTTATTAAAAAGTAAATAAATACGTTCTTTTTAACATTCCAAATCAGTCAAGGCATCGAAAAGGTAAATTCCTATGTTTTTATGATTTTATATGATTTATTATTGTAAAACACGGTCGTAATGTGCATTTATAAGAAAGGTGACCCGGCGTTTTATGCTTGGGTTGTATATTTTTTAATTTTTTAATCTGTAATTCAATATCTATTTCGCAATATCTGTCAACAAATGACAGTTTTACAGCCGCTAGCTGTCAAATCAAACATGACGTGACGGCATTGTTGACATTTCTCTTTTTTAAAAGCAAAAGAATTATGGTTTATGCAGCCATGTAAAACATTTTTTAAGTAACATGTCTGTTTTTGAAGACTCAGTGTTTCCATATTAAAAAATATTAATAATTAAATAAATCTTATCCGCGATTCGATAAAAATAAGACAAAACTTGGTTTAGGTAGCAAATAATATTAGCTTTACTTTATTACCAAATTCTATTGTATACATGTTAAGCATTTTTTCTATGGAAAGTGGCGTTTCTCCTTTTAGAGGTAACTTCAGGATTTTTTTCTATCGAGCCAAATGATTCCAATCGCGTTTTGATTTCGTTCATCCTCTCACACATACGCTCTGTAATACACATTGAAAGTTTCAGTGCGAAATATCTAATATATTTTGAATAAAAACTAAAAAAAACAGAAAATTTATCCGTTTTCAACGCCTGAGGCCCCTTAAAATATACTACATGATTGTGTTACGTTCCGTACATGCAGTGTTCATAATTATCATTTTTGGCGGCAGTTAAAATAAAAATATTTTAATGATTTTGGGTGAGATCAAAAGGTACGTCAGCTGGTGCCCGTTACACATGACACATTTGAGGCTAAAAAAGTATGTCAAATGCGTAAAAAATTAAAAAAGTATACAACTTAATTAAGCATAAAACTCCGGGTCTCCTTTCCGCAAACATGATTTCCCCTCGATTTCCCCTATTCATCTCTTTCCCCTTTTTCTTCCCCTCTGGACCCTAATTTCCCCTCAAAAGGGGAAGTTCCCCTCATTGTGGAAGCACTGCTCTTCGATAAAATTAAATTAACATGAATAACTATTTGTGTCTATTTTATTGATAACTGTGAGGCCCGAATGCTCAGAATAATAACTAGTTACTGTTCTGAGCCCGAATGCCAATATAAAAATATGGACCCGGCCACACAGAATAAAAATACAGTTATTTGTCAAAAACAATAAAATATTCGTGTCCATGTCTACAGCTTCCTCATTCGACATAGAGAAATTCTAAGCATGCCATATTTTTGTGCATATTATGTGCAATCAAACGTTTCAGTCCTAATTTTTGTGCCACCACAACTTCGTTACTATGAGTTGTTTTATGTGTGTAAGCTGGAGACACGTGTCACCAGCTCGCACATGCCCGTTAAGACAAACCAGTGAGGTTAGGGTTTTGGACTATAGCTAGAAATTTTGTGCATAATTTGTGCACTAGGAACAAAAAAAACTAACCATCACACTCAAATACTGTTGAAACTACGATCATAAAACTGTGCGAGCTGGAGACACGGGTCTCCAGCTTGCACAGCTGTATCTTCGTAATTGTTCAAGCTACGGTTATGAATTATACCTCAAAATTTTGTGCAGAATTTGTGCATAAGGCACAAAAATTTTCGAAACTTTAACTCAAAAGGTTTTTAAGCTACGAACCGATAAGTATGTGTAAGCTGGTGACACGTAACACGGGCTAACACATGGTGAATTATTGTTACTGTATAAAATAGTGCTTCGTTTTAAAGATCAAATAATACGTTATAATTTGTGCACACACGAGGCAAAATTTCAAATCTCTGGGCCTTTTACTTTATAAATTATAAGCCAAAAACTGTTTTCCCGCCAAAAAATTCAAAATAATGGTTCGGAAGCGGCTAATCGCGCCGTTGCCGTTCCGTGCGCTACACTATTGCCACTTTTAGACTAGGAGCCGTTTGTTAAAGCGATGCGCGACGCGACTAATTTAGTTTTACAATAGGCAGGTACCTAATAACCTACCCAACTTTTTATTTTAGATATCTCACACACGAATGTCTTAGTTATTTTTGTTGTTGAGACAATTAAATAATTAGATTTGGCATAATGATAAACATTATGGAGGAGTGCAGAACGACAAAATGGTTGATTACTTGAGCCTAATTCGATAAAGAACGGATGCTTTCCAGCAAACTAATCGCTATCGACCGTCACAGAATAAATTTTAACCATTGAAAGTAATTTATTTTAATATTAGATTGTATTACTTCCCATGGTTAAATGTAAATAAATAAATAAAAATAAATGTACTCTATGGTGATCGATGACTTTGCGATTAGTCTGCTGGGGCATCCCAATGTAATGCTAGGGCCACATTATCGCGCTAGCGCGAAGATTTGCGTTTTAGCGACACGTCTGGCCAAACACTTCGCGTTAGCGCGTTGTATCATGGCGTTGACGCGCCGCGCTGTTGGTAAATTGCCGCACATCAAGGATTTTGTCGCGATAATGTTCGTGCGGCCACATTTCCTTCGCACACTTTAGTTGACTGCTAGACAACTAGAGGTGTGAACGTGTTGCAAATATGACTATCGATATTATTCTGTTTCGATAATTATGGATTGGAGTAACGATAAAGTATTAAAAGTAATACAATATTACGAATTAATAATTAATAAAAATAATAAAGATGCAAAAAATAGTAATTATTTGCCGACATGTAATAAAGCGCAATCACCTCTTCCATTTTTTCCGATAAAATTAGGAGTAGGCGATACAAATCGTATAAGGTTACTGAAATGTATTTATTGCATCAATATCGTCAAATCCGATATCGATGCGTTCTGAAACTATACCTATTTTGGAAAACACTATATCGCGTCAGGAATGCGGTGTGCGTTGAGATCACTATATTGTACGTGATCGAATTCAAGAATATTGTACCGTATCCCTGATATTTATTGAGTTATCATTAATCTGTAGTTTTTAACAAACAAATGTGCTTGTAAAAGTTTAATAAAATAAAATTATTATAAACGTTCGTTGCGTTCTGAAACTATCTAATGGAAACAAACACGATATTGCATAAATTTTTAATAGTCCGTAGATATGGTCGATACTGTTATCACCGATATTAAATTTGTGTAGCTATAGTTTAACACTTTGCAAGCGGGCATTTTATTACGCGCATCTTCCTGTGCGCCGGCCTTTTTCGTCATTAATGTAAATTCTATAGAAAAAGAACTATAATAAAAATTAATTTAATTGTTTTCTATCTAATCGTTCTGCTGCTTACCTATACTAACCTCCAGTTATGGCTTCTTTATGTAGATGTTGTCCATCCGCAGTAGATCACCTAGATTCAGTAGTAGACGTACCTTTGTTATCTTATGAGTAAGTACCTAAAGTTATTTTCAAATGCTATAAAGTAGGTAGATGTTAAATTTTATATGTACCTATTTCAAACCCAATCCACAGATAACGAAAAAAAAGATACTTTTATTATTTTTAATAAAGCTATTTCAAATTTTTATTTTACCAGTAGTAAGTAATTCTTACTTTTTCTATTTACAAGTTAAAAAGTTTGCAAGTTACCAATTCTTCTATGTGTTGATGGCTGACCGACCCCTTGTCAGAATGGTTGATGGTTTAGTTATCGTAGCGTAGTAACTGTTTTTTAGTTAACGTGCCATAACTAAAAATTCTTGGGAGTAGTTGTCAAGACGAATCAAACGAGCGCAAACTCGATGGGGTTGTGTGGTATTATTATAAAGTTCCTGTGTCCTTTTTACGGCTCCATGATCAGACCCTGAACACTATTTCTCGATAAAGTACTCGTCAAGGCGATTCAAACGACCCCGAACTCGCTGGGGTAGCATGGTTTTATTATAGAGTTCCTGTGGGCTTTTTCCGGCTTCATCATCAAACCCTAAACACTATTTCAACACTTTAATAGCGATATTTTATGAACATTCATAAATAAAATAGACTGCTTTTATTTTAAATTAACCAATTTCCTATATCAGCAGTCTCCTAGTCTAAAATTCTCGGTATAGAAACGAAACGATCGAGAGCGCAAATTAAAATGACACTAAATTGAGCTAGCTCTCAAGTTCAAACTCGATTGCAATAGTGTAGCGCACGGAACGGCAACGGCGCGGTCGGCGCGCGTTTAGCCGCTTCCGAGCCATTATTTTGAATTTTTTGGCGGGAAAACAGTTTTTGGCTTATAATTTATAAAGTAAGAGGCCCAGAGATTTGAAATTTTACCTCGTGTGTGCACAAATTATAACGTATTATTTGATCTTTAAAACGAAGCGCTATCTTATACAGTTACAATAATTCACCATGTGTTAGCCCGTGTTACGTGTCACCAGCTTACACATACTTATCGGTTCGTAGCTCAAAAATCTTTTGTGTTAAAGTTTTGAAAATTTTTGTGCCTTATGCACAAATTCTGCACAAAATTTTGAGGTATAATTCATAACCGTAGCTTGAACAATTACGAAGATACAGCTGTGCGAGCTGGAGACCCGTGTCTCCAGCTCGCACACAGTTTTATGATCGTAGTTTCAACAGTATTTGAGTGTGATGGTTAGTTTTTTTGTTCCTAGTGCACAAATTATGCACAAAATTTCTAGCTATAGTCCAAAACCCTAACCTCACTGGTTTGTCTTAACGGGCGTGTGCGAGCTGGTGACACGTGTCTCCAGCTTACACACATAAAACAACTCATAGTAACGAAGTTGTGGTGGCACAAAAATTAGGACTGAAACGTTTGATTGCACATAATATGCACAAAAATATGGCATGCTTAGAATTTCTCTATATCGAATGAGGAAGCTGTAGACATGGACACAAAATATTCTATAGCACAACTTTATAAGATGCAGAGCAATCAAATCAACCAACGTAAGATGAGACGCGTGACGGGTTAAAGAAACATAGATAGGTACCAGAAAGAGACTAACTACCTACTACTTATACAATGTGATAGGGGTGGTACTTTTAACCTGATAAGGCTAAGTACCTACTACATCTAAATTCATCAACAAAAAAAATTACATGGACTTAAAAAAAAGTAATTTTAAATCACAAAATAATTAAGTAATGATTTTGACGTGACAACGTCTTATAAATTGGTTTGCCGGGTGACACTTCAAGAAACTGCGTTACGCTCCGCTCACGTTATGCGCTCACAATGAGAGCGAGTGAGAGGCACGCGTCCCTTCCACTCGGGCATGGTTAGCCCGCCTAAGAGCGAGAGAGACAGACATAAAAAGTGAAAGGCACGCGTCCCTTCCATATTATTTCATCCTTCTTTCTACTATACGAATGAATATTCACATTAAAATTATTTTACCACTCAAAGTCGTTGTCACGTAAAACTTTCGCCCGTATACCGACTTTACAGGCAACCAATTTTTTTTTTCTCACCAAAATAATCTTAACATACGAAACAAAGTAATTTATTAGTTAGCCAGTGTCATTAGCTTCCGTTTGCCATTTTTTTCATGTTTTTCCGACGTATGAAACCTTTGATGTCGCATAAAGGTCGCATAAAGTAAATATGGTCATAAATTATAGGGGGGGGGGGGGGGGGGGGGTTTGGACCCCCCATATTATTTTTTTTGGCGATGAAGTTAGATGTAGTACTTAACCTTAACGGGTTAGAAGTATCACCCCTATCACATTGTATATTCACATGATTTCGGCTTTAGTTTTTGATGTTTCTCTTTTGATTTATTTATTAGAGGATAGGTACATTTAACATAAATAGACATAAATAATGACATTTGCATATGTATTAAGTGTAAAAAACGGAAATTCTCATACAAAATCCGACACAGCAGTGTAATAGAACTATTTTAATAATTTAATTGTGAAAAATGTTTTGGAAACAGGTGTTTATCCATGAAATAAGTGTGGACAGATACCTAAGCAGGGGGGTGTCACTCCGTAGTGTAAGTAGGTTCGGCCGGTGCGCCTCCTGGGCAGGCGTATGGCAGTAGGTTGCCGATCGGTGTTATTTAGTGGATATTATTTACTTAATAGAAAAAAGAAAATTAAAAGATGACTTGTTCACCCCCGCCACCCCGCGCGCGCTCGAGTCGCTACGATCGAGTGCGCTCGCTCGCGCCGCGCGCGCCTTTGAAGTACCGACGTTTACGACTACGAGCCATTACTTTCACACGGGCGGCGGGCGGCCCGCGGCGGCGCGTAGGCGCGAGCGCTACCTTTATTCTTGTAATTTTCATACACCACCACTATAGTTGTAAAAGATCGGCTTGTAAGCCTGTAGTTACCAAAACCAGGGGCTAGAAACGATTAACCAGCCGCTTGATACCAGTAGCATCGAAAAAAAAAACATTTTTACTACATTTTTATTGTTAAACTTTTTTTTTACAGTAGCACTTAATATGTTATGTTATTTTGGTTTTTTTTAATTAACATGAAAGGCAACGTTTATACCTACTTTATAATTTACTTAATTCAGAGACGAACAGACAGAAGTGGTGTATGAAAATTATAAGAATAAAGGTACTTAGCTAAATTAGTTTACTATGGGTCTAATCGTCCTGATAAACCAACAACAACTCGAAGTAGGTACCTACTGTCCGTGCCGCGCCTGCCGCCGCCGCCCCCGCTTGCGCACGCGCGGAGTCGCAGGCCGCGGCAAATCAGGCGCACAGGCTTTTGGTGCACTAAATGCTTACTATTACTAGGTCTGCAATGCAACTGTCCACACTTATTTCATGGTTAAATACCTATTACCAAAACATCTCTTACGAATAAATTCTTAAAATAGTCCTATTCCACTGCTGTGTTAGCGCTCCTCCTGCTCACGCGGCGGCGCGGTGGCGGTGACGTATACACAGTGTAGAGGCGCTTAGGTACATATTTTTTTATGAGAATTTTCGTTTTTAACACTAATTAATACAGATGAAAATGTCATTGTTTATGTCTATTTATGTTAAATGTATCCTATAGAAAATATCAGAAGAGAAACAACAAGAACAAAAAACTAAATCATGTGAATATATCAATGAAATGCAAACAGCCGTTTCCAGCCGCTCGTTATCGCTAGAAATGATAATTAGCCAAACAAGCCATCTATAAAACCACCTAAACACAAACGTTGTTTCAGTTTCCTGTTCGTCTCTGAATTAAGTAAATTAGTAGGTATAAACGGTGTCTACCCTATTTATATAAAAAAAACGAAAATTGCAGAACGTGCTACTGTTTAATCTAATAAATAAATAAATACATATTTTGTAAATCTATAAAAATAAAAGAAGTTTATTTCCGCACTCCACCAATGTATGGCGTCTTTTAGTTCTTTACGCTGCCAATAGATGGCGTTGTGTGTACTCTGAATCGCGGTATCGAAGTCATTTTCCGTTTGTACTAAGGTGACTGATTGACAAAATAAATGGGCCTCCGTTCAGAGTTTGTAGTTTTATTTCTATAACTCGTGGATTTTGGGATTTTGTACCGAAATTGTACAAGGTCCTGCGAGCCGAAGGACGGGACGGTTTTTGAATGAAGACGCACAAATCCCCCCATAAATTAGTCGATTAGTATGCAAAGTAATTGAAGTGCCTGGACACGAACAAAAATTGTGTCACCAACTAACTAACTACTGCAAGGAGTCACCTACCAACGCTGAGCAACTGAAGCTGCCCCGTGCTGTGCAAGCACTGTCGTCGCTGGCGCTGGCTGGAAGCTGGATGAGCAAGGAGTCTTGGCAGTCATAGTGTTAAGTAGAAAAAGTGCAAGTGAAACCGTGAGTACATTTTCTGTGTTAAATAAAACAAAGTGTTAGAAGAATATTGACTTAGAAAAATTAAGTAGATCTAGGACTTAGAATAATTCGTAAAATTTTAACGAGACGGGGAATCCACGCCGGTTTTAATAGCGAAACAAGACGCTCGAAACACTTAAAAAATGTTTTGCAAAAATTGGACTGGACTTAGAATTTTTGACTCGACGCTTCACAATCACACTTGAAAATTTGGGATACCTACCAGTCACTTCACTGAAATTTCATCGCTAGGGAACTTTGATTATTTATTACAATGGAACTCTCCATTATTTATTACAATGGACTTACGTGTATTAGATAATTTGAACAAATTGAGAGTGGATATTCGAACTTTAAGAAATCACCTAAGGATCGAATAAATGAAAATTACATTAGGACGAGATTAGAAATTCTAGAGAGACAGTATCAAAGTTTTATTGAGAAACATGAAAAACTGATTGCCGACTTATGGGGGTGAGGTGTGTGATTGTTGATAGACGTTGTTGTGGTACAAATAAGGTTCAAACTCACATATGCAGGAAACAGTTTATTTGTAGGGCACAGATTACAGTTTTTACACACAGCACACAACACCAAATATTATAGAAGGAGTGATAGATGAAAGATGAAGAAACAAGCAATAGTCAATAGCGATAGATCACATACAAACATTAAACAAGCAACACAAATTAGTTACGCGAACTACGTAAGCGAGCGGTAGGTAGTCGAGCGACACGGGTTCCACGTTAGCCAATGAATCCACGACTGCCGTCCCCGTCTATATAGTATTATCTATGCGACTGCCGGCGCGGCCGCATCGTCCTGCGCAGGCGCCGACCAGATGATTGCAAACAATAGAACGTTTCTTTTGCATTGCGCTTCTCCATTGTGTACGACCCAAGATGCGTGTCGATTTAATGTTGATTAACAAAAATGTTTTTAGTAAAATTGTATTTTGTGTATTTATCATATGTAAATACACACATCAAAAGTGTCTAGGGATCAACATATATTTTTGCAATAACTTTTCTCCTGATTGATATTAATTAAAATTTTCTTTAAGGATTCATCAAATAAAGTGTTTTCGTTTGTCTACAGTAACGATAAACCAAGTCACCTTTGCATTAATAAAGAAATTTGCCATTTTCCTAATAAAGGGATTTTTGACATTTGAACCACTAACATTAAAGTTCGAAAAAAAGACTGAAATAACAGTTTTCTTTAAAATTTTATTGGGTAACTTAAACAATTAATAATCCGTGTTTCTACCGCGAACACTAACAACACAAGAACATCGGTTTGGCATACTCAAAATGAGTTCATCCAAATCACGCTGTGGAATGGCCGCCCATGTTCGTTGCAACAACAAAAAAAGTTCTTCTTGCGACTGGATACCCTCCATATTCGGCAGAGCTCTTCTCTGTAGCATATCCCATGCATGCTCAATCGGGTTCAAGTCTGGCGACTGAGCAGGCCAGGGCATGACATTGATGTTAGCTGCGGCGAGAGTCTGTCTTACAACTCTTGCGGTGTGCGGTCGTGCATTATCATGCATTAACTGAAATAAGGGACCGATTTGCACTTGTAGAGGAACGATGACGTCTGATACAATCGTCTCAGCATAAATTTGAGCGTTGAGGTTGCCTCTGATCCAAATCAACTCAGTTCTTCCGCCGATCCAAATATCCGCCCATACCATGATGGTTCCACCACTATAAGGATGGACTTCCTGGCAGGATTTTAATCGCTGTTGGCGTCCAGGGGTTCTCCAGTGTCGTATACGTCTTGTATCCGGTCTCATACCAAAACGAGACTCATCAGAAAAGCACACGAAACGCCATTGTTCTTCTGCCCAATTTCTGTGTTCAAGAGCCCATTGATATCGAATCCTACGATTGTGCATTGCTATAGGTGGTACCCTTAGCGGTCTTCGGGAATGAAGGTTCACTTCATGCAAGCGGTTTCTGACTGTTTGGTCGCTAATTAAGTTCCCTGAAGAGTGATGAAGCCTCACGGCTAACATCATGGCGGTTATTGTTGGAGCTCTTCGAGTTGTGATTTGAATGTATCGGTCTTGTCTCCGTGTGGTGCAGCGATACCGTCCTCCATGGCGCTCAGCCACGGTACCAGTGCTTCGGTAACGTGTCCAAAGTCGACTGATAACACTCTGACTTGTATTCAGAGCTAAAGCCACAGTACGTTGCCGGGAACCAGCTTCTATCATTCCCACGGCTCTGAGCATTTCTTCCCTGCTTAAATGACGTCGCCGCTCCATAATAACGTTGGTTTTAATCAGTAGTAGGGAAATAGTAGCACTAATAATGTCTTCAATGCGTTGTATGTTTTTATAGGGAAAATATTGACAGCTGATTTTCATCTTTTACTAGAAATTGATTGAAAGTTCCTGTTTCAAATTATGAAATGCACCAAAAAGGATCCATATAAATTTATAAAATCATAAATTTATTACAAAGCCACATCTCAATCTCAAGAAATCCGCATAAAAATGCTTGATCCCTAGACACTTTTGATGTGTGTATTTGTTGTTATTATTATATGTAATTTAGTGTTATGTTCCTGCAAATAGATTTTAGTTTTAATGTAATATATTTAAGTAATTAAGTTAATGTTAAGTTTTGTATTATTAAATATAAATGTAAATAAATAACTGTAATATCAAATGTAAATAATATATTTATATATAAATGTAAATATAAATATAACAAGTAGGATCCCTACATCACTCCCCCCCAGAGACCGTCACTACGGGCGATAGTAATTGGGAAAACGTACTGCGCGACCTGATTTAGTTTTCCTAAGATTTTCCTGTGTTGGTGTCGTACTTGGTAAGGAATGAGGAATTGTTACAGGGGTTGGAGTAGGAGGTGAAAAAGGATTGGGAGTTATAGGAATCGGAGTGGGGATTGGGTCAGCTAGTATGTAGGCCGGCTTAAGGCGGTCTACAGATACAGTGACAATTTTACCCTTAAACAAAATTTTAAAAGTTTTATCATTCCGTTCAAGAACCTCGTACAGGCCGGTGTATGGAGGTTGTAAGGAACCTCGCAATGCATCGTCCCTTAAAAATACGTGGCTCGATGATGTCAAATCTTTATAAATAAAGATTTTGTCTTTATTATGACGTGCAGCGGGAGCTGCGGGAGACGGGTTAAGCTTCATGGCAAAATGACGTAGGCGAGTGGTAAAATCCGAAATATCGGTGGAACCAGACGTAGCTGCATGGAAGAATTCGCCAGGCAGACGTAGTGGCTCGCCATACACCAATTCGGCTGATGAAGCTTTTAAGTCTTCTTTAAAAGCACTGCGTATCCCAAGAAGTACCAACGGTAATGAGTCTACCCAGTTACAGTCAGCATGGCACATTATTGCAGCTTTTAATTGTCGGTGGAATCGTTCCACTAGCCCGTTACACGCTGGATGATACGCGGTTGTCTTGCGATGTTTGAATCCGAGTATTTTTCCAAGATATTGGAAAAGTGTGGATTCAAACTGTCGACCGCGATCAGTGACAATATCAGTTGGACATCCAAATCTGGATACCCATGATATTAACGCCTTACCTACGGTTTCAGCAGTCATATCCGTCATCGGTGTAACTTCCGGCCAGCGTGTGAAACGATCCACGACAGTGAGGCAATATCTATAACCTTGAGATGGAGAGAGAGGGCCAACTATGTCCGCATGGGTGAACGCAAACCTAGCGCGAGGTAAATCGAACGTGCCAAGAGGAGACGACACGTGACGGTTTACCTTGGCGCGTTGACACGCCAAACACTTACGAGACCACTCACGACAGTCTTTGCGCACGCCAGGCCAAACAAATCGCTCGGAAACCAATTTAGCGGTTGCGTTAGCACCTGGGTGGCTGAGGCTATGAAGAGTGTCGAAAACTTGCTTTCGCAATGGCTTCGTTATGAAGGGTCTTGGTAAAGGAGTGCTAACGTCACAGAAGATGTCTGTGTCGCAGTTGGGAATTGGTAACTTTTTGAGACGCAGTGACGATTCACCGTTTAAAAGTTGGGCCAGTACTTGGTCTGCTGTTTGGGACGAAGCAAGAAGACCAAAATCGATTGGTATCGACAGTTCTTCAACGCGAGACAATGTATCGGCAACGACATTGTCTTTGCCCGAAATGTGTCTGATGTCGGTCGTGAACTGTGATATGTAATCGAGGTGGCGATACTGACGAGGCGAACAGTTACTTTTTCTTTCATGAAAAGCGTAACTGAGCGGCTTGTGGTCGGTGTATACCACGAAGTGTCGCGCTTCTAGCATGTGGCGAAAATATTTCATGCTCTCGTAGATGGCCAGCAGTTCGCGATCATACGGCGAGTATTTTTGTTGGGCAGGGCTCAGCCTACGAGAAAAGAAGGCGAGGGGCTGCCATTCGTCATCCTTTAGCTGCTGCAATACTGCACCCATGGCAAGGTCCGATGCGTCTGTTACCAGAGCAAGCTGGGCTTCACTGTCGGGGTGCGCAAGTAAAGCTGCATTGGATAGGCTCTCCTTGCATTGTTCAAATGCAAGTAGGGTATTGCCAGTCAGATCGACGGGATGGGATGCCTTAACTGAACCTGCAAGCAAAGAATTCAGTGGTGCTTGAATTTTAGCGGCGTGCGGTAGTAATCGCCTATAAAAATTCAGCATCCCTAGACACCTACGTAGCTGCTTCACTGTTTTTGGTGCTGGGAAGTCGTTGATCGCCTGCACCTTGGAGTTCAGCGGTTTCGTGCCGGCTTCTGAAAATGCTGTATCCTAAAAACGTTACCTCGCTAACTCCAAAGACACATTTAGAGGTGTTGACGAGGATGCCGAATTCCTTCATGCGAGTGAAAAGCTGCCGTAGGTGAGTCACGTGATCTTCTGGTGTCCTTGAAAACACCAGAAAGTCATCGAGATAGCAGTAACAGAAATCAAGGCCTCTGGTCATTTCGTCGACAAACCTTTGAAAGGTTTGTCCAGCATTTCGCAACCCAAAGGTCATATACGGAAATTCGTATAAACCAAAGGGGGTTGTGATGGCAGTCTTCATAATGTCGTCCTTAAAGACCGGGATCTGATGATAAGCCTTAACTAAGTCTATGGTGGAAAAGACTTTACATCCTGATATGCTCTCAGCGAAGTCATGGATGTGCCTAATAGGATAACGGTCTGGGATTGTAGGTGAATTAAGCAATCTGTAATCACCACAGGGCCGCCAGCTGTTATCTTTCTTGGGAGCAAGATGTAAAGCTGAAGACCAAGGGCTGTCAGAAGGACGCGCGACGCCGCTGTTAAGCATAAGCTGGAACTCCTGCTTAGCGATCTTAAGCTTATCAGGAGCTAATCTGCGGGGAGTAGATGAAATGGGAGGGCCCGGTGTTGTGCGTATGTAGTGAACGGTGCTGTGCTTTGGTGTGTGAAATGTGCCTGAAGGGCGGGTAATTTCAGAGAACTCCGAAAGAATTTCGTGGTACCTGGTGTTGCCCGACGAGACCTTGATAGAAAAAATATCAACAGCATTAGCAATACAAGCATTGGAATATAAAGCAGTAGTGTTATCAAGTAAGCGCTGATTGCGACAATCGACTACTTAATTATAAAAGCTTAGAAAGTCTACGCCGATGATCGGTTTCGTTACATTTGCCACAGTAAACCGCCACGGAAAATTACGCCTTAAGCCTAAATTTAAATTTAATTCAATAAAGCCATAAGTGTCTATAGCACTACCATTAGCTGCACTTAATTGAAAGTCTGTTTTTACTCGTCGTTCGCGAAGCACAGATCGAGGGTAGACGCAAAGGTCACTACCGGTATCGACGAGATACTGAGTCTTCGAGCTGTAGTCGGTGACGAAGAGGCGACCTGAAGAGGCGAGGCAACCACTAGTCGCCATCAGCCTGCAGAGTTTCCCGCCTTGTGAAAGTCGCATGGCTTGATGCAGCTACGAGCTTGCGCTCCGAACTTGGCATGGTACCAGCATAAAGGGTACTTGCGGTAGCTGGAGTTGGATCTTGACCTTTGGCGTGCAGTTGAGGTACGTCGCTGAGGTCTGGATCGGATGCTGGAACATTGTGATCCGCGAGTATGCTCATCAAGCTTCAGCGTGAGACGCTCCACCATCTTCTTCAGCTCTGCTATTTCGCTGGACGGAGCACGCGTGGCATGAGACGATGTTGCTATAGCTGCGACGTTGCATGGCGAAGTAATTTCTTGAATTCGGTCAGCGAGGTCAGAAAGCTGTTCCAAGGTCTGAGAGGTCTGTGATGCCAATACGGTTTGGATGTTATTAGGCAACCGGTTACACCAGATCGTCTTGATGAAGTCTTCCGGAACAGAAGGGCCGGCCAAATCTTGTAGATGACGAAGGAATTGGGAAGGCTTACGGTCACCAAGTTCCTCGTGGACCAGTAGCTGACGCACTTTCTTTTCTCGAGAAGCAGACAGGCGCTTGATTAGCTCGGATTTAATCTTTTTATAACGATTCTCAGTCGGTGGATTGAGTATAATGTCCTTCACGGCTTTGGAATGTTGTATGTCCAAGTTGTTTATGACATTCGTAAATTTCACCAAATCATTTGTAATCAAATTACTTTCGAACTGACCTTCGAGAAGAGCAAACCAAATCTCCGGTTCCTCGGGAGAAAAAGGAAGCACTCTTAAATTTGTCCGCTTTAATTCGGTCGGTGTGTCGGAAACAGTGGAAAGGCGCACTTTTAGCTTGTGCCGTTTGGTGACGTTGCTGCCGTCGTCGTGTGCAATGGCGGTTCTAGCACTATCACTGTCACTATTTGTACTCATCTTTGAGTCTTCTTCGTGTTCCAGGGGTCACCAGTTATGGGGGTGAGGTGTGTGGTTGTTGATAGACGTTGTTGTGGTACAAATAAGGTTCAAACTCACATATGCAGGAAACAGTTTATTTGTAGGGCACAGATTACAGTTTTTACACACAGCACACAACACCAAATATTATAGAAGGAGTGATAGATGAAATAATAAATAAATAAATAAATAAATATTAGTTACGCGAACTACGTAAGCGAGCGGTAGGTAGTCGAGCGACACGGGTTCCACGTTAGCCAATGAATTCACGACTGCCAGCGCGGCCGCATCGTCCTGCGCAGGCGCCGACCAGATGATTGCAAACAATACAACGTTTTTTTTGCATTGCGCTTCTCCATTGTGTACGACCCAAGATGCGTGTCGATTTAATGTTGATTAACAAAAATGTTTTTAGTAAAATGGTATTTTGTGTATTTATCATATGTAAATATTTGTTGTTATTATTATATGTAATTTAGTGTTATGTTCCTGCAAATAGATTTTAGTTTTAATGTAATATATTTAAGTAATTAAGTTAATGTTAAGTTTTGTATTATTAAATATAAATGTAAATAAATAACTGTAATATCAAATGTAAATAATATATTTATATATAAATGTAAATATAAATATAACAAGTAGGATCCCTATTTTTAACTTATAAGGTTATCCTCCAGGATACACTATCTAAGTTGGTTGTAAAAAAGGCTGTCGATGGCTCACCTGTCAAAAACAGTAATTCTAAAGGTGATTCAGTGTTAAAAATACCAAAAATTAAACTGCCTTTATTCAGCGGCAAGTACGTCGAATGAATGTTGAATGTTGAAATGAATGGACGTTGTTTCGTGACTTGTTTACGTCACTGGTCCATAATAACGCGTCTCTTGACGACGTACAAAAACTGCATTACTTAAAAACACAGTTGACAGGTGAGGCAGAGCAACTGATACGCCATGTGCCCATTACAAGCAATAATTACGACAAAACCTGAAAAGTGTTAAACGATAGATACAATAATAAAAGGTACATATCTTTTTGTATTCTTAAGCGCCTCTTTAGTCAACGCACTATTACACATGAATCATCTGGCGCATTAAGGAACTGCTAGATGTAACCACTGATTGTTTGCATGAATTGTCAAATCTAGGTATCGACGTAAGCTCCTGGGACGTTATTGTTATATACGTTGTCAGTTTGAAGTTGGATGCTGAGTCACGCAAGCAATGGGAATTGCAGGTTATTAACTCGTCTACTGATTTGCTTACATTAAAACAATTTGAAGAACTTTTAGGCACCCGCTTCCGTGCTCTCGAATTTATTGAACCTAAACCTAAACCAAAAGTCTCTCCCAACGTTGTATCGAATACAAAAGCTTTGCATGCAACCACTAATATTTCATGCCCACATTGCTCTGAAGAACATAAGCTATACAAATGCAAAAAGATTGCCAATGACGATGTAGATAAACGTCGTAGTATTGTTCACACATTAGGGCTATGTTTTAACTGCCTAGGGTACAACCATTCAAACAAGGTTTGTCGCGTGTTCACCAAATGCCGTATTTGTAACCGGAAACACCACAGCCTTTTGCATCCCAAAAGCCACTCTGACACAGCAACAACTGCAGTAAACAGACCTACCGATGCTGTATCAGAAAGCGAGGCCGTCATTAATATTGCCGCCCATTTTTCGAAAGGTACAGTCCACACACAAATATTATTGGAAACTGCCTTAATTAAAGCTGAATCGAAAGATGGGTCGTCTCAAGTTTTGAGAGCACTGCTGGATCAGGGGTCCCAGGCTTCATTTATATCGGAAGCTGCAGTACATCTACTGCGGCTTAAAAAGACTGCTACTAAAAGCGCTATATCAGGATTGGGTGGGGGGCAAGGTGACCTTACCTCTAAATTTACGGTTTATTTTATTACGCCGTCAAGAGATTACAGGGCCTAGAGCAAAAATTTGCGAACTGTCCTGATATCAAATCACAATATGTAGAGGTGATCAACGAGTACTTACGCCTTGGACACATGGAAAGAATCTCTGATGAAACGGAAAGGAATAAACCAGATGCCGTATATCTGCCGCATCATGCAGTGATTAGGGAGGATAAGAGCACTACCAAAATGAGGGTTGTTTTTGATGCATCGTGCAAGGAAACGAATGGTATTTCCCTGAACGATACCTTAATGGTAGGACCCACACTGCAGGCAGATTTACGACATATTCTTATGAAATGGCGTAGCCATCCTATATGCCTAGCTGCTGACGTCATCAAAATGTTTAGACAGGTAAGAGTTGCTCAGAAACATGTTGATTTCCTGAGGATAGTGTTTAGAAGTAAAACTGAAGATGAAATAGAAGACTACCGTATTCTGGTTGTCACGTTTGGTACTTCATGTGCGCCGTACTTAGCAGTCAAGATATTGCAGCAAATAGCTTGTGATCAAGGTCATAAATATCCATTGGCTGCTAAGAGGGTAAAATCTATATTGATGACGTCATGACTGGCTGTCAATCTGAAACTGAATCAATTGAAGTTTATAAGCAAATGAACCAACTACTTAAAAAGGGTGGCTTTAAATTACAGAAATGGACAAGCAACGCTGATAAGCTTTTAGATGTTTTCAAAGAATATACTGGAAGAGATGTAGAAATAAAACAAGATCAAGTAACAAAGGTTTTAGGACTTACCTGGAACAGAACCATAGACCAATTTGACTATTCAGTGAAGCTGCCTTCGCTCACCGCCACATCCGCATCTGAAACAAAGAGAAAAATTATCTCAGAGATATCACGTTTGTTTGATCCACTTGGCTGGATCGCACCATGTATAACTACCTCAAAGGTCTTCATCCAGTGACTGTGGATCGCAGGTATGGGATGGGATGATGAGCCGCCGCCGGAGCTTCTGAAACAGTGGGAATCGTACCGCAGTAAATTAATCACATTGATAAATTTTCACATACCTAGATGGATAAACACTACCACAGGTGACGCCAAAGTTGAACTGCATGGATTCAGCGACGCCTCTAACGTCGCTTATTCAGCTGTCGTCTACATCCGTGTTGTTGATTCATTAGGTAATGTCCAGACCCACTTAATCACCGCTAAATCAAAGGTAGCTCCTATAAAACAAGTCTCCATCCCACGACTCGAATTGTGTGGGGCTGTTCCTGTAAGTAATTTGTTAGTAGAGGTGGCTGAAGTACTGGGTGTTCAAAAGTCCCACTTACGTGCGTGGACAGACTCTACAGTGGTACTGGCTTGGCTAAACGATCACCCAAGTCGATGGAAGACGTTTGTAGCCAACCGCACTTCGGAGATCCTTAATCTTTTGGACAACGCACAGTGGTCTCACGTTCAGTCAAATGACAATCCTGCTGACATTGCGTCGCGAGGTGTAACAACTACTGAACTCCTACATAATCCTCTGTGGTTACAAGGGCCAGGTTGGTTACGCAGCGACTCCATTAGTTACAGCAGACCAAGTTCTATTAATCACAACGAAGAGGAAAGAGCAGTTCATGTCCACGCGACTGCGATAACTCATGAAGATGATGATGACTGACTGGTTATGGAGTAGATTTTCTTCGTTGAGAAAACTGGTCAGAGTAGTCGCTCTTTGCAAAAGGTTCCTAAGAAAAGGTCGAGATCCCAATGTTACATACTTGCCTTACCTTCCTGCATCTGAAATAAGAGATTCGTTAAACCCGTGTATTCAAAAATGTCAAAACGCTTGGTTTTATGATGAAATTAGAACGCTCCGAGCGAAGGGAGCGGTTAGTAAAGTTAGTCCTCTTTGTTCCCTTTCCCCGTTTCTTGATGAATGGAATATTAAGAGTAGGTGGAAGACAGGTTGCAAAGACGTGCTGTCTGTATTATCGGTAACGATGACGTTACGACCAGTCTGGAGCCGTTACAGCTACGTAGGGACATTGCTTCCCTTAGTGCTTTCTACCGCCTTTACCACGGTAAATACTCTGAGGAGCTCTTTGACCTCATCCCTCCCTCTCCTTTCCTTTCCAAATCGACGCGTGCAGGTCTTAGAAGCCACCCTCATATCGTGCTGACCATCAAGACACGTACCAAAAAGTTTGGACAATCGTTCTTTTGCCGCACTGCCCGTATGTGGAATGCGCTTCCCGCACGTGTTTCCTTCCTCTTTCTCTCCCGGGTTATTTAAGCGGGGCGTGAAAAAGCATATATGCAGGCCGCCATAGTGTGAACGTTCGGCATAGCGTGGTAGCGCTGTGATGAACGCTTTCACTTCTTGGGTTTCACTGGCTGCTTTTCATCAGGCAGAGTGAAGCCATTATGGCGTGCCACAATAAAAATAAAAAAATCGTCTCAGAATTGCCACCTGAAAGCAAGAATCCGGTTGTTGTCCCCAACAAATCAAGACTGGCTAAACTTTTAGTCGCTGATGCCCATGAACTTTCCATGATGGACAACAACTCATGCTCCGTTTCTTGCAAACGAAGTACTGGATATTGAGGGCTAAAAGTTTAATTAGATCGCATATTCACAACTGTGTACCTTGTATTCGTTATGCATGCGTATCTCGCAATGCATTGATGGGAGAACTGCCTTCTTGTAGGGGTCACACCTAGCAAACCGTTCTTAAACTCAGGCGTGGACTTCGCAGGTCCCATCAATATACGGGTATCAAAGGGTCGATATCACAGATCGTACAAGGGATACATCTGTTTATTTGTGTGTATGGCCACCCGTGCCGTACACGTTGAAGCCGTCTCCGATTTAACGTCAGCAGAATTTCTCGCTGCTTTCAAAAGGTTTGTCGCCAGACGTGGTCATTGTAGCCACCTTTGGAGCGACAATGGCACAAATTTTGTGGGTGCTTCTCATGAATTGAGCCGTCTGTTCAATGACGAAAGAAGTCAAGTTGCTCGTGAAATAGCAGAAGTTCTAGCAAATAATGACACAGAATGGCATTTTATCCCTCCTCACTCTCCAAATTTTGGAGGGCTTTGGGAAACAGGGATCAAAAGCGTCAAGCATCATTTTAAGCGTGTGATCGGTGACAGCACTCTTACTTTCGAAGAGATATGTACAGTTCTCGCCTAAATAGAAGTCTGTCTTAATTCAAGACCTTTATCTAAAGCTAGTTGTGAACCAGAAGAGGTAGCTCCTTTCACTCCTGGACATTTTCTTGTTGGACGACCTCTTGTATTGCCTCCAGATTACAACTTCGAACAGCATGCACATCTCAGCACTTTAAGGCGTTGGCAATTAACGCAAAGGATGGTGCAATGTTTCTGGCGACGGCGGTCGGCCGAATACCTGACAAACTTTTTCCAACGACATAAATGGTCTGTACGCACTCCTGGATTTAAGATAGGGGACATAGTCCTAATTAAAGAGGATAATCTACCTCCATCTAAGTAGTTGTACGGCAAAGTTGTTTCATTGCATCCGGCTAAAGACAAGTTCACGCGCGTAGTCTCAATTCGTTGTAAAAATTCCGTCACTAAGCGTCCAACTTCGAAATTGTGTCTTTTGCCTACAGAGGACTGAATTGTGTGTAACTTTCACATACCTTTTTATTGTTTTTTTTTGTTAGCTATCGCATTAGTTTGTAACCGAATCACAACTATTTAACTTTAAATAAAGTATATCTGCTTCTAGTTATAAGAAAACTTGTATATTTACTAGATGTAGTTATTATCACATTTGTTGATAGTTTGTAATGTTGTTAAGAAAAAATAGTTTGTAATTGTATCTATCTGCTTTCATAGTTGGCGGATTATAAAGACTAGTCTTTAGTGGGCGGTATGTTTAGTCTAATAAATAAATAAATAAATACATATTTTGTAAATCTATAAAAATATACTGTCTAAGGTAATGTAATCAAAGAAGTTTATTTCCGCACTCCACCAATGTCTGGCGTCTTTTAGTTCTTTACGCTGCCAATAGATGGCGTTGTGTGTACTCTGAATCGCGGTATCGAAGTTATTTTCCGTTTGTACTAAGGTGACTGGTTAACAAAATAAATGGGTCACCGTTCAGATTGTAGTTTTATTTCTATAACTCGTGCATTTTGGGATTTTGTACCGAAATTGTTGAAAATGTAATAAAAATCGTTTTCATTTTCGACGCTCAAGTCGGGTATTTACCCGGTATCAAGCGGCTAGTAATTCGTTTCTAGCCGCTGGTTACGGTAACTACCGGCTTACATGCCGCTGGTTTACAACTATATGTCCAGTCCAGTCCAAGGTTCATTCATCATGAAGGTATGTCAGTTTTTTTTCTAGTGATGCGAGGGGTTTGGGGGAAAATCATTTACCATTAGACGTTCAATTAGCATAGTGTTTAAGCCCATGCACTTTCCAGTAAAAACAGATGTCTCCGGAGGAAGTTTGACCTCTAGTACGATTTGGAATTGGGAATGGTAGACTCCGACACCTACGCACACATTAAGGGAGGATTTCGAAGAGTCACTAAATATATGGATATCGTCATTGTATTTGGTGTCAATCATTACTTTAAAACTTACACTAGGATTGACGTCATTTTTATCAATTACATTGTAAGTAACGGACGAAAACCGAAGTGAGTCGTAACCGATAGGTACTGAACAAAGGGAGACGATTAGCACGGTGAATAGGAGAATGTAGGTTAATATATTTTCTCTAATAATTATACAAGGATGTGATTTATGTTGCCAATAATTTGAAGAGTTTATTTCATTAGAAAGTGAGACAACTTAGTGTTTTTTTTCTCTTAAATAATGGCTTCGGGCGATCAGCAAATTTAGCCAGTGTCAAGTTTTTAATAGTAATTATTATTTTCTTTACATTAAGTGGATGATAATGAGTGATAATGAACGTTTGATGGTAAATGATTTTCCCCCAAACCCCTCGAGACTCAATAAAGCTGTGGTGGGACTTTATTGAGGTCTCACACGGACTTCTTGAGAGAATTGGAAAAGTAATGTTGCACTGTTTTATTTGCTAACACTCATGCACGTTCACCAACACTTAACAGTAAATAATCCACCATTATTTCACATTAATATTCGACAAAACACAAATTAAAGAAAAAAAAAACAAAACTGCAAACATGACGCTTCACTTTTCCGCCAAGAAGTCCAACTTAGTGACGAAGGTTTTTTTTTCTCTTAAATTGGTAATGGCTTCGTGCGATCAGCAGATTTACCCAGTGTCAAGCAAGATATTAAAGTGAATATTTTCTTTGCATAAAGTAGATGATAATGAGTGATAATTAACGTTTAATGGTAAATAATATTCCCCAAACCACTTGAGACTCAATAAAGCTATGGGATTTTATTGAGATCTCACACGGACTTCTTGAGAGAATTTGAAAAGTGATGTTGCACTCTTTTGTTTTATTTGCCAACACTCATGCACGTTCACGAACACTTAACAGTAAATAATCCACTATTTTTTCACATTAATATTCGACAAAACACCAAATAGAGAAAATAAAACAAAACTGCAGACATGACCTTTTACTTTCCCGCCAAGAAGTGCTCGTTTTTATTTTTGTGTTGGCATGACGTATTATTTTACAACTTGTTCCATTGAGATCTTATGCTGGATTTACACGAAGCCAATACTTGAGACAATCCACTAAGCCAGTCCAATAAGCCAATGCCAATGCTAAGCAAAAATGCCTTGAGGACAATCCAATGTAGTGGACTGTCTCTATTTACACGATGCCAATATTGGACTGGCTTATTGGATTGTCTCAAATATTGTCTCCGTGTAAATCTAGCATTACTTGTTCCTTGAAGGAACAGGCTAAGGTCAGAGACCATACTGCCCAGTCATTATTTAGTTAAAATCACATTATTATTATTATAAACCGGTTTTGTAATAGTGAAATTTATTGACTCTATAGAATTCATTTAGCAATAATTGTGCCAGTCTTATAAACGTAAACAAAGATAGAACATGTTCGTAACAAATAAACCTAAGTAGGTACCGTAAAGTAGGGCTAAATTTTGGATAAAAAGGTTAATTTCTCATTAATAGTATGTTTGATAATACCGTGTTTTTTATTTGTGTAAAGCGGAGTTACTGCTTCACATTTCCGATAAAATAGCTTTGCAAAAAGTAATGGCTACTTAAAAAATATAAAGTCCTGTGTCCCAAATAGCCACAAGGTGGGGCTTTGTGGGGACATCTACACGTTTTTAATATTTATGCCTAATTTAAGGCTTAATCCCACATAGACTCCTTCTTGTCTTATTCGGGGACTTCTAATATAACTATAAACTGATCGAAAAATCTTATAATTTGGCTCAGAAATATTTTATTGGAGTAATTTTCGAAAACCACTTATCAATACTGTAATTTCTTTATTAATTAACTTTTAAAACATGTTTACACAGTTATAAACTTAAATATTTTGGACCATATTGCTATATTATAATTGAGAAATTCGTAAATTAATATAAAATAAAAAAATAAACAAACAAATCTAGTGACATCTTTAAACTATCAAAACAGGTACTTTAATTCTTCTTCTTACTAATTACATTAGTCTTATAATCTAAGTATAACAATTTATTATCGTAAGGGTTATAATACTTTGTTTAGCAACAAATACCTTAATAAATTAAATCAACAACAAATATTTTAATAATCAAAGTAAACAAGGTCATCATCATTAAAAAACGCGAATTTAGTTATCTGTTTTACGAATTTAGTGATGATGTCTTCTTTCTTTGGTTTGTTTCTTCTCTTTTTGACACTGTCCCGAATAACCTCCTAGGGGTGTCCCAAATACCCCCGTCCAAAAATCTGCTCCTGGATTCACGAGATACTCTTAAATTGACAAGAATTTATGCTTAAAATGTAGCGCAAAACATGCGTCATAGAATAAGAGTTTCACGAAATAGCTACCTTATCACAATTTTATATGGCGATAGAAGATTTACCAACCTTTATTTTGTTCATTTCATACACAAAATTTCGTCGACTAAAGCGAAGAATAGACACAAATGTCAAATTGACAGTTTTTTTTAAAGGTTAGCTATTAAAGTGTTGCCATAGCTTAAGAAAATTTTGCCCAATTTGCGGTAAGTAGAATTACATAAAAAAAACATTTTTGTGCACCGTTCGGCCCGAATAGCCCTTCATTTCCTTAATAGCCCCACTTTATATGTATCTAATTTTTTTAAACAAACCGCGTTTTAAATTCATACAATCCAAGTGATCCGATTTTTCATGTTTTGTCGATGTCACAAAAATCGTATGATTTCGATCCGATCTGAAAAAACGCTGATCGTATACCTGCCGATCCGATCTTTCAGAGGATCGGATCGGAGCATCCCTATGCCCTATTTTTTTCTGATGGCAACACAAAATAACGACGTTCTTGCATTATGCGTGCGACATGACGCGCCGGTGATTTTTTATAAAAATTGACGTAATTTTCTACATTATCACAAAATAAGGTGGTCTATTTATGTTCAATTTATTTGTTATTGTTTTTCGTGAGTGTACGTGTAAATTAACCTGTACGATTGTACTTCCAGATTTCACAATGGCCGATCAAGTTGACTCAATGTCAGATGCGGAGCTTCGGACGAAATTGGCCGAGCATGGATTCCCTGTTATGCCCATTACCGCTTCCACAAGGAACTTATTGGTGAAAAAGTTAAAACTTGTACTTGACAACAAGAGTAAACCGAGGAACAGTGTTGACAGCAAGGTTGAGAATAGGCGGACTCTCGCTCGGTATTCTAGTGGCGAGGAATCCGATTTGGACACAACCAGCAATGCTAAAGAGAAACGCGGCCGTCGCGCTACTACTGGCGGCGCGATGTTGCCTCCGGTCATCAACAAAGCAAAACGCCAGCCTGCTAAAAAAGGTTCACCAGCCAAACGAGATTCTGACAAAGGTTCCGAGTCAGAAGAAGAAAAGTCGCCTGTCCGCACTCATGAAGAAGTAGAAACTGTGACAACTCGCCGCGTTACTCGTACTTATGCTCCTAATGACCAAGATGACTATGAAACAGGGTCAGACAGTGATGTGGATACAGGCAAAAAGACTTCATCGACATACCGAAGCAATTCGCGCTCGAGTGACTACATTTCCAGCACTCTCCCCACTGCTGATGCTGCTACTAGCCCACCAAAGTCAACTTTGTTTTCCAGACCATCTATATCACCAGGATTCTCTTCTTTAACCTCATCTGACAATTTAAATTCAATCCGTTCACGACTTGGTTTAACATCAACATTAGCAGACAGGCCTTCAGTAAGCAACTATACTCCAAGTTTCCCAGCTAGTACTTATCAACCTTCAGCATCTCCTATAGACGAAGTAGAATCTCCGTATCTAAGTAATTTTACAAGACGATTGTCAGCCCTTAAAAATGAACAAAAACCAACATCTTTCTATGAACGTGATGCCAACAATGGCAGCACACTATTGCCCCGTAGATCTTACATAACGGGAGTGTCCAGGTCTGATGTTGTTGATTATAAAACTGCTAATGATAGGAAATTTCTTAAAAATAATCTTGTTTCTTTGGCACTGGTTGTGTTAGTGGCCCTTTTTTTTTTTTGCTTATTTTTCATGTATATAGTTAAGAAAAATGACATTACTTCTGTGGTGGATGATCAAAACAGTGTCATACCAATATGTCAATTGAATATACCTGGCAACAGACCTGGAATAAACTGTGTGCCAAAAGAACAAGTTAACTATGCTAAAGATCTTCTCAAAGTTATACATCCAGAATTGACATCCAGAGCTGCGGCATTTAAGTGTAGAATGCCCGGAGCTTTGCCGTACCTCACAGAGCGTGAAGTAATCGACATTGCCAGTGCTAAAGCTGGGTCTGTTGATGTCAGTCAGTGTCGAACAGACCTCAACAACTTGCAAGTTTTGGTTGTCAACAATCCGCGATGGGGCCTCAGTGTAGTCCAGCTGAAAAGTCTTTACTCTAAAGACATTGAATACACTCCTATAACTTCCACAGATGTTGTTATGCAGCAACGGAATAAAGGCAGTGTAGCATTAGCCCTCACAGACCCATCAACACCTTTTACTTGCTTACTTGTAAACACTTTGTACTCTGCGGGCAGTACTCTTATTGTTGTAGGAATTCTTTCTTTACTTTTACTTGGATTACAGAGATCTTACACTTATTATGTAAGATACCAGAAAAGGAAAAGTGAAGAAATTTATTCCATGGTGGAGCAGATAATCGAAGTGATATCTCAAGAGACTGAAAACAGCGGAGAACCATACATATCTGTGGACCATGTCCGTGATACTCTCATTTCCCCCCAGAATAGAGAAAAAATGGCTTCGGTTTGGGACGCAGCTGTCAAGTTTATTCAAAGAAACGAGAGCAGAGTAAGAATGGAAGTGCAGTCTGTAGACGGTGAGGATTGCAGAGTTTGGCGTTGGATCTCTGCTCACAGCAGCCCGAAGCGCAATGCCGCATGGCAGGGTCAGGCATTCGAGACGCAAAAAGGCTCCGTGAACAATCTGACAGTGTCCCCGACGCCGTGCCTGAAGATCCGCCACATGTTCGACAAGAACGACACCAACCCTAATTTGAGGACCGTCATCCACGACGCTATTTTGGAGAAGTGCGGGGAGTGTTGTAAAATTTTACATATCGATATAGAGCGGCTGTCGTGCTGCGTGTACGTGAAGTGCGCGTCGACGAGCGACGCGGGCGTGGTGTACCGCAGTCTGCACGGCTGGTGGTACGAGGGCAACCTCATCACGGTCAAGTACCTGCACCTGGAGCGCTACATGCAGCGCTTCCCCAACTCGCCTGCCGACGGACCCTTCCTCAAGCCTACGCGCCAGCGGCGCACCACTTGGGAAGAATGACATTCTAGCTTGAGCGCGTCTTCACAACTTTGGTGATTCGATTTTCGGAACTGTTTTCGATGATTACACGCTGGATTCGATTATTTTTACATGTTTTTAGACAAATGTGCATGTGGATTATTTATTGTAAAACTTAACTTTTTTTGTTGAACGCAACATGTAGACAGATTCACCGACTAAAGCGTTTTGTAACAAGACACGTGATAAACTGGGAGATTGAGTAATTTATAATATTTATAAAAACAATAGCACAATGTAAATTATCACGACAGACTAATTATTTCTACTTCATAATAAATATAGCATAATGTAATCCACACTAGAAACTTTTTAATTTGTTCTTTTGGTACTGTATTTACTTTAACAGTTTAGTTTTAAGCGGAGCTTGTGTTGACATAGTAACAGTCAACTAAAAAAACTCTTCTAACATCTAAGTTTTTTCATCTCACTGCAGGTAACTTGTTTTTTATAAAAATTTGTGTTTATAATATGTTTTTGTTAGTCTAATAATAAAATTGGAGAGCTCCTCACTGCCTGGCTAATGTCAATTAAGTCTAAAATTGGGCATTAAATAAGTGAGCTTTTCGTATTGTTGATCACTGATCTGATTTACTCTATTGTTAGTGTGAGGTGCTGGTCAAAATGTAACTGCCTTATCATTTTGTAAACACGCTTTAAATAAATTTTAGATTATAAATGAATAAAATTCTGCTCAGTTGACATGTTATGTAAATATCTGACATCACACGGTTCAATTCGTAATTTCTAAGGTAAGTTAGTTGTAATGCTTGTATTTGTTACCGAATTTTACTAATGTTTTGAACAAATTGTTGAAAGAGTAGATGTTTAAGTAGGATAAGTTACTTAAGATATTTCTGATACATGTATGTTGGTTTTCATTAATTTCTAACTTTGGGTTCAACAATGGCACAATGATACCTTAGCGTGTTGTAATTTCTTAAGATTGACATTTTATTAAGCATTTCTGCTAACCGCTGCTCTTAATTTGTATTGTAGCTTCGATTTGTAAGGTTCAATTTTTCATTTTTTAATAAATTGATTTAAGTATAAAATTATCGTTTGATTGTTTTTAATTATTTAATCCCTAAATAAAAAGGCGCATTATTTTACTATAAAAAAATTAAGGGAAGAGAGTACTTAAATGAAAAAGAATAGGCATATACTTAAATAAACATTTATTCCATTTACTATGTAATAAGTACATCTAATATTACAATAAAAACAACTAACTATTTAACAAACAGTCATTCGGAATTAATCTACTACAATACAACTAAGTTTTACACTTGGATCGGTCGCATTTACCTCTATAGAGCCACCACCGTTTAGCATACTACTTACTAACAAAATAGAAATTCGATTTTTTTTATTACGCAACGTCGAGCAAATTATTCAGTTTAGCAGCATAATAACATTGAAGTATGTAAACTTATATAACTTGCCAGGAGACAAAGTTATCCGGAACTGACAATTACTCCAATCGATATTAGTCCTTACAACCAAGCCATAAGGTTTATAATGTATTGTATAAATTTGATATTTTGTGGTAGGTTGATCTGCTGCCCTCTGTACCTATTTACTGCAAGGTGTTGCTTATGATGCCCAACAAAAAGTACCTGCGGTGTGCGATGCACTATTCCATAAATTCTAATTGTTAAAATATAAGTATCAATAATAAGCTGTACTTTGTGGATTTCAATTGAAAAATGTTAACGACATACCTACCTACACGTAATTTTTTTGATTTCTGGAGAATCATCGTTTCTTTACCATATCACATTTGATTTTGCCGTAAGAATGATCCAGCCGTCCCTCGGCTAGCAGGCTAGTAGCGCAGCAGGCCCGCGAGCGCCTGGTAGCAGCGCCACTTGGTGGGCAGGTAGAAGGGCTCGAACACGTGCGGGAACGGCGCGTCCCAGCCCGCCGCGCGCGCCACCGGCGCCTCCAGGTGCAGGAAGCATTGCTCCTGGGGAGGAACGGCTCATGGGTTCATGTTTTTAAAGAACAAGCCCATTATAGAGCTGGTTTTTTAGAAAGTGCATAGAATAGGAATAAATGGTTTTGGCAAACATTTTTCGAAAATACATTAACCATTCACCATCATAAATTTTTCAATTTAAAGCCAGCCGAAAATATAATATTTAGTTTTATTTTCCTACGTTAGTAACCAATTTATGGTTTTTGAACGCATGTATGTATGTTCATAAAACTTTATTTTAATTATCTTTTTAAAGAATTCATTAACCATGTCGGGTACCGGTGAAAGAACACCACCACCCTCTCTTTTCCCTTGGGTGTCGTATAACGCGACTAACGGACTAAAGACTGCACATACATAAAACAGGATAGAGCGGTGATGAGCTCACCACCTGTCACGCTGAGTATATGTGCAGTCGCTATTTGGTGAAAAGTGGACTATGGCAGAGGACTGCTTTTGCGGTCCGCATTGCCTAGTCTCTCTGACTAACCTTTCGGGGATAACACTCGTGATTATACAGCTGTGGTCATGGAATTAAGAACGGCTCGTATCGAAAACAATGTAAGTATATAATCTATTGTTAAAATTATTTATATTAATTAAATAATCAAAATTTTTATTATTTATTAATGCCATGAACTACTCCCGTCACTAACACCCTCCCGACTTACTAAACCATATGACATTTTAAATAATTTTTATGTAATAAACAGTTCGATAACTCATGTTGTAATGTAATACGTTTAATCACTGGACAAATAATTAAGAACACATTGAATAACGTAAATGTAGGAGGTATCACTGTAGTTTAAAAAAAAATATTTGGTAGGATAACCATTGTTTGCAATTACCGCACTGCATCGACCGACGAGGCATCGAGGGGACTTCTTGGCGGGAAAGCGTCATGTCTGCAGTTTTGTTTATTTTCTATAATTTGTGTTTAATCAAATATTAATGTGAAATAATGGTGGATTATGAACTGTTATGTGTTCGTGAACGTGTATGAGTGTTGGCAAATAAAACAAAATGTCTCTGCGGTGGTGGCATGTGCGTCGGATCGTTACGTTCCCTAAAGTCTCCTCTTCACGTCGGCAGATGCGTCCGCGGACATTGGATGCATCCGCAGATGAATTTTCACGAGCTGTCCACACGTCTGTAGGTCGATCAGTCTATGTTCATTCTGGGCAGACGCAACACTGCCCTGCTAATTGCACTTGCAGTAATCGACATTTTTGGGATTTTCAGTTTTTTGCAAAAATGGCATTTCAAGGCGTTAATCTATACATAAAAAAATATTTTGAGTGTTTTTTTGTATTATAAACATGTTTTTTATTTAACGGGAAACGCAGTTCTTGCACAAAAATGTTGCTTTTGCTAACACAATCTGCAGCAATCAGCATGTCCTAGAAGGTAATGCAGTACTTGCTACGTTTACTGCAGATTCATTAAGCATTAGACTTTTTTCAACGAATACTAACTAAAACCAAACGCAGTATTCAACAGTGCAGTACAGCCAGTGTCAAGTAAGAGAAATAATAGCAAATATTTTCTTTGCATAAAGTAAATGATAGATAAATAATAAGTATAATTGTTTAATGGTAAATAATATTTCCCTCAACTCCTTGAGTTTCGGACTTCTTGAGAGAATTGGAAAAGCGACTTTGCACTGTTTTGTTTTATTTTCTATCACTCATTCATGTTCATGAACACTTAACGGAGGCGAGTTTACGACGATCGTGCTTTAGAGAATCGACACACAGGACTAATCTGTTAGTCATGACTGACAATGTCACTTCATATTATTTTCCTTAAAAAAACATTTGGTGTGTCTTTGAGATAACTAATGCATTCCGATTAGTATCATGGCAATTTCGTTCACCGTACCTTTAATTACCACGGAATAGTAAAACTTAAGTTTGGTTTACTTTGGAAAAATGTAAACGAATTTTAAACGGTAAAAATTTACTCTGGTAAAGGTTACTCTGGTGTAACATGAATTTTAGCCGAATCCACCCAAATTGGGCTCCAACCGTGAGAACAATGAAAAGTAGCAAAGAATGTATGGATCAATACGTATCTACAGTATAATAGTAGATTATGCGCTAAGGGGTTAAAGTAGTGTCTTAAGTAGCGGGCGCCGTATTGAATCCCGAACAAAACGACGGATTCTAGCGTTAACTCCCGTATATTTGAGCGTTATTAGTTAACGCCAAAAACATCAATAACATTTTAATGACAATCGGAATCTTTCTGTCATTTAAATGTTCAATTGTTTCTTCGTTAACTTTAAAACACACCAAAAGAAACTTTATGTCGAGAATGTTTTTTTAAAATTATTAATTTTCGTTCGTAATATAAATAAATTATTTAGATGTAAAGTAAGGTCCTTGAATTAGTTATTTTAGTTCAAACGTATTACAATTTTAAATGTAGTGACTATAACTTTTCAATGAAGATACTTATTTATAACTGTAAGTCTATAAGTATAAGCATTTTATGTATATCTCATACAAATTGTAAAGACGTTTGTTTCTAACAATAAATAAATAGATATTAATAGCTGCTGAAGTTAAAGCTTACACTTGTATCTAGTATCAGGCATAAATATATTACATGATTGCTAATTAGAAAAGCAGTATTGAACACGTGCTAAGTGATTTTGCAGTAATAAACACGAATACTGTATTTGGCCTTAGTGATACTGTAATGCTCATGAGCCGAGACGGTAGATGAAAGTGCAGTAATGCGCATTTTATCTAAATGGGACAGTAAAGTAAAGAAAAATATAATGTCAGAAGAGAGCTTGATTTTTTCTTGTTTTTTAGGTATACTTTAAAAGCTATATAATTATAGACTTCTTAATTAGATTTCAAAAAATGTGTTTACCGCGTTTATCTCGAAACCGCCATTTTGCAAGTACTGCGTTTGCAATTATGAGGGCAGAACTCGCGCTCGCACTCGCAATTTTAATAGTTAAAATCAATCACATCAAGTTATTTAAGTAATTTACTTGTTTATTTACACATACTATACATATAGTAAATCTCACGACAGCCTTTTATATCATCTTAAATTGTTTAATACGATATAAAAGGCGTGTGTGCACGCGTGCACTCTCAATCGCAACTCCGATCAAACTGATGCGCCGGCAGACGTGTGGACAGACACCGGACGTTGGCGCCGAATCCCTTTGATGCGTGCCACAAAAACCGACAACAGTCGGATGCGAGGCAGACGCATCTGCAGACGTTAAATACCTACCACAGATGCGCAAATCACCCCCTCTACACGTCGGCCGACGCATCCGCAGACGACGTATGCGGATGCGTCTGCCGACGTCAAGAGGGGTCTTAAAACATGGTTGAGCGAAGCGATGGCTGATTCACATGTCATACTCGTGAACGGGTGCCGCCTGTGGAGGCTGGCCTGCTTTTGCTAACTTATTTTTATTATTAGTATATTAGTAGTTGTAGTCTTACTTTTATTTTTTTGTTCTGTAAGACATTGATTACATTGATTATTTTATATTAATAAATACCTGAACTTTAATTTTTATTAATATATTTTTTATTTTTTATGTCCTTGTAGTTGTTTTGTTTTTATTATTGTAATGGAAAGTGCCCTTCTATGATAGATTTTTCAATTTTTCAATTCTAATTGACGCTGTAAAAGAAAGGGAAATCAAAATCAAAATCAATATATCTTTATTCAGTAAGCTTAAATTAAGCATTTTGAATCGTCTAAATTTATTTTTTTATGGATGGATGGATAGGCATAGGAGCCTATCCATCCACCCCACCCATTTAGGAAATCTTTTAGCTGTGGAGAAGAACGGGCACAAGAAACTCCACAGCTTTAAAATAATATAGAAGTAACGACATTTACAAAACAACATGTCGTTACCAAATTATACAATCAGTTATAAAGATAATGGATTAAGAAAAAAACAATGTAAATATATTATTATAACCAGGCTGTTTTGTCTTCTAAATATTCCTTGACTGTGTAATAACCTTTCCTAAGTAAACAAGATTTTACATGATTCTTAAACTTATCTAAAGGTAAATCTAGTATAGTACTTGGTATTTTATTATAATAGTGAATACCTTGCCCCAAGAAAGAGCCCAGAACCTTTTGTAACCTAAACAGTGGCATTACTAGTTTTGACTTATTTCTAGTATTGAAATTGTGTACATCACCGTGTTTAGAAAAAGTGTTAATATTGCAACGCACAAAAACTATACAATTATAAATATACTGCGATGCAATAGTAAGAACACCAACTTCCTTAAAAATATTTCTCAAAGAAGTTCGCGATCCCAGTCGATAAATGGTTCTTATTGCTCGTTTCTGTAAAATAAATATAGTTTTAACATCAGCCGCTGTTCCCCACAAAAGGAAGCCATACGACATGATACTATGAAAATAACTAAAGTAAACATAAACAGTCCTAGCAGTTTCAACATCTGTTAGTTGTCTAATTTTTCTAATCGCATATGCTACTGAACTGAGTTTGCCGGCCAAATTCGATATATGCGGATTCCATTAGAGTTTTGAGTCAAGGGTTATCCCTAGGAAAACTGTCGAGTCTACCAAATCTAATTTAACACCATTCATTCTAACATCGGTTTGTTCGGTCTTGACATTTGGTAGTATAAATTTAATACATTTCGTTTTTTTAGCGTTTAGCTGTAAATTATTCGCACTAAACCAACTGAGTACCTCTGAGAGAGCATTGTTAATATCGTCATAATTATTCTTACATCTAGTCACATTAAAAATGAGTGAAGTATCAGCTGCAAACAATACAATATCACAGAAGTTTTCTACAAAGAATGGCAAGTCATTGATATATATCAATAATAAAAAAGGGCCAAGAATTGACCCTTGTGGAACTCCCATTTTTACATGAGAACCGGATGACTTAATTCCATTAACGTCGACAGTTTGTGTTCTAGAACTAAGATACGACTGTATCAAATTACGCGCAAGACCTTTGAGACCATAGTGATTTAACTTCATCACCAGTGTCCAGTGCTCAACGCAATCGAAAGCCTTGGACAAGTCGCAAAAAACTCCGAGAGCGTTCTGAGACTTCTCCCAGGCATCAAATATATGTTTTATTAGAGCTACACCTGCGTCAGTAGTGGAACGACCTTTAGTAAAACCGAATTGCTTACTATGTAAAAGATTATTTAAGTTAAAGTATTCCACTAACGAGAAAAGAGAGGAGAAAAGAAATGCCCTTGCTGAGTTTCTTGCCGGTTCTTCTCAGTACAAGGCTCCCGCCCCATAGTTAGACTTACGAACCGATGGCATAAATGACATTCATAAGTGCTGTAACCTAAACATGGCCTAACCTGAATAAATGATATTGAATCTTGAATCTTGAATCTAGAAAACAGTGCAACCTCACTTTTTAAATTCACTCAAGAAGTCAGTGCGTGATCTCAGTAAAGTTCCACATCTTTACTGGAACTCAAGGGGTTTGGGGGGAATATCATTAGCATAAACGTTCATCACTCATTATCATCAGTAAAAGCATAATTAATGAACTCTAATATTACGACTGTAGGACTAGTACTTATCCATAGTCAAGAAATAAATTATAAAAGTGCGAGTCGGACTCGCCCATGGAGGGTTCCGTAGCAGCAAGTAATATTTTTTTTAAATTAAATAATTTATGACGTATTAAAAAAAACTACTTACTAGATCTCGTTCAAACCAATTTTCGTTGGAAGTTTGCATGGTAATGTAAATCATATTTTTTTTTTGTTTTAAATTTCTCTTATTTTAGAAGTTACAGGGGGGGGATACATTTTACCACTTTGGAAGTGTTTCTCGCGCAAAGTATTCAGTTTAGAAAAAAATATATTAGAAACCTCAATATCATTTTTGAAGACCTATCCATAGATACACACGGATGGGTTAGATGAAAAAAAAAATTGAGTTTCAGTTCTAAGTATGGGAAACCCCCAAAATTTATTGTTTTTTTCTATTTGTGTGTGAAAATCTTAATGCCGATCACAGAATACATCTACTTAAAAAGTTTCAACAGTATAGTTCTTATAGTTTCGGAAAAAAGTGGCTGTTTTACGGACATACGGACGGACAGACAGACATGACGAATCCATAAGGGTTCCGCTTTTTGCCATTTGGCTACGGAATCCTAAAAAGAGGCATCGAGGCTATTAGTTTGGTAAGTTTTAATAGAAATAGCGTTTCCACGATTCCACAAACACATCGAAAATCTCGTTTAGATTACTTGTTCTTTTAGCGGATACGCTCCTCTTCACTTCACACCACTGGGCTATTTGCAGGCAGCCTAGTATCGCGAAACTGATTGCTTCCTAAGAAATTTTTTAACAAAATGGTCAATTTGTTTGGGTTTAATTGAATATTATCCGTTCCTAATTAAATATATGACCACAACTGTATTATGTTTTTCAAAAATCATATCATTGCATTAAAACGCAACTTTTAATGAAAAATGATTAACACAATTTACGACTATACAAGACGAATAAAGGGCTGAAGACTGCACATACCTACTCGTATATCCATCGGCATAAAACGGCGATGGGTTCACCACCCCACTTAGCACATGCGCAGTTGTTTCAGTGTGCCGTATAATGTGGCAGTGTACTTCTATAGCGATCATCATTGCCTAGTCTCTGACAAGCATTTTGGGATAACATCCATGAGTGTACACACATACGTATGGAAATTGTCTTATTGAATAAATAATCTATTAGCGATAATTACCTGTATAGTGGCAGCCAGCTCGGCGCCGAAGCCCGACGTGAGCGGCGCCTCGTGCGATATCAGGCAACGGCCCGTCTTCTTTACGGACTAGACAACAAAATACGATCATGTCATGGTGTAGAAAAACATGATAGGGAAACAAACGAGAGAGACAACTTCAACATCATCTTGGTGTTGAAAACTTATAAAATAGCTAGCATTTGTCTACATAATATCCGAATAATCATCCTGACATTCCATAGGGTAGAGCTCGATAGTAACTATCTTTATTAGTAAAGCAATAAGAAATAGTGCAGAGTATGCAATAAAAATGGAACTGGTAAACCAGAGATATATAAATAAGAGTAAAAATAGGAAACAAGTAGTATCTAGAGCACCGTAAATGCAATAAAAATGTAATAAATATAAGTAACAAATAGATAGTTACTTAGTAAATAAGAACAAGAGTAGATAGGGCAGGAACGTGCAAGAAAAATGGAAATTAGTAAAGTTGAAAGAGTTATACAGGTCCCAGTGTCTCAGAACTCAAAGTCAAGCCGAAAATTGGCAATAGGCCAAGTCGTGTTAGTTATTAGAAAAATATGAAAAAAAATCTTGGTCATGTACTTCTCAAATTATAAGGATTTAAAAATAAGTCCTAAAAATTGACACCCTGTGATGATCTTTCAAGTCCTGAGACTACAAATATTAACTTTTCCTCAGTTTTTTTTCTGTAATGTAACCAAGAATTACCCTTCTGTAAATTACAGTTAAAAGTTAAAAATAACTACTTCAGTTTCAAATAAAATATTAGATTTGTGCCCAACATTGTTTCAAAATAATTACATCAACAAACTTTAACAGACTGTTCTCTAAAAAAAATGTACTTCACTGTTTTGGCAAGTAACATAAAAGATGGCACGTTTAGTCAGGATTCTAAAATGGTATGACATTTACTAATTGCTACTTCTACTAAAAAAAAACCTGTTGTTAGATTCCTTTAGTTATGATTTTTATTAAAACAGATTTACAAGGTTTTATAACAAATGTTAGAACTGTTGGCCTTCAGCTGCAATGCAAGCTCTACATCTCTTTGAAAATGTTCGCGTAATAAGACGGGCGTATCTTCTCGAGTTGATGTATTCAACGGCTTTGGCAATTCTTTGGCGCAGCTCGTCTAAATCTTGAATAGGTTAAAAGTACAGTTTTTCCTTTATCGTACCCCCAGTAAAAGAAATCTAAGGGGTTTAAGTCAGGTGAACGGGCAGGCCACGGAATTGTACCATTTCGCCCAATTAACCTATCGGGGTATTCTCGAAACTTGAGAAACTCGTACTGTGGGAGCATAATGCGCTGGGCAGCTATCTTGTTGATACCACATGTTGCCGTAAATGTTCAGCGGCACTTCTTCCAATAAATCTGGTAATTGATTCTGTAAGAAGTCCAAATAAGCCTGGGCATTTAGTTCTCCGGCAGCTCGATTGGACCAATAACATTACCGTGACTGTGACATTACCATTCAAAATTCCCGTCCACATGTTTACTTTAAACCGGTACCGCGATTCTTTGAAAAAATTCTATGATCCGATGAATCAACATTTAAAAAAGACGGTTACATGAACCTCCACAATTTGCACGAATAGCACGAGGAAAATCCAACTTTGTTACGGGCAGACCGATCGCAGTACCGGTTTAAAATAAAAATGTGGAGAAGATACGCCCGTCTTATTACACGATCATTTTCAAAGAGATGTAGAGCTTGCATTGCAGCTGAAGGCAAACAGTTCAACCATTTTGTTATACTAAAACCTTGTAAATTTCTTTTAATAAAAATCATAACTAAAGGAATCTAACAATTGACTTTTTTTCTCAATTAAGAAGTAGAAATTACAGTAAGTGTCATACCATTTTAAAATCCTGACTAAACGCGCCATCTTTTAATGTTTTTTGCCAAAACAGTTTAGTACATTTTTTAAAAGTAGGTACAATCGGTTAAAGTTGGTTGATGTAATTACTTTGAATCAATGTTGGGCACAGATCTAATATTTTATTTAAAACTGAGGCAGATATGTTTTAACTTTTAACTGTAATTTACAGAAGGGTTATTCATGGTTACATCACACAAAAAAAACTGACGAAAACTTAATAATTGTAGTCACAGGACTTGAAAGATCATCACAGGGTGTCAATTTTTAGGATTTATTTTTAAATTCTTCTAATTTGAGAAGTACATGACCAAGATTTTTTTTAATATTTTTCTAATAACTGACACGACTTGGCCTATTGCCCATTTTCAACTTGACTTTGATTTCTGGGACATCCTGTATATAGTTTTAGAATAGGAAAAGAGAATAATGTAGGATAGGGCACCTAGACGTGCCGACGAAATGTAGGCGTATATGCCACTATTCGGATTAGAGATTTAGAATTAGAACGCCTCCGACATGACCCACGTCGAGACGTGGGTCATGCCGGAGGCGGGACAAGAATTTTTAATAATAATAAAAAAAACTTTCTTTTTTATTGAAATTTTGCATTTACAATGCTATATAGATTACGATTTACTTTCCCGTCTAATACAAGTCCCTTCTCTCTCTAACACTTTTCGGCGATAAAATGTTTACTAGAAAAAAATCAACCAGTCTAAGAAAGCTCGAATGGGATTCGAACTCATGACCTTTGGATTGCCGGTCAATTTGTTGATTTTTTTCTAGTAGTTAGATTTACGCTGCAAGACAGCGGTATTACGTCACTGTGAAGTCTACCCTCACAGTCGAAAGAAATACTATTGCAAGCATTTAACAATCGATAAACACGTATTGCTTATAAATATCTCAATCCAAAGGTCATGGGTTCGAATCCCATTCGAGCTTCCTGAGACTGGATGTTTTTTTTAGTAAACATTTTATTCGATAGCAACTTTTTAACAGCAATCTGAAGACTTCAACAGCACATGGCCAGATTGGGCATAACCCACCACGCTGGCACAATAATGGTCGGAGGGCAGCTGTTGAAGTAATTTAAATGAGCGGTTAACTCTCCGCGCGCGTCTTCGTCGTATATCTCACAATCAAATTTATCTTTCATTTACACTAAAACGACTCACATTGCAGACTGTCTCCTCGTCCCAGGGCAGGATGGACATGAGGTCGATGACGTCGCATTTCGCGCCGAGCTGGTGCTCCGCCATCTCGGCCACCTCCAGCAGCACGTGCAACTGGCTGCCCCAGCCGATGAGGGTGGCCGCGTCGCCTGCACATATTACTCATTCATTAGTGGCGTACACAAATTCCGCACTTTAAAAAAAAGTAATAAGTAATCACTTGGGGGAAGGTCTTGCCCAGCCGTGTGACATAATAGGCTAAAGAGAGAAAAACAATAACGGCGCGGCGGCGCGTAAGGAGGGGGGTTGGGGGAATCCATCCCGCCAACGGCCATTCTGTTTAATCTCGTCTTCGAAACAAGATTAGTTTTACATGCTAAGTAGTACCAGCAAGATACACATTATACAATCTACATCATCATGAGTTTTATTCTCTAAAAGGGATAAGTCCACAACAGTAGCAGACCGTCAGGAGTGAAGAAGCATGCAGGATGCCTGCGTCCGAAGACTAAAAGGCTGCAATAGACAGAGACATAGATCGTTATCACTAGTACTCGCCTTCCCTCATGACCTGAGCTTTCCCCAGCGGCAGTGTATAGTCATCGATGGGCACTTGCTCCGCAGCAGCTCGATACAGCACTTTGGGCTCCAGGAACACGCACGGGTCACGGGAGCGGATGCACGACAGCAGCAGGCCCTTGGCCGCCGCCGGCCCGCGGGGAACCACCACCTAAAGGACACTCGTTATAGGGAAGTTGACAAGATAAACTCAATTTTGGGTACCTGTTTATACAAAATTTATAAGTAAAAACTCTGATCTCATACAAAATCAAACACAAATATAATATATAGATAATATATAGATAAACATTTATTGTAAAGTAAACTTTAAACTTTAGGCACTAAAGTACAATTTTTTTAAAATATTATTGGAGTTACATCACTTTGGAACTTTACTAGACTCGCTAGATTCAAGCAAGTTGAAACAAAGACCTAAATTCGAAATTTTGAGAGCAAAGCAAGGTATATTTCTGATTTATGCTTTGTTTCGTGGTGCCAATTATCAAGCAGCAATCGTGTATTTACAGCTTATAAGATCGAAGAGTAAAAACGAAATATTTGGACGGGGATTATTGCTCACTGTTTAGGCTGTTGCGCCCAGCGATATATAAAGTACTTGCACATACGAAGGCCCTGCCCCTACGAAGGCCCACTTGAAAAACGCGCACTTGCCACTGCCTAAAACATTCGAAATCTCGCGCCCACATTCACCTTGGCCCTATATCAAATGTGCAATAGCGCTAAATCACTTTCGCGCCGCCATTTTGTTACAATTCGTTAATTTCTCTCTGGACGCCGTCGATGTCACGTGTTTTCTCTTTGTGATTGTTTTTTCCAATTTTTCCACTAATAGCATCAGTTTTCGAGTGATTCTATCATCATATTGTTAAATAATCATTGGAGAATGAATACAATGGTAAATTTACTGATTATTTAGTTATTTGTGATTTTATGTTAATTTTTCCGCCACTATGAAAAATCTGTAGTATGGCCCGGGGCTACAAAGGGGCCTATGTGCTTTACGAAATCTATTAAAATGGCAAATGCGCTTGGATTGTAAATACTTAAGAAAGTACTTAGGTATAAATAAAACGAAATAGGTTTGTTTAGTTAATTTCTTTTTCATGCCAAATATTTTAAATTAGACACTATATCGTGTAACTAGGTGGTTTGAACTCGCATTTCATATTTTGTACACTTATTAATGAGAATTTTAGTATTACTTAACTAATATTAGTTTTTCTTTTATTAGATCATGGATCCACATCCACAACCAAAGAAAATTAGAGACCTTTGGACTGAAGGGGATTTTTTAATTAAAACGTTGTTACTAAAGCTAAAGCAAAAAATAAATTATTCTATAGCTCTAATAAGGCCCACTTAAAATTTGAGTAGCAAATGAGTACTGAATATTTAGATTCTTGATTTAATAGTGTCTAGAGTTTCGATTTTGTCTTCATAAATAATTGTTTTTTTATTGATTTAGAACAGAATTTTACTTTTATGAATATTTTGGTTTTTCGTACATGGGTCAAGGCCCAGTGTGCAATTTTCTATTATATCTCTAAAAATATAGGTTGAATTAACTTATATTTGAAACTGCATAACGTGATTTGTGAATTATTTTTTAGGAATATTAGGTAGATTTTGAGTAACAGATAGTCATTTACGGGCCTTAGCACAGAATAAATAATAGTACTACGTACAGAAGTTGCACTTCTTTGATGTTGAAGAAAGCAAAGAAGTTTTAATAACCTACAATATTAGATAGGCACCGTGTGCATTCAAAATAGCACCTTATCGCTCTACGCGGAGAGTAGTTAATACTTTGTGGTGCGTTTTGTACCGAACGTACCTACGCCGTCGACTCGTGTGTTAGGGATGACAGCAAATAGACTAAATAAACATATCTACGCAACCTTAGTAAGTAATTTATTCTGTGATTGCACACCAAGTAAAATGTAGTTCTGTAAGTTACTTACTTACCTATTTAACAAACAAGCACTCAAAGTCTCAGAAACAAGCAAACACTGCACGATATAACGAGATATGACGAGTTGAAGATATAACGAAAACAAAACGGAAACCACATTTTATTACGTTATAGTATATATTATATTACCTACATCATGATAAGTACTGGCGACTTTAATTCTTACTCTCTCTCACTATAAATATGAGTTACGCAGGTAGGTTAGGTACCTTCTACATCACAACAGTCACAGCACAGGTCACAGACTTACGATCGCACGGCAAAATAATTTACTTAAATAAGTAATGACATACCTACCTACCATTACTCTCTTATTACCTATTTGTTCTGTAAACAAACTTATGTTTAAAATAAATAAAATATAATTATAGGTACCTTCCAGAATCTTACGGTAACGTAAAAAAGATAACTTCGTATCTTTCTGTTTATTTCCCTTAGTAAGGGACTGTGCCTTTAACTAGGCCCACTACAGTGTTTTTAAAAAACCTTAATTAATATAGTTTTTGGTAAGAAAATTGTAATTTTTTGATTATTTTTAGAAGGATAATTAAACATTTCATCATTACAAATGGTTGTTTTTGTCAATACAGTTTATTATTGAGATTTGAAATAAGGTGGGCCTTCCTTTGTGCCAGTACCTTACGTTACACTTGATAGGCCCTTCCGAACACGCACTATGTCCCACTCATCTGCGGAGTCGACTCGGCACCTTGCTTTAGTGTGACTTTGACATTTACACGGCTACCGCGCGTGCGGAGCGGCGAAAACCTCTATTGTTCTGAGGCGAAAACAAGTCTTTATTTCATGACAAAGTGTACTCCTAGACAAACGTTATAAACACAACAACTCAGCTGTCAAGTAAGTGAAATTAATTGTTATTCAAGTCATTATTAGGAGATATATCGTAATAATAGAATAGAAAAGATATTTTTTCAATTCTGTGCCACGTGCCACGGCTTCTACAATCATAGACTAAAAACCTACAGATGTTCCCATACAAAACCGGTTGTAGGTAACATATGTGACTGAGGAGCACTGACTTATTGTGTAGTTTTAAAAAAATATTTTAAGTTGTTTTAATTAGTTTTCAACCAGATTGATATTTTGAGTTTTTTTGTGTCAATATGTTATCTACGTCATGACGAGAAGATCGGGGATCTGATGGTAAGCGCAACGTCTAGCCTTAGTCTAAAACAGTAACTAAATAAGTCTGGCACTGCCCAGCGCCCGCCAGACCGAGACAACGTACATGGATATTTATATTATGTTCTTTCTTTTAAGTTTATGTCAACAATATCGGGACATGATGGCGTGCGTATTTCGATACTGTAGTTTTAATACTATGTATTCGCACTTATTACAGCAGCCAGGTACTCTAAATCACAGAACACATTTGATCCGAGCCGTGATTGAAAAATACGCCAAAATAAGATTACATCAAGCACACAATAGATCCTGAGGTACATTTTTAACCAAAAGACAAATGATGCCGCCAGGTGGCGCTATTAAGTAAACAATCTGTTTGGATTAGTAAAGCTTATTTAAATTTTCTTTATACACATTAAAAGTGAAAAGTGGAAGAATCTGGTTTTAAACCGTCTAAATACCAAGCACAAATGTTATTCACATTATCTGTGTGTAAAACAACATACATCAGTGACTATTAAATTATATGTAAAATAAACAATTACTTATTATATTTATTATAAAATCGTGCTTCGGAAGGCACGTTAAGCCGTTGGTCCCGGTTGTTGTCGTAAGATGATAGTCGTTAAAACCCACCAACCCGCATTGGGCCAGCGTGGTGGGTTATGGCCCAATATCCCCATGTGTGCTATTGTCCACGTGGGAGGCCTGTGCCCAGTAGTGGGACGCTAATAGGCTAAATAAATAAACAATAATCAGTGTTTAAATGAAAGTGTCAAGGTATTTAAATAGGTGAAGAACTAACGTGACAGCAAAAACATAGAACAATCAACAAACAGTACAGTGTTTAAGTGAACATTTTTAAATCTTCGTTAAAATAAAATCGGTTGGTCATTGAATTGGACTTTGAACCTGCCACGGATTCGAACCTACCTGCACCACCACTCCCGCATTAAAAATATCAATAATATTAAAATATTTGATAATTTTGTCACTAGCATTTGTCACCCAGTGGTCGAGCGGTCGTGCGCCCTATGATCGCACGTTGAGGTCCGTGGATCGATCCTAGCACGGGCAAAAGTCTTTTTGTTCTCGTTTCGTTAAAACAATTTGGACAATTATTGTGTTAAGGCGGGAATTGGAGTTGTGAAGTAAACTTTTCAACCGACTGAGGTACTGTCGACCACAGCGCAAGCATGACATCCAAGACAACTCCGTGCGCGGGATGCAGCGGTGCAGTAAGTAAAGATAGTGCTTATATGGAATGCGCTAAATGTAGGCAGATTTTTGATCTTTTATGTGCAAACTTCAGTGAGGATATATTTGCTACTTTTTCGACTGAATTCAAGAAGTCTTGGGTTTGTTTTGAATGTCGTGGAATAGTACCAAGAGGTGATAATACACATACACCTGTGCGTCAACAGCTGCACGAAGATATAAGTGATTGTCCCGATTTCTTTAGCCCGGATAATGTAACTTTGACACGCCCAAGCCTCTAAAGAAAACAATTCAGTACAAAGCAATATTCTAAACGCAATGAATAATACATTTGTACAGGAATTAAAGAAAATGCAAACTGATTTCGAAGCGCAGCTCCTTAGCAAAATTAATAAATTAGTGACGGAGCAATTTCTTGCATTTAAAACTGACATCTTGACTAAAATCGATTTGGTAACTAATAAAATTTCACAGTTGGAAAAAAACTATAATTCTGGCTCTGACATATTGAATGGCCAGTCCAAGAACGAGCATACGAATACGGCAAGCGTTCCCTCCGTTGAGACCAAGACCGGTAAACCAAAACCAAAACCTCAGACGAAAGCCAAGCCTAAAGACATTCAGGCACCAACTGTTTCAGCTAGTCTTAGAAGGACCATAGAACAGAAGCGCCCTGTATCTGTTCCACCCTTAAACGTCCAAAACAGTGAAGTAACTGACCGAGGCGAATGGGAGCAGGTAAGATCAAAACGGGCGCGTACCTCACTTCCAGGAGTGCTTAGAGGGACAGCTGCGCCTGGAACAACGCAATTGCGTGCAGCCGAAAGATGGAGATACTTACACCTCTACTACGTCCAAGAAGGTACCACGGTTGCGCAGGTTCAAGCTCATCTAGACTCCATATGTGGCAAAGACATGTGCACGGTTGAGGAGTTAAAGGCACGTGGGCGCTATGCCTCTTTTAAATTAGGGGTTCCATCAAAAGACGTTGATGCTGTTATGTCAAGCGAAAACTGGGCAGAAGATATATGTGTTAGGCCCTGGCGCCAGAACTTTCGTGCAAAAGACCAAAGCGCATAAATGTAAACCACGCTACCAAGAAATTAATCTGTGCTACCAAAATGTTCGTGGGTTACGATCAAAAACTGAAATTTTTCTTAGCAGTGTTTCGCAGAGTAGATACGATATAATTGCGTTGACTGAAACCTTTCTGACCAGTTCCGTGAGTGACGGCGAACTTTTCCCACTAGAATATAATGTAGTGCGTAAGGATAGAATGGGTGACAGGGGGTGGGGGGGTGTCTTGCTCGCAGTTCGTGATTGTTATCCAGTGCGTTAGGTTAAAAATATTGATAGTATGACAGATGACAAAGAATTGTTATTTGCTATTGTTAACTGGAAAGGAGTGAAAGTTCTGTGCTGTGTTGTTTATTTACCCCCTGACTATAATGATGGTCAATATATCAATATTTTAACATGTATAGAAAACGCTATTCTTACTTATACTGACTTAAATGTGTTAATATTTGGCGACTTTAATCTCAATTCTTGTAATGCTAGTGTAAAAACACATTTTGAATATTTTTGTAACTTTTGTTCGCTTCAGCAACATAATACTGTTTTGAATAATCATGGTGGTATGTTAGATCTCGTGCTGAGCAGGTTTGAACTAGATCGCATATCAGTAAATGTATCAATTTGTGAAGACCCTTTAGTACTTATTGACAAATATCATCCTGTGCTGGAGGTGTTGATCAAATTACAGCTTGACAGGGGATCGCCAGTGTCTGCTTCGAACCCTTCACAGTCACCTGTACCTCGTCCGGGAGCTTTTCCGGATTGGAATTGGCATAAGGCGGACTTTCAGGGCTTATATGAGGCGGTTTTGAGTTTAGATTGGTCCGATCTTCTTTTAATTGCTGACGTCGATAGAGCCGTTCAGCTCTTCTATTCGAAGTTATTAAACTGCACAAAACAATTTGTGCCAATTAAAAATCCTTATAGACAGAGCGAGCGATACGTCCATCCGACATGGTACAGTGTAGAATTAATAAGTAATATAGGAAATAAATACTTTCATCACAAGAGGTTCAAAGAAGAAGGGAAAGTAACCGCGCACTGCGGGCTATCGGGGACACACTTGCTCGGCACGACGATCTCGACATATTTGCAGATAGTTTAGGAATTCTATTTAATAAATTTTGTAATTATTGTGACATAACCATTAATTATTGACATCAACTGTTTGTGTTTCTGTGTTTGTTTTTTTTGTTAATTATTGCACTTTTAATTATTTCAATTTCAATTTATTGAATTCAATAACAATGTTGTATTCTGACTGTATAATCTCGACATATTTGCTGATAGTTTAGGAATACTTATTAATAAATTTTGTAATTATTGTGACATGACCATTAATTATTGACATAAATGTTTTTGTTCGTGTTGCTAGTGACATTCATATTTTTTTTGGCATATACTTAGTTGTTTGTGTTTCTGTGTTTGTATTTTTGTTAATTATTGCATTTTTAATTATTTGTATTTCAATTTATTTAATTCAATAACAATGTTGTATTCTGACTGTATCTGATTCTTCTGATCTCTTGATTTCTTCTGATTGCTTTGTAATTAATCTTTTAAGCGCTTTGGATGGCTCATCTGTAAGCTTTTAAGATGTTTGTCTAAATAAATGAAAAAAAAATGAAAAAAAACTGACGAAACTGATACTATTCGAAGGAAACTGAGATTACACAATGTCGTTTTTTTAACTTTAATTTTGGAGTATTTTAACTTATTTTAGGTGATTTTATAGTTGAAGTATGGGCGATCTGTCATATTCCAGTGCTGTTAGTACTAAAAGTCAATTACAGACCGCCGGGATGACAAAGTATTGTAGGCACAAAAGTTGTGTCCCCTCTGATAGTTGACAATCTATTTGGGACGCCATCTTGACACGCCCTACGAATTGGAATAAATGGTTTGTATAGACGTTCTTGTCTATCTCTTTAGGTCAATGGTTGCGCCCTACTAAATGGACACGCTGGCGAAATGCAGGTTGGTGGGTGGCGATAGGGGTAATTTCTTCTAAAAGGGCCGCGAAACAGACTGCGTTCGTCTTTTTGGTTTACTTCTCAATGCTATATTGCATCACAGAATCATAAATCATCTTCTCTCCTTATTGATCCCATCTAATGGTGAGGTCTGCTCAGTTTCTTCCACTTTGCTCTATTGGACGCATCGGTATCAGATACATTGCAGCTTGCAGCTTTTCAGATCTCTGCCAACAAACGTGCCTATGTACCTGAAGCGATTGGTCGGCCCCTGTTACCGTTGGAGGGACGTGGTGGAGGCCGACCTCCGTTAGCTGAATGCGAATGATTAACGCGAATCTGCACAAGACCGAGATAGACGGCGAGCTCTCGGAGGCCAATACACACTCTGGGTTGCTGAGCCATCGGGAGTAAGTAACTATGACAATCATAAATAAACTTTAAACTTTCCTACACTCACACCAATTATCTAGCCCAACAGAAACTTCGTTATGAAATTCGCTAAATGGTTACTAGACAACGGATAAACATACTTAAAATACTTAAATACATAGTTGTTATACAAAGAAAACACCCAGACTCGAGACAATTTAGAAAAACAATAATTTCTAAATTGACTCGACCGGGGATCGAACCCGGGACCTCAGAGATGGCGACACCATGAAAACCGGTGTACGGACAACTCGATTAAGGACGTTAACAATAATAATTATCTGTTCATCTTGACTTCTTCCTACACCTATTCGGTTAGTTCGGTTACCATTTGACAGGCATACTTACGTTAAGGCCCGGCGCGTGCGAGAAGAACGCCTCCGGGCTCTGCGAGTGATACAGGCCGCCGTGGCCCACGGCGGCGCACGGCGCGCGCACGGTGAGCGCGCCGCACTCGAACTGCCCGCCCGAGCGGTAGCGCGCTTTGGCGGCCTCGTTCACTAGCTAACGGGTAAACAGGGATGAGGCGTTACAGAACTATGGGAACAAACTTTTGTTTATATAATTCATAAAAAAGAAGAGGATAGTCTTTATGCTGTCCTACTGCTGGGCCTTCAAAGGCCTTCAAAGTATATTGTAAAAAAAATAAAAAATAATAATTATTGAAATGTGTTAGGCGACGAATAAACGTATTCGTCGCCGAACGAAAGTCTTCGACGTTGATGAAAGGGCGATCAACCTGAAGTGGAGTTGGGCAGGACACCTGGTAAGTTGTGGTGATGGCCGATAGAGCAAAACTTTGACAAAGTGGTGGCAAAAATCTGGCCAAAGAAACCGGAGGTTTCGAAGGCACGCTGTGTTGATGACATCGTCAGGGTCACTGGCAGCACCTGGATGAGATCGGCACAGAACAGAAGGGACTGACACATAATATTAAAGGAGGCCTATACCCTGCAGTGGGTGGTTGCAGGCTGATTGATGATGATGATGATGATGATGAATTATTAAAATCAAGTGTTCGCTACAGGCTTAATCACCACGTTTTTTTTCCAACTGGGAGTTGGTGATCACGAACCCGGGCAATGCAAAAAAAATGCAAAACACACTTTACCCAACCTGAGAAAGGAACCCTGGACCTCCAGTTATAAGGCCGAGGGCCAATGGCCATCGAGGTTTGTATTAGTTTACTTTGATGTCATACAAATAAAAAGCCAATTATGATTAATGATTATTGATTATCCATGAATTTAAAATTGAATATTGTACCAAATGTTAATAATTAAAGTAGAGTACTGTTAATAACAAAAGTAAGTGATGTAATAACGAAAATAAGAAACGAGAAAAACTATGTAGGGATGCCTTTAGGTGGCCTTATGTTTAAATAATATACACCTGATTTTCCCTACATTTATGCAATAAATACTTTTCGCAAGGTATTTTACCCAGTGGTTTGTAGGGTCCTGCTCATAATCCGACTAAATGGCGACCACTCCAATTCGCATTGATTAATATGCGAATAATGTTAATTGTTGAACACATTCCTGTAATATTGTACCTGATCAAATGCTGGAAAAATGTAATCCGCAAACTGTATCTCAGCGATGGCCGTGGCACCGGCAGTAGCCAAGCCAATCCCAAAGCCAGCTATGCCTTGCTCACACAAGGGAGTGTTGAAGACACGGTCCTTGCCATATTTTTCCTTAAATCAAAAGAGTAAAGTAATTTTACATAAGTAAGTAATATCCATAGAAAATATCTTGTAATTTTATTTTTAAATTTTTATACATAATATATGAGTTTTGCAGTTGTAGCAAAAAAAATGAAAAAATATTTATGTCATCGCTACTGGACCAGGCTTCCACACAGCACATGGGGAGATTCTTATTATGTAGCTATTGTATATGTACATAATAATATGTAGCATATATAATATGTAGACAACAACAATATTTTCTGTTCAGAATAAAATAATTTTCTAGTAAAATAAAGTGGTAATTACCATACCTGTAAACCTAAGACACATCTGAAGACTCCCCCAAATGCAACATCTTCACCAAACAGCACGGCAGTAGGATCGTCTCTCAGCGTGATGTCCATGGCATTGTTGATGGCTTGCATCATGTTCATTTTGGTTGTTTCTCCTGTAATTGGTGATAAACATCATATTTAATTGTTTGTAGGAAGTCATATTTGCTGGTATTTTTTTAAAATAAATATTAGAATATATTATTTTATCTTGTATTTTTATGTGCTTATTAAACAAACAGAGACTACTCATTCAATGAAACATAATTCTTTTCGCATAATGAGGTTATATTTAGTTATTTAGTAACCCTAACAGCTTCTGGAAGATTCAGGCAAAGGCCTTGCTAATTAATATCAACACCGGCTGGTGTGTCATATCAAATCTACTGTTAATTTATGATAAGACGAACAAAACAGCAGGTATGTAATAAATAACCTATTCAACAACATAACATTCTTTCATTAATATCCTTACCTTCCACTGTAGTTTCATTGTCAGGGTGGTATGTAAAGTGCGATGAAAGCCTTTTTGAACCATTGTTTACATATTTCACGAGTTTCGTGAATAAAGTAGCGTTTTTCTTTGCTAAAGCAGACATTTTGCCAGTGTGACTGCAAGGTCTGTAGCGCACTAAACGTCAAAGAAATTAAATAATACATCTTATCTACAATTGTAATTAACTAACTTCAGTGATAACGACGGTGACGAAATTTATTTAAATTTTTCTTTGAAAATCACAACACCACTTTGCCTACTTTCCATTTGACAGTGACACACACTGACTGACACATTTTTTTTTAAATATATATTTGTTCCATGAAGGAACAGGCTAAGGTCTGAGCCATACTGCCTAGTCATTAGTTTTTTATTTGTTTTTTTCCCTTGATGATAATGAGTGGTGATTAAGATGAATGATAAATGATGTTCCCCAAACCCCTTGAGTCCTCACTGAGGACTCCTCAGTAAAGATGTGGGAGTTTACTGAGGCCTACGCGGACTTCTTGAGAGAATTTGAAAAGTGATGTTGCACTGTTTTGTTTCATTTGTCAACACTCATGCACGTTCACAAACACTTAACGGTTAATAATCTACTATTGTTTCACATTAATATTCGAAAACACACAAATTTTAGAAAATAAAACAAAACTGCAGACATGACGCTTCACTTTCCCGCCAAGAAATCTGACTGACACAAAGTAAATTGACAAATGACGTTTTACTTCTACTACTGAGTTGAGAAACTTACATCACAATGAAGTGGTAACTTTATGCCATTGGATGTACATGTGGGTTGTAGGCTTAGAGTAAATATTAAGCCGCAGTTCCACATTCGCGCGAGTCGCGAGTCGAATGGCGAAGCGAGGTGCGTGCGCGATTGTGTAAACGCACGCTCGTCACTCGCCTCGCGACTCGTCTCGCCGCTCGTGACGCTCGCGTTCGGAGCGGTTTTTTGGACGCGAGTCAAAGGGCACGAATGACGAGGCGAACTTAGTGTTTACACATTTGCTCTCTCGCTCATTGTATTTTTATTGTTGATCAAGCAACATATACTGTATATTAAAAATTGATTAAAGTAACGACAGAGTTCTACCGTTTTTGGAACGTAACCAAGCTCAGCCAGTTATTTGGTTTGGTTTCCAAAACATGATCGACACAAAAATAAGCAAAAAATTATTTATTAATAATTATTGACACGCGGATGCTGCTAAAACATAGACGTCGTCCATAGTTGCAAGTTGAAGTAGAAAAGAATACACGCGAATGTGGAAACAGTCACTCGTCTCTGTTTAAGGAAGGCGAATGTTTCGTCGAACATATCGTCGAATCACGAAGCGAGTAGCGAGCACGCATGTGGAACTGAAGTATTAGGTTGTGGGTGTTTGCGCGTTGTAGGGGACGGATGACGGTGACATTGCGTATCATTCACATAGTCGTGGTTTTCGTAAACAACTCGTTTGACATGCGACAGATGTGTCCGGTCCGGCCCAAGGAACTTTTGATCCGGCCCAGTTCCACTTCAGACTGGCAGCTTTTTGTCTAACATCTGCATTTTGTGTTTTGTAGCGCAGTATTGTGTAAGTATTTGTTTAATTAACTTACAATAACAATAGTACATTGTTACCTTATGGGTGAAAGTAGCTTATTTACTCCCGAGACGGGGTTTGGCCTTAGAGCGTTGGTTGAATGCGTTAACTAAGGGTTTGGCGCTCGAGCGTAGTGTTGGCACCAATAGTTCGAGGGAGTAAATAGGTCTTTCACCCGAGGTAAACACTGTGCTTTTCATTATGAATATGAGGAAAGTAAAAACAAAAACATGAATGTCTTTAGCCCGTTAGTCGCCTTTTACGACACTCTATGCTGTTGGTTCTGATTGGTAGTATTATTTTGATGAGCCCATCGCCGCTCTATGCTGTTATGTGCAGCTTTTAGTCCGTTAGTCGTATTTAACGACACCTAAAGGAAGACCAAACCAGAATCTGTCCTAAGACGAATAAGCCGAGAGCGGTTGGTAGTATTATTTTGATGAGTCCATCGCCGCTCTATGCTGTTGGATGTATGTGCAGTCTTTAGTCCGTTGGTCGCATTTACGACACCCAAGGGAAGAGAAGGGTTAGTAGTATTATTTTGATTAGCCCAGCGCCGCTCTATGCTGTTGGTTGTATGTGAAGTCTTTAGTCCCTAAGTCGCCATTTACGACGCCGAAGGTAAGAGAGGGATTGTTAGTATTATTTTGATGAGCCCATCGCCGCTCTATGCTGTAGGATGTATGTGCAGTCTTTAGTCTGTTAGTCGTCTTTTACGACACCCAAGGGAAGAGATGGAAACATCTAGAAAGTCGTAGAACTTTCTGGAAAGCTGTGGAACTTTCTAAAAAAGTATAGGCACATTTTGATAGAACTTTCTAGATGTTATAGAAACATGTAGTAAGTTGGAATGTTATAGAACTATCTAGAAAACGGGAACACCTATAAATACGCGGTAGGGATGCGCGATCCGGGTCGTCGATCCGATTTTTCGGATCGTAATGGATCGTAACGCGACGTTCCGATCCGCGGATCGGATCGCATGCCGTCGATCCGATCTTCAGGAAATCGATCCGGATCGTATGCAAATAAGTAAGACACAATTAATTTTAGACCTTTATTAGGTAAACCCATTTAAACTTTGTAAAGAAGTATGCATGTGACTGGATATACACATTTTATGCTTCCAAACCTACCCACAACATTCATTTATTTATTTAACAGCTATAATATCAATCTACCCGCAAAGGTTGCCGCTAAAATCAAAATGTAAACAAAGTTAGAACACGTTCGTAACAAATAAACCTAAGTATGTACCCATTTTTTTTAAAATACCGCGTTTTAATACATACGATCCAAGCGATCCAATCTTTCAAGTTTTGGATCGATCCGGCAAAAAATCGTATGACCTCGATCCGATCCGAAAATCGCTGGATCGTATGCCTGCCGATCCGATCTTTCAAAGGATCGGATCGGATCGTAGCATCCCTAATACGCGGGCATTCTACGATTGGCAGTCAGTGTTACTTCAAAAATTCACGAGTTAACATCTGTGTTACCGAGAGTTCAAGTCTCAAGAATTCAGTGCGCTTTTACAATTCGGTAGAATAGAAGCCGATTGTTTAGTCAGTCTCACGTCAAACTTTCAAATGTGTAAGTCGCAAGAATCAAGTGCGCTACTATACAAGTCAGTCTCACTTGAAACGTTCTCAAATCAACAAAAGTGTAAGTCGCAAGAATCCAGTGCGCTACTATTCGGTAGAATAAAAACCGATTATTTTGGAAGTATTCAGTCTTCAATCGGACACCGAACGATACAGTACTATTCTGTGACTCTACTCTGTAAATCTGAGGAAAAATAAAGGAAGAAAATAGATATAACAAAACTTTTATGACCGAAGAACAGGTACAATGAGACCCAAAATCTACAAGACTTCTCTCGGCATCCTTGTCCCAGCCAGCTCGTAAGAAAATAGTCATAAAATACAGTCCACTACACGACGGACGGTAGTAGTTTAGTCTGGCTCATGCAGTCTTTATCGACAGAACGCGTCATAGAGCAGCCGCCGCCGTAAGATACGCCTGCCGTCTGAGTAGTGCACGAATACGCCCACCGAGAGAAAAGGATCGTTAGCAAGCCAGTCTACGCTGACAATGAGGACACCGCCACATGCTACTGGAGGAGTATCTTCTTCACGCCTTGAAGAGGAGTACGCCGTACCAGCCGCTCGCACCAGAGGAGGTGTATCACCCGCTCGCCAAATGGGAGATTACATCGTATCTACCATCGTGCAAGTTGGAAGACAGGAATCAGCAAGCTCCATCATCGTTAGACCGGACGACGGGGATTGCCTTACACCCTGCCCGGTTACTGTCCCTTCAGGTCAGACACAGCGAAATGAAGAATTGGTGGTACATCAGAGTAGACTCGACACACTTTCGATTAGTTCTTCGAAAAGGCAAGCTGAGGTCTAAGCATAGATGCAACTCGCAAAAACGAAATTAGATGTTGCCGAAGCAAAAGTCAGAATGGCTCAAGCAGAATTGAAATTGCTGCAGTTGGATATGGAAAAAACCATATTGCAAGTTTGCTCGACCGGTCAAACCCGTTCGATAGAATGCCCCAGAAGGGAAAAAGATGGATAGAAGAACTAGCTGAAGCAATAGCGAAGCTTTCTCTGAAGACATCGGACACTGCGATTTTGAAACATATAATCGAACTCCCATAATTTAACGGTGCCAGCGAAGAATAGTTAGCATTCCGGATATCTTATGAAGACACAGCGCACTCTTTCACTGCCGCACAAAATCTGGCTCGTCTTAAAAGAACGTTTCAAGGGAGAGCCAGAGAAGCGGTAAAGAGTCTTCTATTCACTGCCCGGATCCAACGGAAGTCATGAAGAGGCTAGCGGCGCGCTTTGGTAGACCCGGAGCACTGGCACTGTCTGAACTAGAGAAACTGAAAGATCTTCCTAGAGTCACTGAGAATCCTAGTGATGTATGTATGTTCGCCAGCCACGTTCGAAACTCCGTCGCCCCCATTAAGGCGCTTGGTAAGGAACAATATTTGAGCTCACCTGAAAAAATGAAGACGCTTATTGAGAAGATGCCGTCATCAATGAGATATAGATGGTTCGTACCACCGAAGTCACCGGGATGAAGAAAGACCGGAATTATTGGTCATGGACGACTTTTTGGAAGTGGAAGCGACATTTGTGAGGACTTCGCTCCACCTGAAATCTCTTGGGAGTCGAAGAAAACCCGTCAGCAATATGCTCCTCCAGTTGCGTCTTGGGAACCGAAAAGAAGTACATTTAGAAAGACAGTCCACGCCATGCAAAATAAAGAGGCATCTAGAAAACCGGATGGCCTAGCGTGCCCCGAATGCCAGGGAGAAAATTTTATTTATGAATGCCGCAAGTTTAAAGAAGCGGACACGGTCATAAAATGGGAATTGAATAAATTTAAGTAAAAAACCTTTTTCAAAATCAAGCTTTTATTTAAATGCGCTAAAAAATAAACTTTTACTTTAAAACGTTTACTATCAACTTATAACGTTATTACACAATTTATATGATATAAAAGGTTGTCGCGAGATTTAAGTAAGTACTCGTATATTCTTAGATTGAACATTTTAATAGTTAAAATCAATCACATAAAGTTATTTAATTTACTTGTTTATTTACACAGTAAATATTAGTTTAGTTTACAGTTTATGTCGTAAATCTCGCGACAACCTTTTATATCATATAAATTGTGTAATGACGTTATAAGTTGATAGTAAACGTTTTAAAGTAAAAGTTTATTTTTACTTTTTAGTTAGGTATCCCTGGACACGTTTTTCATCAGTTCATCTCACTGAATACAAATATTTAGGTACACAAAATTTATTCACGTATCCACCAAACCACCACCATCTCACCACCCTTCAAAAATAGTCTACTCATTAAGAAGAATCAAATTCGAGGCGGTTGTGTCGCTTAATTACTGAGTTCCTATGGCCACCTTCCAGTTTCATCATCAGACCCTGGTTACCATCTCGCACCAAAGTACTCGTCAAGACGAATCAAACGAGCCCATACTCGACGGGGTTATGTCGTTTAATTACTGAGTTCCTATGGCCATCTTCCAGCTCCATCATCAGACCCTGCTTACCATCTAGCACCAAAGTACTCGTCAAGACGAATCAAACAAGATGAGACTCGATGGGATTGCGTCGTTTCTTTATTGAGTTCCTAAGACCACCTTCCAGCCCCATCATCAGATCATATCCTGGTAACCATCTAAAAACAAAGTACTTGTCAAGGCGAATGAAACGAGCCAAAACTCGATGGGGTTGCGTCGTTTCATAACAGAGTTCCTATGACCACCTTCTAGCTCCATTATCAGACCCTGGTTACCATTGAAAGACAAACTACTGGTCAAGACGATTCAAACGAGCCCAAACTCAATGAGGTTGTGTTGATTCATTACGAAGTTCCTATGGCCACCTTCCAGCTCCATCATCAGATCAGCACCATATCATCATAATATTGCATTGTCACGCGATTTACACATGTGTGCAAAATTTCAGCTCAATCGGTAACCGAGAAGTGGGTCAAAATGGAGTTGCAAAATTCCACCCGAACAAGACATACGTACATACTTATACATTGCAAGTTAAATAAAAGCTTGTAAAAAGAAGGCGCTGCTCTGTTTTAAATGTCTTCGAAACCGACATGCAAGACAAACCTGCAAGGGGCCAACTTGTAAGAAATGTTCAAGATGGCACCACACAAGCCTCCATTCCGGGAGACCTCCACTGATGGTACATGAAAGTAAGAAGCCACGCTACAACTCGAGCTGAATGAATGGGAAACTAACTGAAGAAGTGGTTACCTCTGTGCACACCAACAGTGACGGGAAGGCCTACCTAAAAATGGTTCCAGATATATACAAAAAATAAATAAATACAAAAATATTTATTTCGAAACCAGATTACAGTTACAGACATATTTTTGGGGCCCTCATTTAGATATAAGGATCTGTTCGAGAAGACCCCGCTCTTCCATATCCATAAACATATTTCTAGTTTTGCATTGCCAAATTATAAAGTTTTAACTAGAAAATTACATAATTTTTAACTATGTGAATGTGTACGTATGTGTGTCAATGTGCGTGTATGTGGGTGTGTTTGTGTGTGCTTGCGTGTGTGTGCGTGTGAAATATGTGTGTTTCTATAGATATTGATAGTTTAGAATAAAAATGTGCTAAATACAATTTTTTTACAATGTAACATTTTAATGCCAAATGTATTAAATGAGCATGCTCTACCGTTCGCACTTATTGAAATGCCATAATTCCGTCTCTTTCTGTATTAACTGTATTTGTACATTCATAGCAAGTGATGTCATTTTGAAGCCAAAAAACTAATGGCAGTTATTTATCATTAGTTTAAACTACAAAAACTGTTAAACAGATTTATGACATTTCGCTTGTGTTTACCATGATTGACAAATAAGCTAAATATTTTTATTGATTTTGTTATCTTGTAACTTCCGATTCCCAATTACGTTATAGGATGTTAATCTTTTCAAGTGCCGGTAGACAAATGGTTTAAGTGATCTTAGTACTACTCTGAACACTCGTCACTAAATAGTAAGAAATATTAAGTGCTTTAAAAATACTAGGCCAGAAAGAATAAAATGTAGACAAATGTTATAAATGATTCAACAACAAAGTTCTAAGTAAACAGAAGGAGCCCGAGATTCTTAAAGTTATTTAATTTAATTAACCAAGGCATTGACAAAATTTTAAAAGTATATTAAGATTGATATTTTCATTCTATAATGTTGCATTTCATAATATTGGATCTTAGTATTGAAAAGAAATGTTTCTATTTTGTGGTGATGTGCCCTGCCCATTGCCACTTGAGCTTGGCGACTCTTTGGGCTATGTCGATTACTTTAGTTTTTCTACGAATCTCCTCATTTCTGATTCGATCACGTAGAGAAACTCCGAGCATAGCCCTCTCCATTGCTCTTTGCGTGACTTTGAGCCTTCCTATTAGGCCCTTAGTGAGCGATCACGTTTCGGTACCGTATGTCATCACTGGCAACACACACTGGTTGGAAGATTTTCGTCTTGAGACACTGCGGTATTTTAAACGAGAATATATTTCGTAGCTTACCGAACGCTGCCCAGCCGAGTTGGATTCGACGATTGACCTCTTTCTTAAAGTTGGACCTACCTAACTGGACCGTTTGTCCCAGGTACACATATTCGTCAACAACTTCAAGAGCAGAGTTTCCAACCTTCAGAGGAGTGGGTACGACACGTGAGTTAGACATGATTTTCGTCTTCTCCATGTTTATTTTAAGGCCCACTTGTTGAAAGACTCGGTTGAGATCACCGAGCATTGTGCCGAGGTCCTCCAGGGTCTCAGCCATGACTACTATATCGTTGGCAAATCGAAGGTGACTGATGTACACGCCGTTAATATTGATGCCGTTTCTTCTCCAGTCCAGAAGCTTAAACAAGTCCTCCAGTGCAGCAGTGAAGAGCTTCGGAGATATGACGTCTCCTTGTCGCACTCCACGCTGCAGCTGGACTGGCTTTGCGCTCTGGTCCTGAAGGCGAACTGCCATAGTGGCGTTTTTGTACAAACACTTCGATGTACCGGTAGTCAATTTGGCACCGCTGGAGAGACTGTAGTACGGCCCATGTTTCGATCGAATCAAAGGCTTTCTCATAGTCCACAAACGCTAAGCAAAGTGGCCGGTTATACTCTTCGGTCTTCTGTATTACCTGCCGCAGCGTATGTATGTAGTCTATGGTGCTGATGCCTTTTCGGAATCCGGCTTGTTCGATGGGAAGTCATCAAACATGCGTGCGAGACGATTAGTTATAACTCTCGAGAACAGCTTATAAACGTGACTTAGAAGTGACATTTCACCTCCTCTGCCCCGTTGCCGTTGCCCCCGCTAACTATACTGTTAATGCCGACTACAGCAAATCCCCGATATCGACGGTGATGTACAAAACGACTTCGCTGCCTCGTTACCGTCGTCTTCGTCTGCAGTAAACACCGAATTTCACACAAAAAATACCGATGCCGACGCCTCCACAAGAACCACAAGTTAACACTTCTGGTAGGTTACCTATACCTTCCAGGTAATAAAGAAACTTCGTTACCTACTTATTCTTTTTTTAATACATCGGCAGTAAAATCTTCAATACTAACCCTAAATTAATATACAATACACGAAAGTGTTAAGTGAACAATATTATATAACGTTTGGACGTACAAACGTGTTAAGTGATGCTCTTTTTTGTTATTTTGATATTTTTATAGAATATTTTGGATTTTGATGTTCAAATTTATGATAAGTATCTATAAAGATAAATACGCTAACTAAGTATAGGCAGTATATGCACGCTTTCTATGCACAGTTTTAAGTTATAGTATCTAGAAGTTTTGAATTAGTTTCCACGTTTTTATTGTAAATATTGTCAAGTTTTCCAATAAAGATTATTATTATTATTGTTATTATTATTATTATTATTTAAAACAGTCTCCCTGAAAAATTGGTAGGTCTGTAATTAGCATGTTTGTCTTCTAGACCATCGATATAGTATTTTATAAATTTATTTTAAACACAATATATATTATAAATAAATATCAATACATAAATCGACGGTGGAAATTTCAAATGTCGTAAGGGACAAACCCCTACTTTTCAGTAGGACAAAAAAACAAACTTCAACTTTTAAAAATGTCATAACTTGTTAATTTTTCGTGCTATTGTGGTGTTTGTTGCATAGTTTTTTTTCAAAATTGTTTTATTTTCCTATAGTTAATGTTAAATCTAAATTTAAAGTTTTATATTTTAGCGTTTTATTAACGCTTAAATATACTTAAGTAAAATTTTAAACACTGAAAAAAGACGACAACCTCAGGCGGGAATCGAACCACGCACCTTCCGCATTCCGGGCGGCTGCCTTAACCACTTGGCTACCGAGGTCTGGCTTTCAACCGTCGAAATTTGTCAGTGCTTGATGCTTATGTTTTTTAGTCAACATTGCTATATCAAATCTTAGAAGTTTTCACCTCTGAGATCCGAAAGAAATATTTTTACAAATATTTGAACATTCGGTTAAGATGAAGCTGCGTTTATAGATTAATGTTTTATATTTTAGCGTTTTATTAACGCTTAAATATACTTAAGTAAAATTTTAAACACTGAAAAAAGACGACAACCTCAGGCGGGAATCGAACCACGCACCTTCCGCATTCCGGGCGGCTGCCTTAACCACTTGGCTACCGAGGTCTGGCTTTCAACCGTCGAAATTTGTCAGTGCTTGATGCTTATGTTTTTTAGTCAACATTGCTATATCAAATCTTAGAAGTTTTCACCTCTGAGATCCGAAAGAAATATTTTTACAAATATTTGAACATTCGGTTAAGATGAAGCTGCGTTTATAGATTAATGTTTTATATTTTAGCGTTTTATTAACGCTTAAATATACTTAAGTAAAATTTTAAACACTGAAAAAAGACGACAACCTCAGGCGGGAATCGAACCACGCACCTTCCGCATTCCGGGCGGCTGCCTTAACCACTTGGCTACCGAGGTCTGGCTTTCAACCGTCGAAATTTGTCAGTGCTTGATGCTTATGTTTTTTAGTCAACATTGCTATATCAAATCTTAGAAGTTTTCACCTCTGAGATCCGAAAGAAATATTTTTACAAATATTTGAACATTCGGTTAAGATGAAGCTGCGTTTATAGATTAATGTTTTATATTTTAGCGTTTTATTAACGCTTAAATATAATTAAGTAAAATTTTAAACACTGAAAAAAGACGACAACCTCAGGCGGGAATCGAACCACGCACCTTCCGCATTCCGGGCGGCTGCCTTAACCACTTGGCTACCGAGGTCTGGCTTTCAACCGTCGAAATTTGTCAGTGCTTGATGCTTATGTTTTTTAGTCAACATTGCTATATCAAATCTTAGAAGTTTTCACCTCTGAGATCCGAAAGAAATATTTTTACAAATATTTGAACATTCGGTTAAGATGAAGCTGCGTTTATAGATTAATGTTTTATATTTTAGCGTTTTATTAACGCTTAAATATACTTAAGTAAAATTTTAAACACTGAAAAAAGACGACAACCTCAGGCGGGAATCGAACCACGCACCTTCCGCATTCCGGGCGGCTGCCTTAACCACTTGGCTACCGAGGTCTGGCTTTCAACCGTCGAAATTTGTCAGTGCTTGATGCTTATGTTTTTTAGTCAACATTGCTATATCAAATCTTAGAAGTTTTCACCTCTGAGATCCGAAAGAAATATTTTTACAAATATTTGAACATTCGGTTAAGATGAAGCTGCGTTTATAGATTAATGTTTTATATTTTAGCGTTTTATTAACGCTTAAATATACTTAAGTAAAATTTTAAACACTGAAAAAAGACGACAACCTCAGGCGGGAATCGAACCACGCACCTTCCGCATTCCGGGCGGCTGCCTTAACCACTTGGCTACCGAGGTCTGGCTTTCAACCGTCGAAATTTGTCAGTGCTTGATGCTTATGTTTTTTAGTCAACATTGCTATATCAAATCTTAGAAGTTTTCACCTCTGAGATCCGAAAGAAATATTTTTACAAATATTTGAACATTCGGTTAAGATGAAGCTGCGTTTATAGATTAATGTTTTATATTTTAGCGTTTTATTAACGCTTAAATATACTTAAGTAAAATTTTAAACACTGAAAAAAGACGACAACCTCAGGCGGGAATCGAACCACGCACCTTCCGCATTCCGGGCGGCTGCCTTAACCACTTGGCTACCGAGGTCTGGCTTTCAACCGTCGAAATTTGTCAGTGCTTGATGCTTATGTTTTTTAGTCAACATTGCTATATCAAATCTTAGAAGTTTTCACCTCTGAGATCCGAAAGAAATATTTTTACAAATATTTGAACATTCGGTTAAGATGAAGCTGCGTTTATAGATTAATGTTTTATATTTTAGCGTTTTATTAACGCTTAAATATACTTAAGTAAAATTTTAAACACTGAAAAAAGACGACAACCTCAGGCGGGAATCGAACCACGCACCTTCCGCATTCCGGGCGGCTGCCTTAACCACTTGGCTACCGAGGTCTGGCTTTCAACCGTCGAAATTTGTCAGTGCTTGATGCTTATGTTTTTTAGTCAACATTGCTATATCAAATCTTAGAAGTTTTCACCTCTGAGATCCGAAAGAAATATTTTTACAAATATTTGAACATTCGGTTAAGATGAAGCTGCGTTTATAGATTAATGTTTTATATTTTAGCGTTTTATTAACGCTTAAATATACTTAAGTAAAATTTTAAACACTGAAAAAAGACGACAACCTCAGGCGGGAATCGAACCACGCACCTTCCGCATTCCGGGCGGCTGCCTTAACCACTTGGCTACCGAGGTCTGGCTTTCAACCGTCGAAATTTGTCAGTGCTTGATGCTTATGTTTTTTAGTCAACATTGCTATATCAAATCTTAGAAGTTTTCACCTCTGAGATCCGAAAGAAATATTTTTACAAATATTTGAACATTCGGTTAAGATGAAGCTGCGTTTATAGATTAATGTTTTATATTTTAGCGTTTTATTAACGCTTAAATATACTTAAGTAAAATTTTAAACACTGAAAAAAGACGACAACCTCAGGCGGGAATCGAACCACGCACCTTCCGCATTCCGGGCGGCTGCCTTAACCACTTGGCTACCGAGGTCTGGCTTTCAACCGTCGAAATTTGTCAGTGCTTGATGCTTATGTTTTTTAGTCAACATTGCTATATCAAATCTTAGAAGTTTTCACCTCTGAGATCCGAAAGAAATATTTTTACAAATATTTGAACATTCGGTTAAGATGAAGCTGCGTTTATAGATTAATGTTTTATATTTTAGCGTTTTATTAACGCTTAAATATACTTAAGTAAAATTTTAAACACTGAAAAAAGACGACAACCTCAGGCGGGAATCGAACCACGCACCTTCCGCATTCCGGGCGGCTGCCTTAACCACTTGGCTACCGAGGTCTGGCTTTCAACCGTCGAAATTTGTCAGTGCTTGATGCTTATGTTTTTTAGTCAACATTGCTATATCAAATCTTAGAAGTTTTCACCTCTGAGATCCGAAAGAAATATTTTTACAAATATTTGAACATTCGGTTAAGATGAAGCTGCGTTTATAGATTAATGTTTTATATTTTAGCGTTTTATTAACGCTTAAATATACTTAAGTAAAATTTTAAACACTGAAAAAAGACGACAACCTCAGGCGGGAATCGAACCACGCACCTTCCGCATTCCGGGCGGCTGCCTTAACCACTTGGCTACCGAGGTCTGGCTTTCAACCGTCGAAATTTGTCAGTGCTTGATGCTTATGTTTTTTAGTCAACATTGCTATATCAAATCTTAGAAGTTTTCACCTCTGAGATCCGAAAGAAATATTTTTACAAATATTTGAACATTCGGTTAAGATGAAGCTGCGTTTATAGATTAATGTTTTATATTTTAGCGTTTTATTAACGCTTAAATATACTTAAGTAAAATTTTAAACACTGAAAAAAGACGACAACCTCAGGCGGGAATCGAACCACGCACCTTCCGCATTCCGGGCGGCTGCCTTAACCACTTGGCTACCGAGGTCTGGCTTTCAACCGTCGAAATTTGTCAGTGCTTGATGCTTATGTTTTTTAGTCAACATTGCTATATCAAATCTTAGAAGTTTTCACCTCTGAGATCCGAAAGAAATATTTTTACAAATATTTGAACATTCGGTTAAGATGAAGCTGCGTTTATAGATTAATGTTTTATATTTTATTTTAACTTCTAAGATTTGATATAGCAATGTTGACTAAAAAACATAAGCATCAAGCACTGACAAATTTCGACGGTTGAAAGCCAGACCTCGGTAGCCAAGTGGTTAAGGCAGCCGCCCGGAATGCGGAAGGTGCGTGGTTCGATTCCCGCCTGAGGTTGTCGTCTTTTTTCAGTGTTTAAAATTTTACTTAAGTATATTTAAGCGTTAATAAAACGCTAAAATATAAAACATTAATCTATAAACGCAGCTTCATCTTAACCGAATGTTCAAATATTTGTAAAAATATTTCTTTCGGATCTCAGAGGTGAAAACTTCTAAGATTTGATATAGCAATGTTGACTAAAAAACATAAGCATCAAGCACTGACAAATTTCGACGGTTGAAAGCCAGACCTCGGTAGCCAAGTGGTTAAGGCAGCCGCCCGGAATGCGGAAGGTGCGTGGTTCGATTCCCGCCTGAGGTTGTCGTCTTTTTTCAGTGTTTAAAATTTTACTTAAGTATATTTAAGCGTTAATAAAACGCTAAAATATAAAACATTAATCTATAAACGCAGCTTCATCTTAACCGAATGTTCAAATATTTGTAAAAATATTTCTTTCGGATCTCAGAGGTGAAAACTTCTAAGATTTGATATAGCAATGTTGACTAAAAAACATAAGCATCAAGCACTGACAAATTTCGACGGTTGAAAGCCAGACCTCGGTAGCCAAGTGGTTAAGGCAGCCGCCCGGAATGCGGAAGGTGCGTGGTTCGATTCCCGCCTGAGGTTGTCGTCTTTTTTCAGTGTTTAAAATTTTACTTAAGTATATTTAAGCGTTAATAAAACGCTAAAATATAAAACATTAATCTATAAACGCAGCTTCATCTTAACCGAATGTTCAAATATTTGTAAAAATATTTCTTTCGGATCTCAGAGGTGAAAACTTCTAAGATTTGATATAGCAATGTTGACTAAAAAACATAAGCATCAAGCACTGACAAATTTCGACGGTTGAAAGCCAGACCTCGGTAGCCAAGTGGTTAAGGCAGCCGCCCGGAATGCGGAAGGTGCGTGGTTCGATTCCCGCCTGAGGTTGTCGTCTTTTTTCAGTGTTTAAAATTTTACTTAAGTATATTTAAGCGTTAATAAAACGCTAAAATATAAAACATTAATCTATAAACGCAGCTTCATCTTAACCGAATGTTCAAATATTTGTAAAAATATTTCTTTCGGATCTCAGAGGTGAAAACTTCTAAGATTTGATATAGCAATGTTGACTAAAAAACATAAGCATCAAGCACTGACAAATTTCGACGGTTGAAAGCCAGACCTCGGTAGCCAAGTGGTTAAGGCAGCCGCCCGGAATGCGGAAGGTGCGTGGTTCGATTCCCGCCTGAGGTTGTCGTCTTTTTTCAGTGTTTAAAATTTTACTTAAGTATATTTAAGCGTTAATAAAACGCTAAAATATAAAACATTAATCTATAAACGCAGCTTCATCTTAACCGAATGTTCAAATATTTGTAAAAATATTTCTTTCGGATCTCAGAGGTGAAAACTTCTAAGATTTGATATAGCAATGTTGACTAAAAAACATAAGCATCAAGCACTGACAAATTTCGACGGTTGAAAGCCAGACCTCGGTAGCCAAGTGGTTAAGGCAGCCGCCCGGAATGCGGAAGGTGCGTGGTTCGATTCCCGCCTGAGGTTGTCGTCTTTTTTCAGTGTTTAAAATTTTACTTAAATCTAAATTTCTCAAGCAATTAAAAAGTTGATGTCCCTTACACACTGCAAATTTAGAAGAACTGTCCGTAAATTCACTTTTATGAGATAAATGTCCCTTACGCCCTAACTGTAATGGAAACAGTATTGTTATAAATACCCAAAGGTTTTGACAATGTCACAGTAAAATGTTGTAAAACTAATTAAAAAATTATAATAATGATGTAAGTAACAGCAACGCCAGAAATAAAACTAGAATTTACAGAAAATAGTCCTCATTACAGAATAATAATAACTGGTATGGCAATCTCTGGAATCAGTTTGTTATCTGTACCATGAGAAATTTGATGTCTGATAGCAATAAAAATTAAGTAATTAGCAAATGTTATACTTAATTCAATTAAAATCGCAGTGATAGTTGTTAGTAGTCGCCTTCTACGACTCCTACGGGAAGATCGGGTAGTCTAAGATCCGAGTATACAACGACCTTTACCGGGCCGGTTAATGGATGAAAAGTATTTTATATCAAATTTAATAAGTTAAAAAATATATTGCGAGTGGGTTGGCTGAAAAATTTCAGTCCAGTATATGATTAATTAAATATTTAAAAACTATTTTCTTTAAACATGCACTGGTTTGGATAATAGATAAATTACATAGGTATTAGATAACAATCGAAAGTATGAAGCCTATAGATTATGCAAACGTAAGGTTGACTATTTTTTTCCCGTCATAACTATTGGGTAGGCAGGCAGGTGTAAACAGGTAAGTCAATATTAGTAATTTGCAACCGCCTGGTTAATAAATAAAAATATATAAATGAAGATAATCTCATTACAAACACACACACGCCAAACCAGTACAATGTTTTTTTTTTTTGTAATATTGTATTATACATTATAGGTACCTACTGGACTGAAATTTTTCAGCCAACCCACTCGCGATATATTTTTTAACATATTAAATTTGATATAAAATACTTCTCATCCATTAATCGGCCCGGTGAAGGTCGTTCTATACTCGGATCTTAGACTTCCCTATCTGCCCGTGGGAGTCGTAGAAGGCGACTGAGGGATCAACCCAGAGGATGGGCAGCAGAATCAGGGATTACCACTATCATACTGCGATCGCCAACGCGCCTGCCTAGCGTGGCGATTATGGCAGCTTTCCCCCCAATGAATAACAGCACCAAACTCCGGCCCCTAGTCCACGGTGGCCCCGCTCACCCTAGCTACGGTAGCGGCCAAGGCAGCGACGGGACAGGAGGTCCTAAGAATCTCCGGCAGAGACCTGGCTACCGCCGACAACGAACTTTGGCCCTGGCAACCTACAACACGCTCACATTGCGGACCGACGAGAAGGTTTCCGAATTGGAGGAAGAATTGAGCAAGATACGGTAGACATTGTGAGATTATCTAAGGTCCGAAAAGAGGAGGAGGACTCGATAATCTTGAAGTCTGGTAACTTGCTCTATTTCCGGGAGGGCGAACATCTCTCCTAGGATGGTGTCTCGTTTATCGTTCACAGCTCTCTCGTGAACAACGTTGTCAAGACTGGAAGTGTGTCGTCGAGGGTAGCGTACCCCATACTCAGAATAACCAAACGGTATTCGTTAAAGATTATACAGGTATACGCTCCGACTACGGCACACCCCGAAGATTAGGTGGAGGCTACGTATGAGGATATCTCTAGAGCCATACAAATCTCCAAAATTTATTACACCGTTGTCATTAGACATTAACGCAAAAAAGGGCAAACGAAGCGGCGATGAGCTGAAAGTTGGACGATTTGGAGTTGGAATTTGGAACCACCGGGGCCAACTGCTGGCGGACTTTCTGGAAAGGGAGGGACTCTTCATGATGAAATCGTTTTTTAGGAAAGCTGAACACAACCAGTGGACCTGGCTAAGTCTCGTTGGTGCAACAAAAAATGAGATTGACTTCATCATTTCGACGAGGAAGCAAATATTCAATGATGTATCTGTGATCAACTCGTTCAAAACTGGTAGTGATCACCGGTTGGTAAGATGCACATTGAACATCAGTATCAAGCTGGAAAGACGTCGATTGATTAAGTTTACGCTCCGTCCTGTACCCATCCAAATTCAAAACACCGAAAACTTCCAGCTGGAACTGCAAAATTGCTTAGAATGCCTGAAATATTGCGTAGACGTGGACGATTACAACAACTTTGTGAAACTTTCCAAGCAGTTGGGTCTAAGTTCTTCAAAACTCACCGTACAAAGGACCCAAAAAGCTCTCGGACCATACTCTCAAACTGAAGGAAAAGCGGCGCGTGATCTTTCTACGTTCTTCGGATGATTCGTCTCAGCTTCGGCGTCTCAATAAGTAGATCTCGAAGTCTGACACGCGACACTCGCCGATTTAATCCTGACCGTTTGAAAGAAACAAAGGTTCAAAAGTGTTCGCAAGAGATTTGTATTGAGCAGAGCCAACTGACGACGCTGAAAACCGATGACGGCAGAACTGTCACGTCCGGGTCCGTAGTTCTGGGAGAGGTCGAGAAGTTCTATGGGCAGCTATACACATCAACGCGCCCACCTGTACAAAGCTTAGCTACAGACCCCCTAGAGCTAAGCTAACCCGACACTACACCGAAGATATCCCGGACATCAGCCTGTTCGAGATTGGTATGGCTCTCGATCAGCTGAGGAACAGCGAGGCATCGGGTGCTGACGGAATTACGGCTGACCTTCAGAAAGCAGGCGGAAGACCAGTACTAGCAGCTCTTCAGAGACTATTTAATTCCGTCGTACTCGGAGGTAGAACAGAAGCGTGGCATGAAAGTGTGGTTATAAGGCAACAAGACCGTACTGAGGATGTACAGACTAATTTAAAATGTGGTAAAACGCGCTTAGTAACTATCAATTCATTTTCTGCCTTTCGTTTATTTGTATATTGTAAAGTATAATTTTTTTCTGTATTTTTACAGTTATAAAAGACTTACAACTACAAAAACCCAGCATTACTTAGTTAGACTTATAGATGTAACTGACAAACATGTAATATTCGTTCTTCTTACGATTTTTAGACCAAATGTCGTAAGGGACTTCGTGTAAAATCTCTTCGATACTTACGCCAAATTATATTCTTAGTTTTACATTATTACTTTCCAAATTTTGTTGTAAAGGCATTCTATTTTTTTTGTGTAAACCTTACGACGTACATTATTGTCACCTTAAAGATCCTTACAACGTTCTGGAAACCTCAAAAATGATTATGATGACAAAATATGCCCTATACAACATGAGATTTAATATTTTTGTCACATACTACAAAGTGATAATCGCCGTAAATTCTAAACTGTAAGAGATAACAACATTTTAAATAGACAGATCGATAGAGAATTAAATTTTAAGTATAATGGTGCATCAAGTGTACTTACGACAAAATGTCCCTTACGACATTTGAAATTTCCACCGTCGAAATTAAGGATTCATACAACACATTTTAGAACATCTTCTGGCTCGGTATAGGTTAAAGTTTGTAGCCATTTAATTATTATATTTTTGTAGTATGAATGTTTTTTGAGTATATTATGTGTAAGCTTATTTAATTTTATCATAATATACAAGAAAGTTGACATTCTATAATAATAATAATAATAATAATAATAAGCTCTTGTCAACATGTCACGTCATTTTTTCTTTTATGTATTTTATTTTATTTTCTTACAAATCTTTTGACTAATTACTACAGTTTAACATTATATACACCAAGAAAACCTGCTGAAAGGAATTCAGCAACAATAAATACATAACAATAATTTTACAACGAACAAAACAATTATAATGAACTTGGCCAATGACGTGCACTGTCAACGCAAAATTCCAACAATATACATGATCAATTAAAAGAAAATATGATATTAAGAAGAGCAAGACGAAGCGCACGCCCTCCACCATCGCCTGCTCCGCCGACCTCAAGCTCCTCGTCTGATGATTTCACCAGAGACGAGTCGAGCAGCGCGAGCAGGCGATCGCCGCCGTCCCCGCCGCCACAACGACCTGCGCGACGTGGACGACCACCGCTGCCGGCACGCTTGGGATCAGTGGGGCCATCTGCCCCGCGTACGACCCCCGCTACCGGTGGTGTAGTGCGCCGCATGCGATGGACTCAACAAATAAATGAGAACTGCATGCGCGCCTACTATAGGGCAACAGAGGGAGGAATTAACCTTACTGCGTATCGTGTTAGGATGCTGTCTTTGTTTCAGGCCCTTGAACCGACCATAGGCGTGTCTGCCCAACGATTGTCGGATCAGGTGCGGGTGATCCAGCGTAACAACTTGCTGGATCAGTCAGCACTTGATCGGCTACGCCTGGAGTCACAACGTATTTGTGCTGCTTCTTCTTCGGTGCAGGATCGGCCTGCCCCACAATTACCGGCCGTGACGCCGGTTTTGGTGGCGCGAGTAGATCCGGTACCCGACGATGAAGATTTCATAAATACGAATGTAAGTACACAGGCGAATGAGCAAATGAGGAGCGCTTTGAACGATGCTATTCTACAGTATCGTGACACGCGTAACTCTAGGCCGCGTATACCTTGTTTGCCCACGAATAGACATAATTTGGCGTTAATGAGTGCCTTGAACGATTTACTGGTTCCTTATCTTGGAACCAGTGAAAGTTTAATTGATACCCACTCGATCCTTTATTGTGGGGCCATCACGGTGTGTCGCGTTGCTCGTGTCAAATTCCAGGATCCTGACCGAGTACCGCGGCGAACCGGGACTGCCCCTGCTTGGCAATTGAGGATCGAGGGGCGTATTAATAAGTTCAGGACACTCATTGCAAAGCTAATTTGCTTCAGAAATGGCAATAATCGGCCTCGCGTCATGCGATTCGTCACACAAGCCTTTGTTGGGACTGACGTTCGTCCGGAAAACTATATGGCTTGTGTGACGGAACGTATTGACTTTCTGAAGCAAAAAGTCTATGCGTGGGCAAACCGTATACGTCGCTACAGAGTGCGTGTGGACCGATACCAACAAAATCGCCTCTTTCAAAGTGACCAAAGAAAAGTATACAGACTTTGGGAAGGAGCTGATCAACGTGTGAGCGACGGGCGGCTACCAGATGTTGATGCCATGACTAATTTCTGGCGCAGCATTTGGTCGGTGCCCGTCGAGCACACGGAAGGTGAATGGATGAGTGTTGTCAGTGACGCGTGTGAACCTATCGAGACCATGCAGCCTATAAGTATTAGTACAGCTGACGTAAGTTGTGCAATCCGTACGGCCCAAAATTGGAAATGCCCAGGACCGGACGGAATGCACAACTTCTGGATCAAATGGTTTCGATGTTCACACGAGTTACTGGCAACGCAATTCCAAGAAGCCATAGAGCTCGGCTCACTCCCAAGTTTGTTGACTACTGGTGTCACTTTTCTGCTCCATAAATCGGGTAGTACCACGGAACCGAAAAATTATAGACCCATCACGTGCTTACCTACTTTATACAAGCTCCTTACATCCATTCTGAGAACAAAAATTAACGCGCACATTGTTGCAAACAATATTTTGGACAAGACTCAGAATGGATGTAGGGTTGGGTCCCGTGGTACTAAGGAGCTTCTCCTCATTGACATGACCATATGCCAGAAGGTCCGGCGTGGCAGAGGGACTCTCTCTACAGCCTGGATTGACTATAAGAAGGCCTATGATTCGGTGCCGCATTCATGGTTGGTGAGGATTTTAGAGTTATATAAAATTGATATAACTTTAAAATCCTTTTTGATATCATGTATGCGGCAGTGGACCACGGTCTTGAGTCAACCAGGATGTCGAGATAGTGTTTTTGCCACGCAGGATCTTATAAGGATAGAGCGTGGCATATTCCAGGGCGACAGTCTGAGTCCTTTATGGTTTTGCCTAGCTTTGAATTCTCTCAGTACTTTGTTGAGAAATTCAAAGTTAGGCTGTCAACTGCGGAGAGGGGGTGAAGTTATGTCGCACTTGTTGTACATGGATGACCTCAAGTTGCTCGCACCAAACCGCCAAGACTTGGTGAAACTGCTGAAAATTACTGAGACTTTCAGCAGTGCCATCAAGATGGAGTTTGGTGTGGATAAGTGTGCGGTTATGCATGTACAGCGTGGGAGAGTAGTAAATTCAACCAATTTACAACTCTCCGAAACGATAAACTTCAGATCTCTCTCCGAAGTTGAAACATATAAATATCTTGGTATGTCACAGTCTTTGGGTGTTGTGGATGGGGACATAAAACAGTCATTACGGGAGCGATTCTTTTGCCGCCTAAGAAAAGTACTTAACAGTCTTTTATCGGGTGGCAATAAGACGCGTGCTTTTAATGGCTGGGTTATGCCTCTACTCACATACTCCTTTGGCATACTAAGATGGACTCAGACCGAATTGGACGCCTTGGATAGAAGAGTCCGTCAAATGCTCACGACTTCCAGAATGTTACACCCGCGCTCATCTGTTATGAGGCTGTACATCCCGCGGAGATGTGGGGGTCGCGGCTTTTTAAATGCCAAGGACCTACATAACCGTGAGGTGTGCAGTCTTAGGGATTATTTCCTTAACAGTGAGTGCGGGATGCATTTGGAGGTCGTGGCAGTTGATAGACACTTTACGCCGCTCTCCTTGGCAACAGAAAACTGGCGCAAACCAGTGGTGCTAAGCACTCTCGATCGCAAGGATATATGGAAGAGCAAGGTGCTACACGGGCGCTACTATCGGGCTCTGACTGGGCCTGATGTAGATTTGCCTGCCTCGGTGAACTGGCTACGTTTCGGTGACCTTTTTGGGGAAACCGAAGGTTTTGTCTGTGCTATTGAAGATGAAGTTATCAAGACGAATAACTACCGGAAATATATAATGAGGGACGGTACGGTCGACATCTGTCGGGCATGCCGCCGTCCGGGAGAATCACTCCGACATATTATTTCCGGTTGTTCTCATCTTGCTAACGGAGAGTATTTGCACAGACACAACCAAGTAGCCAGAATAATTCACCAGCAACTTGCTCTTCGATATGGCCTTGTTGAATCAGAGGTGCCGTACTATAAGTACGCACCTGCGCCAGTTCTCGAAAATGGTCATGCAACGCTCTACTGGGATCGCTCTATCATCACGGACAGGACTATTGTCGCTAATAAGCCTGATATCGTGGTGATCGACCGATCTCAGCGCCAAGCAATATTGGTTGATATCACCATACCTCATGACGAGAACCTCGTGAAAGCCGAGAAGGACAAGCTCAGTAAGTACCTTGACTTGGCTCACGAGGTTACCGCCATGTGGGATGTGGATTCAACCATTATTGTACCGATAGTCGTTTCGGCACACGGCCTTATAGCGAAGAGCCTCGATCAACACCTAGAGAGGCTCTCGCTGAAAGGTTGGGTCAAGGGTCAGATGCAAAAGGCAGTACTCCTTGACACGGCACGTATTGTCAGGAGGTTCCTCACTCTGCAGCCCTAACCACCGATAGCTTGGGTCTATCCCCGCTGCCGGTGGCAACCTAGGTTAAGTTTTTTATAATATTTTATATTGTAAATATGTTTTTTTTTATATAAAATATTGTAAAAAATTTTACTTAAGATTATATTTTAAATAAAGAGCATAATAATAATAAAAAAAAAAATTGACACCGCTCAAACAAGACGTCTTTTTGGAAAATTTTCTTTTTATATTGCAATTTTGCTTTTTCCACCCTTTACGACAGCCAAAACAGTCTAATATAACTAAGTAAACAATGCCACAAAAAAATCAAAAAAGAAATAGTGCTAAAACCAGCAACAATTTATAATATTTGATCTACACCTATTTTTATGCATTTGACATTAATGTCATCATTGTCAACAATACTACAAGATTACAAGCAAATGTGATAAAAATGACAACAAGATCCCAAAAACGTCTAGCGGAATCTACTAGCGCACACCCACCACCTCCGCCCGTCGCGTCATCTCCCAGCTCATCGTCGGAGGACGACTTCGTCACTCCCATGGAGGGCAGCTCGTCGAGTGATGACGGCGGGCCTACGCCGCCGCCGCCGCCACCACCACCTGCGCGACGACGAGGACGGCCACCGCTGCCGGCACGCTTGGGGCCTGTGGGGCAATCTGCTCCGCGCCCGGCCCTCGCTACCGGTGGTGTAGCGCGTCGCATGCGATGGACACAGTCTATGAATGAGAACTGCATGCGCGCCTACTACGGGGCTACAGAGGGAGGAACTAACTTGACCGCGTACCGCGATAGGATACTGCCTCTGTTTCAGTCCCTTGAACCAGCCGCCGTCGTCTCTGCACAACGACTATCGGATCAGGTGCGGGCCTTCTAGCGGCTCAAGTTGTTGGATGACTCTACGCTTGATCGACTGCGTCTGGAGGCGTTACATATTCATACTACCTTTACTTTAGCGCGGGACCCGCATGTTGCGTTGTTGACGCAGGGGCCGACAGGCTCGGCTTCGACGACTGCCCTGACGGATCCCGCACTGGACGTAGATGATTGTATGAATACGAACGTAAGTACCCAGATTAATGAGCAATTGAGGAGGGCTTTGGAAGACGCAATTTTGCAATATCGTTCCACCGACTCTAGGCCGAGACTACCACGCTTGCCAACGAATAAACGCAATCTGGCATTAATGGGAGCCCTAAACGTTTTGCTAGTCCCCTATATGCGGACTAGCGAAACATTAGTTGATACACACTCGATTTTGTACTGCGCTGCCATAGCGGCGTGTCGCATCGCTCGTGTTAAGTTTCCGGACACTGACCGAGCACCGCGACACCCAGCTGTCCCCGCGTGGCAAAAAAGAATCGAGTGTCGTATCAACTCGTTTAGAACTCTCATTGCAAAATTAATATGCTTCAGAGGGGGCAATCATCGTCCACGAGTCATGCGTTTCGTGAACCAGGCCTTTGCTGGGACCGGGATTAGACCCCGGGACTACATAGCTTGTGTCACGGAGCTCATTGACTTTCTGAAGCAGAAAGTTTATTCGCTGGCAAGCCGTATTCGTCGCTATAGAGCGCGTGTTGATCGATATTGTCAAAATCGCCTCTTTCAAAATGACCAAAGGAAGGTGTTGGAGTTGGGAAGGAACCGACCAATGTGTGAGCGACGGGCAGTGTCCAGATGCTACTACCATAAATAACTTTTGGCGTAGTATGTGGTCGGAACCAGTCGAACACACTGAGGGTGATTGGATTAGCGTCGTTGAGCGTGCGTGTGAATCTATCGAATCCATGTGGCCTGTGACCATTAGCCCCGAAGACGTTAGTTGTGCGATCCGTACGGCTCAGAACTGGAAAAGTCCTGGACCGGACGGGTTGCATAACTTTTGGATAAAATGGATTAGATGCTCACACGACTGCTTAGCGACGCAATTCCAAGAAGCCCTCGAGGTCGGTTCCTTGCCAACATTTATGACAACCGGTGTCACCTTCCTGCTCCACAAGTCCGGTAGTACTACGGAACCGAAGAACTATAGACCCATCTCATGCTTGCCGACGCTTTACAAGCTCCTGACATCCATTCTGAGAATTAAAATTAATTCGCACATTGTTGCGCACAATATTTTGGCTCCCACTCAGAATGGATGTAAGGTTGGGTCTCGTGGTACTAAGGAGCTCAACAACAACAAAGGGGCTCTCTCCACCGCCTGGATTGACTATAAGAAGGCCTATGATTCGGTGCCTCATACCTGGTTGGAGAGGATCTTAGAGCTGTATAAAATTAATACAACTCTGAGATCTTTTCTAGGTTCTTGTATGAGACAGTGGACCACAGTCCTTCGTCAACCGGGTGGTGGAGACAGCCCGTCTGGTCCGCAGGACTTCGTAAGGATTAAGCGAGGCATCTTCCAGGGTGATAGTCTGAGTCCGTTGTGGTTCTGTCTAGCCCTGAATCCTCTTAGCACATTGCTAGAGGATTCAGGGCTGGGCTATCGGCTTAGGAGGCAGGGTGAAGTTATTTCGCACTTGCTGTACATGGATGACCTCAAACTATTTGCACCGAAACGTCATGAATTGGTGGCGTTGCTGAAATTCACTGAGACTTTTAGCAGCGCCATCAACATGGGGTTCGGTGTAGACAAGTGCGCGGTCATGCACGTACAGCGGGGGAAAGTTGTAAATTCTACGAATTTGCAACTTTCTGAGACGATGACTTTCAGATCTGTCTCCGAAGCCGACACCTACAAATACCTTGGTATGTCACAGTCATTGGGTATAGAGAGTGAGGGTATAAAACAGTCGATGAAAGAACGCTTCTTTGGTCGCCTGACAAAGGTACTTAACAGTCTTTTGTCAGGAGGCAACAGGGTGCGCGCTTTCAACGGCTGGGTTATGCCTTTACTGATATACACCTTTGGCATACTAAGGTGGACTCAGACCGAGTTAGACGCCCTGGACAGAAAGGTTCGACAGCAACTGACATTACATCGCATGCTCCACCCACGCTCGTCTGTTATGAGACTGTACATCCCGCGGAAATGGGGTGGTCGAGGCTTTTTAAATGCCAAGACCCTCCACAACCGTGAGGTGTGCAGTCTTCGAGAACATTTCCTCAACAACGAGTGTGGGATGCATCGTGATGTGGTGTCGGTTGACAGGACCTTTACGCCTCTCTCCTTAGGCAAAGAGAACTGGCGCAAGCCTCAGGTGCTGAGCACCGAGGACCGCAAGGACGTATGGAAGAGCAAGGAGCTGCACGGCCGGTTCTATCGAGCCTTAACAGGGCCCGATGTGGACCTGCTCGCGTCGGTGAACTGGCTACGATTCGGGGACCTCTTTGAGGAAACCGAAGGTTTTATCTGTGCAATTGCGGACGAAGTTATCAAGACGAACAACTACCGGAAGTATATCATGAAGGACGGTACGGTCGACATATGTCGAGCATGCCGCCGTCCCGGAGAGTCACTCAGGCATATTATTTCCGGTTGTTCTCATCTTGCTAACGGCGCGTACTTGCACAGACACAATCTTGTAGCCAGGATCATTCACCAGCAACTTGCTCTTCAATACGGTCTTGTTGAGTCCGAGGTGCCGTACTATAAGTACACACCTGAGTCAGTTCTCGAAAATGGTCGTGCTTTGCTCTATTGGGACCGATCGGTTATCACGGACAGGACTATTGTTGCCAATAAGCCTGACATCGTGATAATCGATCGGTCCCAGCGGCGGGCAGTGCTAGTCGACATCACCGTCCCACATGATGAGAACCTCGTGAAGGCTGAGAAGGACAAGCTGAGCAAGTACCTTGACTTGGCTTACGAGGTTACCGCCATGTGGGATGTTGACTCGACTATAATTGTCCCGATAGTCGTATCTGCGAACGGCCTAATAGCGAAAAGTCACGACCAACACCTCAAGAGACTCTTGCTAGACGGCTGGATCAAGGGCCAGATACAAAAGGCGGTACTTCTTGACACGGCACGCATCGTCAGGAGGTTCCTCTCTCTGCAGCCCTAACCACCGGTAGTTTGGGCCCTGCCCCGCTGCCGGCGGCACTCTAGGTTTAGGTTTTTTATAATGTTTAATGTTTTATAGTAGTTTTGTTTATTATTTTTATATGGAATATTATAAAAAACCTAGATTTATGGAAAGAAATAAATACGAGAATAATAATAATAATCATTTAATTCTGGCAACAAAATGTACAGATGGTAAATTACATAGGCCCATATAATATATACCTTACAGACTAACATACATACAAATAAGATACAATGTTTTGTTAGTAAATAACTTAATAACTAACGTTAGTATTATTTAATTGGCACCTGCGGTACCAACTCGGTAGCAACAGGCAGCTTCCCTCGGAAACGCCTGTAGACTACACCCTTAGGCCAGAAGTCCTCCTTCAAAAAGATGTCCAGCTTTGATGTCGGGATTCGCACCACAAACGCCTTGAAGCTCGTGTTATGGCGCGACTCCAGCTGTCCAATCCTCAAATTGAAGTTAGACTTCATGCGAATGTACTCTGCAACCTCCTGCGATGTGGTGGTGTAGTGCAGGCGGGACAGGTACACAGCCGTGATCGGTGTCGCGGCACGCAGCAGGAAGGCGGGCCCTGTCGGTGCACTACCGCAGCGGTTCTAGCTCGCTCGCTGACGACGACGCTTCTTGCTTCGAACCTCGACGAAGCCATCCTCGTCTTGATCCGGGAGCGCGACGTTTTGTGGAGCGGCCTTTGTCTCGGCGACAGGTCGCTGCGACCGTGTTTTTGCCTTAGCGGCAACAACAGCGGCGAAATCACGGCGTCGGCAGTTGACGGGCGCACACGTGATAGGCGCATGCGTCGTCACGGCCGGCGCTGCGTGCAGCGAGGCGGCGGCGGCGGCGGCAGGCGGGGGGTAAAGATTGCGCTCGCGGCTGACAGCTGCGCCGGCGGCGCTCGGCTAGGCTCGGGTCGTATCGGAGACGGGGCCGAAACTGCTGACTTGCAGCTCGACATCGACGTATCGAGGCAGGCCCCTCGTCGAGTGTTGACTTATGTGCCCGCGATCGATGACCTACTTACCGCGAGCGATTCGCGTAAAAAATCAACTTCCTTGCGCAACTCACTCACGGTATTTTCGGATGTCTGAAATTTCAGCATCACTTCAGCCAAACCCGCCTTTAGGGACACGATGTCCTTCAGGAAGCAGGTGACGTCTACAAGGTCGAAGGTGACGGGAGGCAACTTGTTGAGGTCTCTCGCCACAAACGTCGGCATGTCATCTGGATCGGTTGCCTTGATCAGTGTTATGATCTCATGCAGACTCTTCTGCGTCCCGTCTCGTCTCCGGGACACCATCTGGTCGCTCTTGCCGACAGACTCGTAGAGCAGCTTCTTCGCACCAGCCACCTCATCTTCACTGAAGCTGGACTTGCAAATTTGCACTGCGCTCACCTCGTCCATGACGTCCAGCTTTTGTTGCAGGAACGCCAGGAGTTCATTTGCCACGAGTTTGTCACTCATGACGTTAGTCGAGCAGCGGCATGCGCCGCGCTACGCGTAATATTATTTATTGTAATTTGATGCGTCTGCACCGATCCGCATCGCTTACACGACGGAATTGTTGAGCTGCAAATATAGTCCAGGGGGGTTTGGTTTGGACAGCAACCATTTTATTTCTTTTATTTTGTTTATTTGGGTCGAAGCCTAATAATTTATGTTTTTTTAGGATTACATGAAGAATAAAAAGCATATAGTCCAAAAGCCTCCATCCGAGTAATGGCCTTGTTAGACGAAGGGTCGACCATATGGTCGAGGTCGATAACAAGCGATATCGCTTCTAGACTCTTCCGTCGCGAAGAAGATCGGAGCGCAGGGAGAAACAGAAAAACTTATCATCGAGACAGTCGGAGGCAAAGGTATACGAACCAACGACTCTCAAAGGGTGCAGATTAAAATAAGAAGCGCTGACCGACGCGACAAAAGGCCGATTGAAGTAAGATCTATTAATCATTTAAAGCTGCCCAAACAAGGGGTACACAGTGAAATGGTAAGGAAATGCTACCATCTGCAAAACATCGAGAACCAGCTAGTTTACGAAAAAGAAGAGCCGCGCCTACTGATTGGGCAAGATAACTAGGGACTTATAGTTACAAGAAAACTAAAGAAGGGTAAAGTCTCAGAGCCAGTCGCATCGCTCACTAGGCTGGGTTGGGTTTATGGCAGGCATGGTCGTGATAGTGACGCCAGAGACAGCGTTCCAGTCAAGTTCGTCAACCACAGCAGATTGGTAAAACACGACACAAATACCTTAGTCAGACGCCACTTTAAGATCGAGTCCATAGGAGTACCGCCACGAGGACGTCCAAGCATTGACGACCTCCTTGGTCGAGTGGTTTTTACACCGGGTTTTCATGGTGTCGCCATCTCTGAGGTCCCGGGTTCGATCCCCGGTCGGGTCAATTTAGAAATTACTGTTTTTCTAAATTGTCTCGGGTCTGGGTGTTTTTTCTATGTTTATGTATATTTATCCGTTATCTTACCATATAAACGAGTTTCACGAGAATACTCATCTTGGTCTAGATAATTGGTGTGAGCGTAAACAAAATTTATAATTGACGTCGTCCAGGAAGCGATAAAGGCTGAACAGGAAACCACGAAGAGGCTACTAAGCAGAAAAAATCATAAATCGGCAATTGAATTTCAAGACAAAGCCCAATTTGGAAAGACTTTTATAAAAAAGAAATGCAAAGAAAACAATCTGAATTAAAATGCAGCAAAATTCAAGAAAGAATATCCGGCAGTAGTGGAAGCTATAAGAGTAAATCCTTACCGGGACCTGCAGAATTTCGCAACGAGAAAAGGCCAGAAGAGTAGCGAAGGAGATGCAGGAGACCCATGCAAAGGCCGGTTTCCACTTAGAAGGGTGCGGTAGCAGCGAATCTGTAATCGCCGCATATACCGGATCAACAAAGATTTCCCTCAAGAATCAAGAAAGAAGCAAAGCGAGGGTTACTGCCCGCGTGCCTATAGATAACCAGTAAGGGAAATGCAAGCTTGTAAACGCCGCCAGCATAGATGATATTTGGAAGCTCAAAAGTGCGCGTCCTAGTTCCCGCAACGGCGGACGTCGCCACCTCAGGATGGAGAGCTTCGCACTGCGGGGGAGACTGTTGGCGACGCATCATAATAATACTTTTTAAAATAAGATTTTAATAAATAGGTATGTGTGTAAAAGAAACCGGTCATAGAAAGCTCCAGAATAGCTCAGAGAAGGTTTAGGAACACATAGAAAGTTTTCGAACTTTCTGGAAAATTCTAGGAAAGCTGTGGAACTTTCTAGAAAAGTATAGGCACGTTTTTAGAATGATATAGAAACATCTAGAAAGTCGTAGAACTTTCTAGAAAGCTGTGGAACTTTCTAGAAAAGTATAGGTACGTTTTGATAGAACTTTCTAGATGTTATAGAAACATCTAGAAAGTTGGAATGTTATAGAACTATCTAAAACCGTTTTCTACACCTATAAACCTTTTAACCGCCTCTGTGGTCTAGTGGCTAAGCTACCGGTTTCAGACCCAGAGGTCCCGGGTTCGATTCCCAGCGGGGGGTACATCTTTGTGTGCTCGGTTTGGTTGGTGGTAGGGCTGTCAAGTCCGCCTGGCTAGCTACCACCATCTTATCTTAGCTTAGTTAAGAAAGAGTTCAAGTCGCAAGAATCCAGTGCGCTTTTACAATTCGGTAGAATAGAAGCCGATTGTTTATTTTGTCTCACTACAAACGTTCTCGAGTCAACAAGTTCAAGTCGCAAGAATTCATTGCGCTTTTACAATTCGGTAGAATAGAAGCCTATTGTATAGTCAGTGTTACTTCAAATATTCTCGAGTTAACATCTGTGTTACCAAGAGTTTAAGTCGCAAGAATTCAGAGCGCTTTTACAATTCGGTACAATGGAGGCTTATTGTTTAGTCAGTGTCACTCACGTCAAACTTTCAAGTGTGTAAGACGCAAGAATCAAGTGCGCTACTATTCGGTAGAATAAAAACCGATTGTTTTGAAAGTATTCAGTCTTCAATCGGACACCGAACGATACAGTACTATTCTGTGACTCTACTCTGCAAATCTAAGGAAAAATAAAGGAAAAAAATAGATATTACAAGACTTTTGTTGACCGAAGAACAGGTACAATCAGACCCAAGATCTACAAGACTTCTCTCGGCAACCTTGTCCCAGCCAGCTCGTAAGAAAATAGTCATAAAATACAGTCCACTACCCGACGGACTGTAGTAGTTTAGTCTGGCTCCTGCAGTCTCTATCGACAGAACGCGTCATAGAGCTGCCGCCGCCGTAAGATACGCCCGCCGTTCGCCACAATTTTTGGCGTGACAGATGGTGAGCCCATCGCCGCTCTACCCTGTTAAATGTGTGTGCAGTCTTTAGACCGTTAGTCGCCTTTTCGACAACCAGGGGAAGAGGGAGGGTGGTAGTACTTTCACCGCTTCGCGATACGGTAAATTTCTACATCTTTTATTTTCCGCATTTCTCTCTTATTACATACTACTAGCGGCCCGCCTGCGCCTTCGTCCACGCTAGCTTAGAAACACCGTCTTACTTCAGCCATTTTGTACAAAATAACTACAAATTATAAACTAAAACCATTCTCAGTTCTCGCTCTTTCTATTAGTGAAAATCGCGTAAAAATGCATTGCGTGGTGTCGACGCCTGTTAAGGGCGTCGAGCATACGACGGTTGGGAGGAGGAGAATTAAGGGAAAGAAGGAATAGGCTTCCTTGAGCTGATCCGGGAGAACGGCAGGCCCGCTGGCAGGGCACGGCAGGGCAAAAGGGCAGGCTTCTCGTTGTTCCCACACTTGTATGCACCTCACGATCTTCAATATGACGGTACGAGCTGATGACGCGTCTGTGGCGAGTTATGGAAGCGTACGCGCGCGCGCGGGGCTTAATTTCGACGGTGTCACTTCTAATGCGCTTAATGCCTTTATCACACGCACGAGTAGAACGGCGAGATAACGCTTGGCCTAGTAAGTAGAACGGGAGCCGAGCTCGTCGTTTTGTTCTACCGAGGGCACGGCCGAGCACTCAGCACTATGTTAATACGTACCGAGTACCCGTTTGCTCAAGGTAGAAGGGATGGGAACACGTGGTTTAGGAGAATAGAGCGTAGCCACAGACACAAGAAATCGGCAACTGTACTTTAGAATATGTAATGATAATGATAAAATGATTCCTTATCCGATCTTTCAACGTAACACACTTATACACCCCACATAAAACACTTCTGAGAGATCTCATTTCTACTATTCTCTTTTTAATTTCTTACTCATAGTTTAAAACGTTAAATATAAATGTAAGTAAGTACATAATTTGAAATGTGGGTGATATAAAATTATGTTGGTTCTTTATTAACATAGATGTACTCGTAAGTAAGTAGGAATTAACTAAAAACACCTACATTAATTTTATAAAACAAATCCGTGCTCGCGTTGTTGCAGCAACTTTATCGAAGCAAGGGGGTTAATTGTCTTAATTTAACACCTATCGCATCGCAATACCTTTCAAGTACAAGTAGGTACATTGCTTTTCTAGGTTGCATAGTCAAAACGAATTTTCAAATCATCAAATTATCAGAAGCAATGTACTTGTACTAGAAAGATATTGCGATAGATGTTATAGATATTGAAGTTATACAAAACGCCCGCAAAACTGGAAGAAAACAAACTTTTTTTTATTCTTTGTGGTGGATGTCCCTTGAGTTTCAGTAAATAAGTGGGACTTTACATTATTCAAGGACTTTACTAAGTTTACTTTACTTAACAAAGGGTCTTACGCGAACTTCATAAAAGAGTTTAAAAAGTCACTATGCAGAATTTTGTTTCTTTTCTTACGGTCGCGATCTCGCGTATACTAACAATTCTTCGTCAAAACACAGATTGCAACGAACTGCCAACATGACGATTTACTTTCCCGCCTAATACAAGTCCCTTCTCTCTCTAACACTTTTCGGCAATAAAATGTTTACTAGAAAAAAAACAACCAGCCTCAGGAAAACACAAATGGGATTTGGATTGCCGGTCCACTGCTGTTTTTTTCTAGTAAACATTTTATCCTATATCTATATAGTATTGTGATTGCAAACATTTCAATAATAAAGATACTTTACGGCGATATTCACTGGCGCAGGCGTATACGCACAGAACCGTGCGCGTAGCTCGTGTGCAAGCTAATGGCTGGTTTACACGTTGCGAGTTGCTGGCCTGACAGTAGGCAGCTGCTCGCATTTTAAACTCGCATGCTAGTAGCTCGGCTCGCCTTTGCTGTCTACACGACACCTATGCTGCTGTCCAGTCTTGCGAGTTGCCGCGATGTCGAGTGAACGTCTTATAAAAAAAAAACGGTGATACGCTCTATATGACAACAATATTATTATCGAAATAATAAATAATAGTTATTATCGAAACAATTCCATAGGTTTTCTTGCTCTCTGTATAATTTCATGAATGAAATATTATTATTCGAAGACCATATATCCTTCGCCATTTTGAATTCGATACACACAGTAGCTTGCCATTAGTCAGTGCGAGCAGGGTCTACGCGTCTAAACAATGCGAGCGACGGCCAAGCTGCTGTCATACATGTGCGAGTTGCTGGCGCAAGAGCAACCGATTGAAAAAATGTTGAAGTAACTCGTATGCGAGCTACTGTCCACGTGCACGTGCGAGTTACTCGTTAGTGACGTCCAAACAGTGCGAGTTACTGCAGTGCAGCTACTCGGTAGGCTGACTCGTACGCTAGCTCGCACTGTGTAAACTAGCCTTAAATTATTGCCGTAACTTACTGACGCGCGACGTCACGTGATGAGACGGGACGCCAGCGGGACGGGACTGCACACGCGCCGCACTCACTGCACATGTATGATTCGCCCGTGTCGCTGCGCCGCATGCCGTCCGGCGACCGTGCGGTTGCCGGTTGCCGTGACAAAAGTAAAAGTGACGCGCGTGTAAGGTCGTGAGCCGGGAGTGAGTGACTGCTGCTTTCCCATTTTAAAGTTTGCGATACACAACTGTCACACTTGAAAGTTTTAAAATGAATTGTTTCATCCATGATTGAAACACACCGAGAGGCCGATATTTACAGAAACTAGTCCTTTTACGGCCGGCGCCGGCGGCGGCGCAGCGGCGGCGGGCGCCGGGCGGTGTCAGGATCCTCGCGCGCGTGTCTCTACTGTTGGCAGGGTCGCCATGTAAGGTCGTGAGCCGGGAGTGAAATAATACACATGAGTGCTGGATAAATACTGAATATAATTTATTGATACATGCCTTTTAAATAGATAGTCTTACATACTAACTCCATACATCACACGCGCACGGGCAGCTGATAACCGTTCGCGGAATGGGTATTTGACGTCAATTGGAGATCTGAAACACTTTCCAATTGTTCCTCTGTATGAGTAGTTTTGTATTAAGAAGCCTTGGTCCGCACTACGTTTGAGTTTATATTATTATGTAGCGTGTAGGTACACACGGCGTCAGATCAACCTACCCTAAACTGTCAAATTTCTCCAATCAATATTGTTCCTTAAAACCAAACAATAAAGTTCAAAATTGATTGTAGAAATCTGACATTTTTGGGTAGGTTGATCTGACGCCGTGTACATTGCTTCACTAGTTTGAACATTTTAAAATTCGTTCTTACTAAGCAAAGTAGTTAACTAATTACGATTTTTTTTATAGATAATCATTTTATTATATTTATTTTGACTTATTTTGGATAGGCAGTAAAATTGTAATTAATTAAATTTTAATTTAGTGAATTCATTGGGTATTTTTTTCAATCAATTTAATTATGTATTTAATCTGATTATAATACATAAATCTGATACTAAGTGGTCAATTTTATTATTAGGTTTATAGTAAAACATCACATAATAAATATTTAATTTATAATAAAAATATTAATAGGTATTTTGCCTATAACGCAATGAAGATCCACATCAAATAAAAAGTTAAATCGTACTATTTTTGCTACTTTGTTCAATACTTGTTTTATTCTAAAGTCAACCTCGATTTGCACTGGTGTTACGAAACCAAAATACTAAAAGATTTTAAATTATTTTAAAACTTCAAAGTACCTACGAAAGATTTCAACGCGCGGAGCTACGAACGCTACGAGAGTTGACAAAAAATGCAATGGCGCGCGCCGTAGACGCCGAAAATAAAAGTGATATCATATTTTTTATATTCTTAGATTAAAGAAACAGTTTAATTTTGTATTGCCTTCTGTTAATTTGGATATGGAATAAACTCTATTACATTCATACATTCCGCTGTTTCCCGGCGGGGTAGGCCTCTGCCTACAGAGAGCCACAGTTATTAATTTTCTACGTTACTCACACACTTCTGTTGCTTTGCGTTATTGTAAATAGTGTTAACATAACACAATACAGTTTTTTACGGTTTAACTCGCGTTTAATTTACTACATTACATAGTTTTTTATATTATCCTGACGTTTCGAACCCTTTACAGGGTCCGTGGTCACAGGGAGACTGAGGTGTTGGTCGTCTCATAGTTAGAAGTTATTTGCCTACCGTCAATCATTTTTATATTTAACCGGGTGCGTTCAAGTTTACGCAATACGAGCTAACAATATTTTTAAGTCTGGCAATGTGTTGCTGTTGGGGCTGGGATTTGATGACCTGTATAATAAATAAATAAATAAATAAAATAAAATAAATTTTGTTTACGCTCACACCAATTATCTAGACCAAGATGAGTATTCTTGTGAAACTCGTTTATATGGTAAGATAACGGATAAATATACATAAACATAGAAAAAACACCCAGACCCGAAATCAATTTAGAAAAACAGTTTTTCTCTAAATTGACCCGACCGGGGATCGAACCCGGGACCTCAGAGATGGCGACACCATGAAAACCGGTGTACAAACCACTCGACCAAGGAGGTCGTCGGTGTATGATGAGGTCCCAGGCAGGTAGTAAATTCCAACCATCCTATCTATTGGAATTTAGATGTTTTTTGATTTCATTAGCCTCGCGTATCATCCTAGAGATGAATCGTTATTCCTTGGCGAGTATTTGAGGTTTGTCAAATCTGATGTAATGGTTGGGTCCTTTGAGAGCATGTTCACACACTGCAGACTTATTTTCGTGCCTATGCTTGACGTCGGCTATATATTCTTTTACGCGGGTTCCTACACTTCTGTTTGTTTGCACGATGTATGAAAAAAAGTGTTTCATTTCAATGTGTAGTGCTTGTTTAAACCTCAGAAGACAATATATAAATAGTGTTTTTAAAGTCTAGTAATGCCCGTCGTTTAGCATCAGGCGAGAAGGTCAAGCATGAGACTTAGCGCTTCGATTAACAAAAATGTTAAATTCATAGATCGAATTTCAAAATATTGCATACTGTTATTTAGAAAGATATTAGACCTTATAAAAAACATACCTTTTAAAAAAATAGACCACCTTACAGAAAACAACAATAAAACAGGACATTACATAATTAACTACTTTCTTGGCTTTTAATATTCTACTTGTTCTATGAAATTGTGTATTTACTAAAAACCATGGACTTACAATACAGACAGACATATTCCATAGTCAAATACATAGCAGTCCATGTTAAGAACCAAGCAAAGGACATAATTTTTTACTATGGGGCTTGGTACTAAATTCCAAAGTCTTTTAACTTGACTCCAATGTATATATACTTGAAGAATACATTATTATCAACATATTTATGACCGTTTTATTAATTTAAAGACCTTCTTTTTTATATAAATTAAAAACCAAGATTGATTTCTACTCGAAAATGGCAACATTATAGTAGGATTGTGACACTTTATGTTATTATTATTATTGCTTAATTAATGGCTTCGCGTTTAGCATTAAACCAATTTCAAGTGGTTTAAAATTATTTTTAGTACATTTAGTATTGTACGGTAGATTGAATTAAAATGGAGTCTCCCAACACGTGTTGTTGCGAAAAGAACACGGGAGAAACTCCAAAACACTTTATGTTATTAAAAATGAAAAAGTGACGCTTGTCTGACGTTTTTTATGTCAATAAGCATCGTAGACAGATGTCAGACTGTCAGCCGCCAGACCATTCCCGGCCGCGCTTTCATTGTGTTATTTGGGTGTATCTTTGCTAGCATTTAGTTATGACGTGTGCAACTGTGCATGCCAGAAATAGCTCTATTAGATCTAATACAATTTATTCACGTAATAACTTTTTGTGCCGCATTTCAAGCAAATAAAGATTGATTGATTGTTTTACGATATTTTTAAAAACCGATTCATGTCTGAGTTTCTCTACAAGTTATCTATAAGTCAAGATTGGCAGTATTAATGTTTAAAAATCTTCTTTTCTGGTAAGCAAGTAATTTTTAATCTACTTAAAAGTTAGTAAGAATGATTTGTTTATTGATTATAATGGAGTTTTCTTAAAAATGTATTAGTTGATATACGGGCGTTTGGTAACAGGTATAATATTTATTAATTTTATTTCGGTCGATTAGTGTTTAATTTCGCAGTTTTGTATGGAACGGATGATTTCGTTTTCGCAATTTCAGATTTGCCCCACACGAATAGTGGTTCTTTGATATAATGGCCTAGTAACGGGATTATATACCTATCACAATTACAATACAACTGACTCACATCTTCGAAAGTATAGTGAAAATATCATATATATCTAGTGCCAGAACAAGTGATATTTGAAAGTGTGGATAGGTATATCTTGACTCGGTCACTTTATTAGCATATTGCTTTGTCGTGTTTCGCGCCGAGACACGGGTTTGTAATAACAAAAGTGGGCATATACAGTAACCTTTTATGAGAGGTTTTTCTATGTGTTGTTGTAGGATCTTAAGTACGATTACCGAAATAAATTATTTTTAGTTAAGTAACTAACTGTTGCTACGAACATTATTTATAATTGTGGATAGAGATATAATTCACATGATGAGAAGTAATTAAATGGTTCGCCATTATAAATAATTCCATAAATCTGCTCAATTTTAAAAAAATATATACAGTGCGTCCCACGGATATGCCACAAGGAGGGAAAGTACCTTGAATATTGTAGATGGAATATTTTACTGAAAGAAGACATTATTTAAATTAAAAAAAAAACAATTTAAACTGCATTCATAGATATTTAAATAATTACATGGTTGAACCGGGAATCGAACCCGTTACATGAGAAAAATAATCATCCTGTAGCTTTATCATACCGATCGAAAGGCTTCGTCATAAGGATTACTATTTGTTACATAACATAGATAGATAGATAGATAGATAAATTCTTTATTGCACATACATGTAGAACAATTTTACAATATAAAACTTAAATCTAGTATGAGCAAAGGCGGTCTTATCGCTGAAAGCGATCTCTTCCAGACAACCTTTGGTTTTAGGACCCAAGAAAGAGAAAGAGGAAGTGCGCAAGTACAATTAAACAGAATTACACGATAGTTAATTAATAAAAACAGGTATTATAATTATATACTTATAAATATATTTAAAATTAGACGTACATATATATATACAACGATATAAGTATCATACATACACACATACATACATATATATTAAATAAACTATTACATGTTACTAGCAGATGACTTAGCTAATAGATGCTTGTGTAGCATAGATTTGAAGATAGAAAGTGTCTTGGAGTGTCGGATTTCGTAGGGTAAGTTATTCCAAAGAAAAGTAGACTGGACTGTGAACGAATCCTTAAAATAACCTGACCGGGTAAAGGGAGCCTTTAGTACATTATCCGATTTTGACCTGAGACCACGGTTGTGATCCTCCCCTAGAAACCGGAAACATCCTTTAAGGTAGGAAGGAGTACGAGGATCATACAGTACGTTAAAAACGAGAGTGAGGATATGCTCCTCACGGCGCAACCTAATAGGTAGCCATTCAAGCCTATGCCAGTATTCAGACACATGGTCGAACTTACGCAAACCGAAGATAAACCTGACGCAGAGATTTTGAAGGCGTTGTAGCTTATTAAGCAAGTCCTCATTAAGATCAACAAGGCAGACATCGGCGTAGTCTAAGATCGGTAGAAGGAGAGATTGCGCAAGTTCGACCTTGGTCTTCACAGGAAGCAAGTTCCTCCACTTCCTAAGCGAACCAGAGGCAGCAAACACCTTACGACTCATCTCTGCTACTTGTGGAGCCCAGCAGAGGGTACAGTCAAAAAGGACCCCTAGATTCTTTACAACATCGCAGTAGTTTATTGAGATACCGTCAAAGAAGAGCGAAGGGACAGATAAATTGTTTAACTTGGCTGTTTGTTTTGAGCCCCCGATGATGATAGTTTGCGATTTATTAGGATTGACCGTTAAGCCATGGGTTCGACTCCATTCAAGAATAGTCGCAAGGTCAGCGTTAAGGCTGGCGATCAACCTCTCAATATCATCAACGGGGGCCTGAGAATAAATTTGCAGGTCGTCGGCATACAAGTGAAATTGACAGGATAGGAGTGGTGTAAGAAAGTTAATAAAAATCGAAAACAGGAAAGGAGAAAGGACGCCGCCCTGGGGCACACCGGCAGTGACGACGCTAGCACTAGAAAGTATGTCATCGGCGCGGACGAATTGCCGTCTGCCGAAAAGGTAACTACGAAACCAATTAAGCGCCGTATCCGAGACTAGGAGAGATTTCAGCATAGCCAGAAGGATGTCGAAGTCAACAGTGCCGAAAGCATTTGAAAAGTCCAATAGTACCAACACCGTCAACCGCTGATCGGACATTCCCAGGCGTATGTCATCGGATACTTTGGTCAGAGCTGAGGAAGTACTATGTCCCGGGCGGAATCCAGATTGGAAAGGACTAAGGAAGTTAATTGAGTTTACAAAGACACTGATTTGGTTGAGGACAAGGCGTTCAAGGATTTTTGAAAGGAAGGGAAGAATGGATATTGGTCTAAAATGAGAGGGTAAGGAAGGGTTCGAAGTTTTAGGAACAGGTATGACGACTGCTTGACGCCAGCAGCTAGGAAAGCTGCCGGTATTAAGCGAGAAGTTAAAAATATGGCAGAGGATAGGGACCAGAATATCAAATCCTAAGAGGATCATCCGCCGGCCAATCCCATCCATGCCCTCGGCATTAGACTTAACTGCTCGGATATTGTCTTCAACTTCGCGCTCAGAGACCGACCGAAAGGCAAATACAAGATGCTGTGGATAAGGAGAGGAAGACAGTGATAGCAGTGTGCTTTGTTTCAAATTATGAGGGATACATGAAGGAGCAGAAAAGTGTTGGTTTAAGGAGGACAAATCAAGATTTTTAGGAATGGAGGTCTTAGACTTACCAATACCCAAGGAATTTAAAAATGACCAAACCTTAGCAGGGTCACCGTTAGCTACGGAAGAGTGAATGTGACGACGTTGCGCATCCCTACACAGCCTACTACAGCGATTACGAAGCTCCCTATATTTGCCACGATTAATGTCAGATGGATCCTTCTTAAATCGAACCTTAGCAGCATTACGCCTGACCATAATGACTTTAATGTCATTAGTTAGCCAGGGAGCGGGGAGATGTTTGAGCCGGACCGGTCGAAGAGGGGCATGGATGTCAAATATTTCGATCAAGTTCGAGTTGAAGATTTCCATCTTTAGATCGATAGTAGGGGCATCAAACACCGCATCCCAGTCAATACTGCTAAGGTCAGACATAAAGCTAACAGTGTCAACATTGTTGAAGTTACGTTGCATGATCACTCGCGGTTTAGGTTTAGGACAACGGATCTTATAGGATAGGAAAAGGAGATCATGATAGGAAAAGGCTTCAGCAGAAAGTTGCCCGTGGGAACTCACGTGATCAGGAGAGGAAACAATTGCAAGATCCAACAAGGAGGGCTGGCAGCCAGGAAAATGGTGTGTAGCAGTTGAAGGGAGAATGTTAAGGCTAGTGGATTCCACAATTGAACAAAGGTGTGTCGACCGTGAATCCCGCTTGAGTAAGCAGATGTTGAAGTCACCCATAATAATAGTATGGTCAGCTGTTGGTACCAGTGTTTCTAATACGGCTTCAAATTTATCAAAGTAGTCTATGTGTAGATTGGGGCTATAGAACACGCCTAGGAGAATCTTCGAGTGACCGAGAAGAACTTCTATAAAAAGGTGCTCAGAAGATTCAGAGTAGGCAGATGGAGATTTACTTATGATATTAAAAGGCAGGTGGCCTCTGAGGAAAATGGCAACACCACCACCCCCCTTGCCAGTCCTGTCATTGCGAATGAGGTGAAATCCGGGAAGAGAGTAGGAGGTGGAAGGGAGACAAGGTTTTAAGAACGTTTCCGATATTAGGATGGCGTGAATATTTCGGTTACCAGAGAAGGTGGTCAGCAAATCTGGGTAATGCGCGGGGATGCTTTGGGCATTTATATGCACGACATTAAAATTTTTGGAGAAAGGTGCAAAGTTAGCATCAAGTAATGAGTCCAGAGGTTGAGGCAAACTTTGGAAACTACAGTCTGATAAAGAAGAAGCAGAAAGATAGTCCGACCTGTCATCCGAATCAATATTATTGTCATCATTAAAAATCGCTTGTAACATAATAAGTAAGTATATAAATACTATATAATATAAGATAAAATATATTTAAAAAAAATGTAATATAAAAACTAAATAAAAAATTAAATAGGTATAGGTATACCACCCGCCAGCAGTATGGAAGAGAATCGCCTACCTACTAGGTACATTCATTCACTAAAAACACAACTTTAAAATGAAGTTTGAACATGACACAAAAAGATAAATGAACCAAATGATTTACTAAACTATTCAGCAAATAAAAAAGTTAAACAAAGGAAAAACAAACAAAATTAGGTTTAGAAAAATCAAAATTAGAAAAAGAAAACCCTAGGCTGTATAGACCAGATCCCTTAGTCATGTCCAAGAGTGAATTATTGTACTGACACATTCATCCGTCAGTGTCAGTCTGACACCTGACAGTAGGTAATGTAAACAAACGAGATCACGCCGAGTTCGACGAGAAAAAAAAAGGTTAAATACAAGTGAAACTACACTCCAACCCTATAATATTTTAGAGTAAATAAAAACTGATTATTATGTGGGTTAAAGTTTAAGTGGCTGAAAACCGGTTGCTAACATTTACTCGGTGTTGACGAGGTACCCGCAGCAATACGGAGAAACTCGGCCATGGACTCCAACCTGTGCCTGTTTCCGTCAGGAGTCTTAATGAAGATCACCCCTTCCGCAGTCCAGCAGTTAGAAATGCCGAATTTGTTTCTTGCAGCCATAAACACGTCATGACGCGTCTTTGTTAGAAATTCGGATAGCGTGACTTTGGAACCCTTAAGGGCAACTTTGCCTCTCCACAAAGCCGCGCGCACCGCAGTATCCGAGAATTTTACAACAATGGGCCGCGGTTTGTTGTTATTGGGAGCCAGTTTGCCCATGCGATAACTTGCGGTAATGCTGCTACCCGAGAAACCTTGTACCTTGCATTTCGATGTGAGTGTGGCGACAACTTTAGAGCAAGTATCTTCACCTTTCTGCTCCGCGATACCGTGTACCAGCAACATCTTACTTCGGAAACGCGTCTCAATCCTGTCCATGCCTCTTCGTAAATCATCCATTTCTGAGCGAAGTACAGCCAGTCCGTTACAGACAAAAGCCTTGAAGGCGAGAAATTCGGAATTGAGCCCAGCAATTGTATTTGGATTCTTACGTGAAGATGCCTGGTTGAGCTCAGCCTGGAACTCTGCCATTTTGGTCTGGAACATCTTGGCCATGTTGTTCATGTTGTCTTCCAGTCTTGAGTGATCCATGTTTAGTGATGTGTGGAGTGTTTTAAAAGGAGAAGTTAAACTGCAGGCGAGTAGAACTACTTTATGCTATCAGGATTTGCATAAAAAATCTGATAAAAAACTTAATTAAATATTTTTAAAGAAATAAAATAAGAGAGCAACAAATTTAGGTGTTTACTTGGCAACTACCCTCGGCCGAAAAATAAGTGTCACAAATAAAAGGAAGACCATGAATTTTAACATTTTATGTGAAATTTTCTCCAGAAAAATGAAAAGCTGACATTGCCGTAAGGACATACAACTGACATTGAAATAAATCCTACTAATATTATAAACGCGAAAGTTTGTAAGTATGGATGGATATTTGTTACTCTTTCACGTAAACCAAATTCGGCATACAGATAGTTTATAACCTGGATAAACAGATAGGATACTTTTTATTCCGATATTCCCACGGGAACAGGAACCACGCGGGTGAAACCGCGAGCGGCGTCTAGTACCTACATACTTAAATTGATTAATTTTGTGTTAAAAATGTTAAAATTCATGGTCTTCCTTTTATTTGTGACACTATGTTATCTAGCAAAAAATCATCCTTATGATGAAGCCTTTCGATCGGTATGATAAAGCTACAGGATGATTATTTTTCTCATGTAACGGGTTCGATTCCCGGTTCTACCACTTAATTATTTAAATATCTATGAATGCAGTTTAAATTGTTTTTTAAATTCAAATAATGTCTTCTTTCAGTAAAATGTTCCATCTATAATATTTAAGGTACTTTCCCTCCATGTGGCATATCCGTGGGACGCCCTGTATACAAATATGTAATTAAACATGGCTATTGCAATGCATCCAAAATATTTAATTGGCTTTACAAAACAAACTTTAGCCATTCGGTATTAATTTGATTTAAAAATAAGTAGATACAAAAATAATAGATAGTACGAATACACTTTCTGATCAAAAAATGTATGTACGTTTCATCTTATTGGTTGGTGCGTTCCAAACAGCCTTTTTCCACATTAATACGTACATTTATGGTAAAAACTTTATGGCAACAGCAATAATCCCTGAGTAGGTTTTAAATATTTATGCGGAAGGTGTAAAAGCTCGCAGTTTCAGGGATTATGTGTTTCAGTCGGTGCGGTAATAACGTTTCATTGTGTACCGTTAACTAGGGCAGGTCTCCGTCACTCGGTAAAGGTCACGTGACGTACCTTCACCCTTTTTAATTCAGGAGAAAATGCAAAAGGACTAGGTTAGGACTGCGCCTAGGGACTTTTTGTGCATGGTTCAGTAGGTGATAGGGCTCGTTAAGTCCGCCTGGCTAGCTACTACCTTATACAAAGTGTGGCGCCATAACAACAACGTTGAATAGCATTGTTGTGTTCCGACAGTTAAAAGATAAGATAACTGTTCCTCAGTGGTTGAGGATTCCGTGTGAAGCGCGTCCTTCGGCCTTATAGTCACTTACCATCAGGTGAGATGAAAGCCAAGCACTCACCCGTAGTGGATAAAATAAAGCCACGGAAAGCCATTGACAGGTCTTCACAGATAGCCATGTAGTACTGCCCCTACCAAATAGTCTCAAGGGGGTCCTGCACGAAATTGTGAAAATTTACGTATTTTTAAGTCACTAGTACTATGCACTGAATTAGTTAAATACATTAAACGAACTTATGTAATAGCCTGATCATTGCACAAGGTCATGGACTTGTTGAAGTTTGAAACAAATTCTTTAAACAATAACAAACAATACATAAATCTAATGACTCCCAAAAACACGGGGTTAAAGTTACTCGCGTCCGTAGGTTTACCTTTGAGACCCCACACGTGACCCATGGGTGGTGCTAAATGAGTGACACTGACTAAGTGGTAGAGCCACGCTGCGTTGCAGCACGCATTGGGCCGGCTCGCCCGGCGTAATACCACCCTCTCACGAATATTCGGCGTGAAATAATGGCACTGGGTGCTGTTGTGTTTCGTCCGGCCAGTGAGGGTTCCGGAGGCCCTTCCCCCCCTCACAATTCTAATTCCATCCTTAGACCTATTCGCGCATCTGCAATTCCTCTGGTTTTTGCGGATGTCTATGGGCGGCGGTGATTACTCTACATCTGGTGATCCGACCCCCTGCTCGTTTGCCTCCTTCATTTATAATAAAATAACATATATTTTCGACAACTTTCTTAATTTTACGCATGAAACAATAATTCTTATATAAAATATTTGTAATGATATTCCGCAGGGCACCTTTAAGTGGGTGCCGCGCCACCGCAAAAACTGACATACCTAAGTCTCTTAATGAACTTTAAAAAATCTGCTTTGAAGTTTCAGACCTAGTAATTTAATTAGAGCAATGCTTTTATTTTGCGAAATGTGCAAAATCATCGCTTAAAAAAATAAAATTTTCTTTTAAGAGTGTAAAGGTACCTATCTACCCACCAAAAACTAGTGTACGTGAAGAGTCACGTGACCAGGATGATTTGGGACCGAAGCAATCATAGGAATGAGTCAGTTCAAACTCCGTTTTACTAAAAGTATCTTCGTTCGACGGTAGTTCCTACTTAAAAACCGGCCAAGTGCGAGTCGGACTCGCGCTCCAGGGATTCCGTACCTTTTAAATCATGTTATTTGTATGGGAGCCCCCCTTAAATATTTATTTTATTCCGTTCTTAGTAGGTATTTCTTGTTATAGCGGCGACAGAAATACATTAAGTGTGAAAATTTCAACTGTGTTGCTGCCACAGTTCTTGAGATACAGCCTGGTGACAAACAGACGGACGGACAGTGGAGTCTTAGTAACAAATAGGGCGAAAAATTACGATTATTTTGCCAATTAGGACATTGATTTTACACTTTTATTGAAAAAAGGAAAGGAAAGAAAAATCATTCATTTACGTCACAGAAAATAACAACACAGCTTAAAAATACTAAATCTATACTAATAATATTAGTATAGATTTGTTTGTTTGTTTGAATTGAATAGGCTCCGAAACTACTGGACCGATTTAGAAAATTGTTTGACCATTAGAAAGCTACATTCTTCCCAAGTGACATAGGCTATTTTATCCCGATATTGCCACGACGCGGGTAAATCCGCAAGGATCCGCTGGTATAGAATAAAGGGACTTTAAATAAAAATAAACAGTTATGCATCATGAATAAAAAGGAATAATTAATCTAACGTCAGCGTAAGCGGCAGCTTATTAGCAATCTGATAGTGAACTCTAAAAATACAAAATGTTGTAGTTTCATCACACAATCAAGACTTTTGCATACAATTGTACTAAACTTAACAACAACAAAAACAGATGGCGCTAAACAATTCCTTCGTGAAACTGCTTCTTCAAAACGAAGGAAGGTGTCGGATAGCCTCACCGAATTAAGGGATCGTATCAAATTAATAATCCACCCATTATTCCACGATCTCGGCGGTGCCACAATGAGGATAATAATTAAAACTGTTAACCCGAAGTTCGTTCAGTTGAAGTATATCGGCAGTGACTTTCCATCATGCCAGATGGAATATTCATGAGCCGCCGACAACTTTGGACGAACGCCGCGCCAATGCTGTGGAGTTGTACAGGCAGCTCAACCTACAAAATGTCTAACTTCATCAATACATTTTGAGGTTTATGGTAAGGGTGTAAGGATCAATAGAGAGTTTTGTCAATTTTAAGTAGATTGACGTGCTAGCGTGTGTACCGGCGAACTTCTCCATTTACTTTGATATTTACGTGGGAATTATCCTGATAAAGATTTTACTGTGAGCACCGGAACGAGAAATTCTAAAAGTTTTTTTTAACCATCTGCCGTAATATATACCGCCTCCGTGGTCTAGTACCGCGGCATCGGGCTCGATTAGTTTGTTATTTTACTTGGTTTGGTTGGTGGTAGGGTTTATTTCAGCCTGTCTGGCTAGTTACCACTATTATAAGTAGCATGTTTTATTTAAGTCTGTTGCCGTCACAACAATGTTACTTGCATTGGTGTTTCTCTATAGATAGAGATAAATGAAAATTATCTATGTAAACAAACAAGAAACAGTCGCGTAAATAATTGATTAAAATTCTTAATTCTACAAGTTCCTTAATAGTGGTTCCGGCTGAACTTTCAGGATTGTCATTAGGGGAGATGAGTTTTATGTAAATAAAACAAGTGTCCAAGCATAAACAGTGTTTTAAATTACTTATTTAAGAACTTAAACTATTGCACGAAATAAACGTAAGCTCAAAAATATTCCGTACTCCTTTAACATAAGAATTAGTTACTGAAGAATTTATAACGTGTCATTAAATATTGTTTTCTGAGGTTTAAGCGAGCACTACACATTAAAATGAAACACTTTTTTACGGACTAACTCGCGTTTAATTTACTATTTACATAGTTTTTTATATTATCCTGACGTTTCGAACCCTTTACAGGGTCCGTGGTCACAGGGAGTTTCCCTATGACTATGTAAATAGTAAATTAAACGCGAGTTAATCCGTAAAAAAGTGTTTCATTTCAATGTGTCATTAAATGATAAAAATGAACAAGAAAGCAATATAGGGACAAAAGGGAAACAATAGGGACGTAGCGCTACCTACCTATATTTAATCCCGCAACTGAGCTATCCCAATAAGTGCAAAGAACAACATTTGTACGAGAGCAATTCTAAAATTGCTCTCGTACAAATGTTGTCTCGTACAAAAAAAAACAGCTGTTCCAAACATTTGGGTCGAATAGGTATTTTTTTTTGTATGGAACAATGTTTTTTTTCGTGATTTCAGAGTTGCTGTATTATATATCTATAACCTTGTATTAAATACGTAGGCTTAAAACTTTGTGTTTCATCAATTTATAAGAACTAAAAAAGGAAAACTAAGCTTACAAATTATTATGGTATATGACAGAGTATACACATCCACATTTGAACTCAAGTAAGTCTCAAATTGATGATTTGATAAGTCGCAGAGGACGCGTCTTATAACAGCACTCCGGCTGAATGTTGAATTCCCTTTGTGCCCTAATACCGGCACAATGGAAGATGTGTACTCCCAACTTCACATGACACTATTGTATACGTAGGTCGGGGTCACACTTTTTATTTATAAATACAACATTTGCCCTTCATATTTCCTCATCTTCTTTTATCTCACCATCGAGGAACAGCTTCTAAAATTTTAACTTTTCAACATCCAAAATTAAAAATAAACCTCTAAGACTAGGTGCCTTACAAATAAACAGAGAATAATGTCAGAATAGTTATTCCATGTTTTGACTCTTTCACTCTAATTAGAAATTACGTTTACATGACAGTAACAAAACACGGAATAACTATTCGTAGCTTATTCTTTGTTTATTTGTAAGAGAGTATATTTTAGCGTTATTTACAAAAATAAACATCAACTAACAACTTTTAAGCAAAAAGTGTTAAGACGATTATTTAAATAAGAATTATAATCCTTCGCTTTTATTATTATAGCTGTTGCCCACAGTTTCACTGTAGTTAATTTTCCGCGGGAAAAACTAGCCCATTACCGCCTTGAGAGCTTCTTCTATACCTAAATTAATCAAAATCAGCTTAGTGTCGTGATAAAGAAGCAAACAACGCAATGTCGCCCTTATAATGTTAGTTAGGATATGAAGCTCTACATTTCGTGGAAGGTGACCTCTCTCTATCCAGCGTGGTGAAAGCCATGCTGGACAGCGACAAGTCATGGAGGGGCATGGCCTCGTTCAGTAAAATAGTCGTATCACTAAAGGAGGCCGCGGAGAAGGTCCGCGAGGAGCAACTCCATGCTGACCCGATCCGACGCAAGCGAGTCGGTAGAAGGAGGCGGCAGTTTGCCCGTCTCCTGCTATCGCAATGAGGCTTGCGTGACTGTGGGATGGGAGACCCTATAGTCGCATTGCACGAGCCTCATGGGAGTCTGGAGGGCGCCCTTCCCATTGGCGGGCCGTGGTAGAGTAGAATTCGGAGTCTGCTGTCCGCGGTCCCGAACCACCCTGACGACAAGTGATGAGATGGTACAAGGAGTTTTAGTGGGTTCCCTCTTCACTCGGGTCCCTGCTGAGGCCATCGGACCTAGACAGGGAAACGAGCGCTGGGGGGTCGCCACATAACCAGCGGGTTTCCCCATCCGTAAATAGGATTTCTCCTTGTAAGTATATAAAAAAAGGGAGCTCTACATTAAGTTGCTGGTCAAAACGAGCGACTATGTATTTAAGTTCTATTTTCATTATGTGCTGTTTTTCATGTGGAAAGGCTTGTGCCCAGCAGTGGGACATTTATAGGCTGATTGTAGTCTTTGACTTTCTTAAGGTGGACACTAACCAGACGAAGAGACACGCCGACACACCGGCGGGGCGGCGCCCGGCCCTCAGCTTAGAAAGTAATTAAACCTATTCGGAGTAAACGCAGCTCTATCTATCATACTTTTAATATACATTTTAATGGAAGGAACCTACGCCCTTATTAAGACTCAGTGGTTATGTTTACAAAATGTCTTTAATCTCAGAATTACTTCATCCATTTATTTTTTAAATCTGTTATTCTAAAAAATATACCTACTTAAGTTAAATTTTGTTTTAACTTTCTAATACTGTCTCTATCAGCTTTCATTGCAGAACACCATCAATTTTATACCAACTTTAGTTCTCATTTTGTCATAAAATAGTAAAATATCCAAGGAATGTTTTTAAGATTCCGCCAACGTTTCCCCTAGCGACTGACAATTCGATGTTTCCTTGTGCCGCCACCAGGACATAGAAACCTGTACCTAGTGGCCTCGCGTCTGCATCGAGTAGGTACGCACAAGAAAAATCTTCGTGACGCGTGTGCGAATTTCCACGCGAGCCATGTGCGTGACATGACTTTCCCTGCGACCAACCGTCTCGGCCAGGAATGCGGGCACGTGAGCTTTCAAACCCCAAGGACCGCTCCCGAAATCGTGACATCGATTAGACTCGAACGGCGCACGGTAATCGAGTAACACGGTTACGAAACTATAAAATATTATGGAGTTAAGTTACGTTACGTAGGTATTCGAATTGCGAATTGTCCGTTCGCTCGGCGAGCGGGGCTGAGCGTAGTCGCCGTCGCCAGTGCCGCGTCGACCGCCGCGCGAGATACACGCGCGTTTCAGCGACCACTCGTGCTGCGCTGTGTACCTGTGCCCTGTGTTGTACCTCAAAAGTACGTAAACAAATCACATTAACTTAGTGTTGAGCCAAGTGAGTTGAACGAACAGTGCGGAGCGACGCCCGACGCGTCCGTCCACCGAACTGGTCTGCACCGAGTGACAGTTGGAATCTGTTGCATTTTGCAGGTGTTTGCTAATTCTTTATTAATTGAAAAGTGATTGTAAAGCGGTCACGGCCGCGGCACACATGTCCGGCCCAGTTTTCACGATGGTTGCCTCCGACTTGAGAGAATTGCACGAGATTGGTCGGCTCTTTGTTTACGACGCTGCTCCTCTGGTGCGGCGCTGTGCACTTGTTGATTCCACACCAATTGTAGCATCAGTAGCATGTCGCGACAGCATCGGTTACATTCATTACATCAAAAACACAAAACCTTTTCTCACCATTAGAACATTCTACTAAAATCCGACGGCGTAATTGGTTCTTATTGAAGTCTACAACAAATCTAGGTTTTGTGTTATAAAAATTAGGTGAACGGAGAACCAAACAACAATCTTAAAGGTTAATAGAAAAACAACTGATTTAGCCAGCGCGTTTCAATATCTACTGATTTGAGACACTTACTCGTAGGAAGACTCAATGTTTCAAACGGCTGCACCGTTTAAGTATGTTTGATCTAACAATAGTTTACATGACAACTACAACAACAACAACTATTAGAATAACAATTTTCTTATAATATTCCGGGGAATTCTATGCGGTGTTTTGCAATTAAAGTCATGGGAGAGAGAACATGCGTAGGCACACTGTTTTGCATACCTACGTAATTCTGGCCAAAGGTACTTAAATACAGATCACGTTACCGAACTGGTACGTTGTAATAATAATCGCTAATCCTATTGGATTTGATGAGGTTTCGAGTGGCCGTAATCTGCTATTGGAATTTATATAGCTCGTAAACATTCTACCTTCTAATACTTTATCGAAAAACTTACCATCTCACCCTCATTGCCAAGCTTTACTCGCTGAAAACGATTTGCAATGATGTAATCGCATATCATCACTCGCAATCGTAACATTAGCTACCGTGCTAATAATTTGATCGAGGCATTGGCTTCTAATACGCAGTTTCGTTTTTTTACTAGCACGTCCAAGTATAATCGCTTTTAATTTAAGTGCATTTGAAGAAGAAAAAAAGAATTCCATTCCATTACAGTACAGTGTAGTTTCTGAAAGGCAATTGATATTGGAAACTATTGCTTTGTAGTTGAAATTATCTTGTGGCCGTCCTTTCTCTGTGGGAACGAGCCCGGCGCCGGCCGCTTATTGTATAAATTTGCTACAATGTGGCTATAATATTCTTTTTCGCGCCGTTGTTTTCAATACATTACAGAATAATTGTACGCGCAGCGACACCCACTTCCTCCGCTGGCCGTGTTATTAGTTCTATGTCATTACGGGCTGCGTCATCGCGTCATGATTTTTCGCGTTCCTCGCCGCTCGCCTCGTTAGCCGCAACTACTGTAATTCGTCTTCGGTGTTTCCAACTTAGTTTTGTGCGATGAAACGCTTAAACTTTGCTTTCTCTTGTCCTAAACTAATTTGGTTACAAGTTACACGAATAATTATGAAGTAATTGTCTCCCGAAGTTCTGAGTTAGACTGCGCATTTAAGACCCTTGATTCTATTATCTTTTGATATATCCCTTGCCATAGAATTGGTGTCAAGTGAACCTTAAAAATAGTTAAAGTAAAGAAAAGATATTCATGAAATCTATCTTCTAAATGTAATGGACGCAGCATTAAGTGGAATTCTCTTAACCAACGGGTGGTTAATCTGAGAATTATCTTATGGTGATGAAAGTAGAAAGGGTGCCCGCTAAGGATGTGAAATACTTTAGAATTAAACACGAAATAATAACGTATTAAGTAGAATTGAAGATACGGATGCTGCAATAACAGCGGTAAGCAACGTAAGTTACTCGGGACTATTAAAGATAATGATGCGGAGCGCTTGGCTTAATGCTAGCGCTGTCAGATCATTGTCATCCACCGAGTGATATTTGACAGTGGTAAGCGCTTCGTGTTGTAAAACGTTATTAGCTCGCGTTATAAAGTGAAAGGTCACATGTGAGGTTTGAGATTAGCACAAAAGGGAACTTTATTGAATTATATAATGTATGGGGTGATGAACGTTAGCCATGAAATGGGTCTAAACTTACATTTATGGCTTTAGAAAAAGTTGCAAAGATTGACATAGATGCGCTTTTTTAAACAAGCCTGTACCTTCGTCTGTGATCTTTCAAACTTTGTGCCAGCTTTGTTCGAACCGCCATTTATAGCAGAAACAAATATCGCATGTGACGAATTCCCAAACATGCGTAACTGAAAACATGAAATAGATTAAAAAGACATTCACTGGCAAACCAGATAGGAAGTTGCAGTTCTTATGTCGGATTTGTATCGTCGATAACACAGTGAAATATGTACCGTGACGTAATATGAGTTCGACAAATCAGCAGCGAACATTCGGGAGTTCACAATAGATACATACGAGTGTAGTAGATCAATGTTTGCATCGTTATTAGTTGTCATTGTTAACCATTTTATTGTGAAAAATGTAGGCCCGTTTACGAAACTTACGCATTATTATTTTAATTTAATGGATAAAAATGAGGTTATACATGATTTAGTCAGAATAGCAGCATAAATAATAGATGATATTTTGTTTTGTAAAGTTAAAGAAATTCGAAATTCTATTGTTACGGAGTACCTACGGCCCATTAAACAAAATTTGTAATTACTAATGATTGCTAATTATTTACGATAAAGTTAAAGTTACTTAAAAGAAAATTAAATACGTATGGAAAGTAAAGCTACGGGAAGTTGTTGGGAATATTTGTTTAAAATAAACTGCAATATTTAAAACTGATTACTAGATGGTTAATAATTTCCTGAACACTTAATGAAAGGAATTAGTTTGTTTCATACCTCTCTCAGTATCATATTTTAATTTTTAGTCGTGTCCTTGTTACGTGACTAGAGGATGAGGGAGAGAAACATATATATGGTAGATAACGCGATAAATGTCCAACCTGCTCGGCGTTGGGCAGAATGCTAAAGCTCCTCTATTTATTTGTTTGGTCACCAGGGACCACGGGGCATGAGCACTTTGGTTTCAACAGGCATAAAACATCTGCTACTGTTGCCAAGTAGCGATGTCTGTTTTCTGTAAAATCTACAATCTTTTCTGTAATTACTTTTTGCATAGTATTGAGTTTCTGTCCATTCTTCTTCATGTTAAGAGGGTTTACGCATTTCGGTTTTCCATACAAACTTCCAGGTCGAATTTTTTTAAAACCAATAAGCCAATTTTGATGAAACTTTGTATATTGAAGGAAAACACAGTTATCTAAATAGTTTGTTGAAAACATTTAAAAAAAATGTTTATTTAACTGAGTTGTTGCGATTTTTAACTTTCTATGGTGGACTTTAAATCGCAATAACTCAGTTAATATTTTCGACAAACTATTTAGATCCCTGTGTTTTCGTTCAGCATACAAAGTTTCATAGAAATTGGCTTATTGGTTTTTAAAAATTTCGACTTGGAAATTTGTATGGAAAGCCGAAATGCGTTAACCCTCTTAAAATGCGTCCTGAAAGGGTAGTAGACAAAAAGAAGTTAGGAAGATTTAAAGAACTTTAAAACTAAAGTTAAATTTATATTATTTTCTGAGGTTTAAGCGAGCACTACACATTGAAATGTGACCACGGACCCTGTAAAGTGAGGTTGGTCTCCCTGTGACTACGGACCCTGTAAAAGGAGACTGGTCTCCCTGTGACCACGGACCCTGTAAAGGTTCGAAACGTCAGCATAATATAAAAAAACTATGTAAACAGTAAATTAAACGCGAGTTAATCCGTAAAAAAGTGTTTCATTTCAAAGTTAAATTTAGTTGTTATTTTTGTGTTTGTTTGTTGAGTTTGTCAAAAAACTTAGAGTCAGTTATGAAGCTTTAACATCAGCAATAAATATAGCACATAAAAATAACCATTGTACTTATAACACGACACGACGACAGATAATATAACTGATTTTTAAAAAATAACATGCAGTGATACAAAAATAATACTGAATACTGTCGGATTGATATGAAGAATCATTCAGTTGTCATGGTATGGGATGTAACGTAAGTTTGCGATTGGTACATAAACATTTAAAGCTTTTTGGTTTTACGTGCGCCACACCTAACGTTTTAGAAATTACATAAATATGGCGTGATGAGCTGGACGCATATCATATCAATCTGATTTGACGGCTACTGTAGCGGTGGGCAGAATAAGTGGAAAGCAGGAAGGGAGACCTTTGCCCTGCAGTGGCAGTGGGGCAAAATAGGCTGATATTGTATGTATATGATGATATATATAATATGATGATAAAATAGTATGACAACATAATTATGCATAAACATAGTCACACACAGTTTATAAACCGGTGTTTAGTTATTATCGTTTAAAAAATCTTCTAGATGTCTGATTTTCATTATAAATATTTTTAAAATAAATAATACACATGATTGTAAACATATAATTTTGATAGAACGAATTGGTTCTTCAAATAAACCTTATTTTCATTAGCCTTTCTTGCGGACGATTATCACGCACACTGCGTTTATTTCACTTTTATTATAAACGCACGTTTCTGTTCAATTCAGTTTCTTGTGTAGTAACTAGCATACATAATGACGACTTTTCATGGCTATTCATTCAGCAAGGAATTTTATCAGAAATTACTTTAATATTGATTTGAATAATGGCAGATTAGTTTCATATAATAATATGAGGTAACTCCAGTGCGTACTATTTGATCATTTTAATGTAACTAAGTACCTACCTAATATTATTAACATGGAGTACAAATTATGTTCATGCTATTTTTTGCAATTTCTTACGGATACATTTTGCAAAATATTTTGAACTTACAAAAACATAATTATCATGCCCATTTCCCAATGAGGTCGGAGACCACCCAGCTCTCCATGACACTGGCATACTTGTCGTGTGTGTTTAATATTTTATGGATACATCCTATATCTGTTACATCACATAAATAAAGTTCATGTATTTGTAAGAGATTTTTAGAGCTTTAATTCTAGAAAGGTTATTTTTTTTACTGAAATGTGTGTGATTCTTAAAACCTGTGGGTTTTTATCTAGTATTTTTGAGTTCAGAACTTGTATTCATGGAAACTAAATAACCTAAATAAAAAAGCTAAGCTAACTGTATTCACTTTCTTTGTGCTCACATACTTACTAACATAGGAAGAAGAAAAGAAACTTCGTTACAAAATATGGTGCAAATGGAGTTGAGTGTGAATGGGTGAAAAATGGTTTGTTTTAACGCTGAAAGTGCTGCGAAACTTCGAGATATGGAGGCAATTTATTACGTTTAGTTCTATTTTGAGTTGTCTGTTTCTTCATAATAACATAACTTGTCATATAACTGAACGGGTTTGACCACACATCCCGAGATATTTATTGTATACATATTATGTATCAGTATTCTTTTAAATATAATACTTATTTATTTATAATTTAATAAGAAAAACTCGTGTTTCAATGACAATAGACGATATACAGGCCGTCCCACGGATATGCCACATGGAGGGAAAGTACCTTGAATATTGTAGATGGAACATTTTACTGAAAGAAGACATTATTTGAATTTAAAAAACAACTTAAACTGCATTCATAGATATTTAAATAATTAAGTGGTAGGACCGGGAATTGAACCCGTTACATGAGAAAAATAATCAGCCTGTAGCTTTATCATACCGTTCGAAAGGCTTCATCATAAGGATTATTTTTTGCTAAATAACATATAATGTCACAAATATAAGGTAGAAAAAGAACCAGTAACCAGTAACTGGTTCTGGTCCAAGAACCAGTATGAAAGTATCCACGAGCTACAAGCAGAACTTAGACGTATTATTCTAAATATCCTCCACAATAAGATCAAAAAATCGACAGGGAGCGAAACAATCAAACGAGCGCGACTTTGTATTCAACAGGAAAGGACTCATTTTGAGCATTTGATAAATTGATTAATTTTGTATTAAAAATGTTAAAATTCATGGTCTTCCTTTTATTTGTGACACTATGTTGTTAATTAAAAAATAATCCTTATCATGAAGCCTTTCGATCGGTATGATAAAGCTTCAGATGATTATTTTTCTCATGTAACGGGTTCGATTCCCGGTTCAACCATGTAATTATTTAAATATCTATGAATACAGTTAAAATTGTTTTTTAAATTCAAATAATGTCTTCTTTCAGTAAAATGTTCCATCTACAATATTTAAGGTACTTTCCCTCCATGTGGCATATTTGTGGGACGCCCATGTAAGTAGTACTAACTGTTTTGACGAACCCACCAACCCGCATTGGGCCAGCGTTTTGGGAAATGGACCCCACCTCCCCATGTGCTGTTGTCCATGTAGGACAGCCTCTGCCTAGCAGTAGGACGATTTTAGGCTGATGATGAACTGTTATAGTGCTGACAGGAAACCTTGTTGAAAGGAAATAACTAGAATATAACCATTGTGGACTAGTAGTAGACCACCGGTCTTAGACACAGAGGTAACGAGTTCGATTCTCCTCGGTGGTAAATGTTTGTAGGTACTTGATTTGGCTGGTGGGGGGCATGTTTTCAGTCTACCAGGCTAGCTAGCATCATCTTATCTAAACTATGTTGTTAACAGCATTGTTGTGTTCCGATAGTCGTGATAAGATATCCAGTTTCTCAGTACTTGAGGAATCCGGAAGAAGGGGGCTTTCACCATCTCCCCTCATCATCCACCTAACATCAGGTGAAATGAAAGCCAAGTGCATACCCGATGAAAAATAATAAAAATCTCTATCGTCTTAACTAATCTTGAGTATTATAGTCTGCACTGCCAGTGAGATCGTTTAAATAAGAATATCGTATAATTTAAATGCATGCACAGCTGAGTGGTAGTTACGTTGTTTTCTTACGTAAAACCACAACGATGAATAATATGATAATTCCTACCATTATGTTATGCAGTTGTTACTTTTGATTACTGCAAAGTTTATTTGAGTATTTGCATGTAAACACAGAAAACTTAATACAAATGAAAGCTAAATCGCGATTTAATTTTGTTGTAAGATTTACAATTTGGTTTGTTTTTGTTTAAGCGCGTTAGATCATGTGGAAGGGCCAATAGAAATAAAGTTTTTTAAATTTAATATCCTTAGAGTATCAAATTTACTCCATAAGTGTATCTTAACTTAACCCAACCCCTCAAACTGGGCCAGCGTGGTAGGTTATGGCCATGTGCTCTTGTCCATCAGTCCATGTAGAAAGATTTTGAACCGAAGTGGGATGATTCTAGGCTAGGGTGGGATGATTTGACACATTAAGTACCAGACTAAAGAATAAGTTTATAAAATTCTTCTCGGTTGAAGGCTCTCCCAAAATGCAAAATGGCGGTAGAGTCAGTAGGTACAGTTTAAACTATATTTTACTTCTTTATTTTTTAAAGTACATAATTTGCTTTAAAAGGAAGTGGGGGAGACCTTTGTCCAACAGTGGGACACTTTAGGTTAATTTAAAAAAATAGTTTTGGGGTAGGTTGACCCACTTGCGTCTGTACCTGAGCAGGTGCCACGAGTGGTTGTTGCTTTACGTTGCTATCAAATAGTTTGTAGTTTTATATTTTAACTATGTACATATAATATTTAAATCGATTGCTGTTCGTTAGTCTAGCTAGGGTATATTCGAAAACGGCTAGACCAAGTTGAATATTTTTTGTTTTGTTTTTCGTTTTAGTACAGGGAAGGGTTAGAAAGAAAACTAATACGGAAACTCCTAAAGGAATACTGAAAAAATTAAACACGTTGTGGTATATTTTTTTTTAAATTATTTTTAAAAACAAACCTTTTTGCTTTTTCTTCTTTTCCGCGACGTTAATCTTTTTCCTGGTAGTTGATTTGTCATTATGTTTGGCACAATCTATTCAGTTTTTTTAATTCAGAAAAACATATTTTTGGAATTTGGACGGCACAACGTCTGCAACAGTGTCGCGTGGCGGTGAAAGAATACTACCACCCCCTCTCTTCTCTTGGGTGTCCTAAAAGGCTACTAACGGACTAAAGACTGCACATACTTCAAACAGCTTAGGGCGGCGATGGGCTCACCACCTGTCACGCTGAGCATATGTGCAGTCGCTATTTGGTGAAAAGTGGACTAATTTCAGACTAAACCTTAGGGGATTAGCCGTGATTATATGTTATGTATATATGTATGTCCAACGTCTTTCGGGTCAGCTAGTAGGTTATGATATCCTAAGACGCAAACGCACTTACCCAATATGATATGACGTACATCACTCGTATTGTTATTTATTTGACGAGATAAACCTTATAGGAATATACCTACACAGAATCGACAAAGGACACAATGACTAATCGATAAGACATCTAGTTATACGTTATGAATTATATTTAAGTTGTCTAAGTACATAGGTTGAAAGCATGAATAATATCTAGTGGCAGGACGCAGACGTGGTCTAGATTTCGTGTGATACGAATCAGTGTGGGCGCAGAGTGGCAATATCGCTGATAGTGTGTCTGCAACCACTTGTTATCCGCACAGGTAGAGCAACAGTACACTAAACAAAATGATTATAAAAACAATAACAGAGAATGTAACAGGCCACCATATACTTTTATAATTACTGTATTGTATGATAGTGATACTGTAAACATAAGTGCAATAAATAAATGTTTAGCCATGATCGTCCAACTGCAAGACTAAGGCCTCCCTTCCCTTTGTCCACTCTTCGCGATTAAAAGCTCTTGATGGGCAGACTTTGAACGAACGAACGAATGTACGAACCAGACTCCTAGACTCTATGAAATGATTTTTTAATTTATACATGTTATACAGGATATTCGTCTGAACCTATTTCTTTTTGAAGTGGTTTTAATATCATTTTAGTTAGCATCGGTTACTCAAACGCAAAGTGATCTGATAATGTACGAAGTATTAAGGTTGATAGTATTTTATCGAGAATTTCTATGTAATGTAACGTTCTTACGAACGGTAAAAAGAGGTAAAAGCTCAGTTTCCAAAGCATTTTTTTATTTTTTATTTTAAATGCTTTGCTCCCCGCTTTTTTGCAGGACTTTTGGTTCTGTTTGTTTTTATCTTCTTATTTTGAGGGGGGGTTAATAAGCTTGAGCTTTAAGAGCCCGACTCTAATTAAGCTTGAGCTTTAAGAGCCCGACTCTAATTAAGCTTGAGCTTTAAGAGCCCGACTCTAATTAAGCTTGAGCTTTAAGAGCCCGACTCTAATTAAGCTTGAGCTTTAAGAGCCCGACTCTAATTAAGCTTGAGCTTTAAGAGCCCGACTCTAATTAAGCTTGAGCTTTAAGAGCCCGACTCTAATTTCTTTTCTTTCTTTTGTTTTTTTTTTCTTTTCTTTTTTGTATCTTTATCTTTTGTACAAAATTCTTTCTTTTCTTCTCTAATGCATTTTTTTTCATATGTTTACAGTATCTTATTACAGTATATATGTTATTCTAATATTTCTTGCTCTATACATTTATTTCTCTTCTACTTGATATTTCTTTTCTTATTATGATACATTTCCTTATTTAAATTGACATTCCATTTCTTATTTACTATTACATGCTTTTCTTTATTACTTTACACTCTTATTCGTATATACTATTTCATTCTCTTTCTTATTTGTATATATTTCCTATTCTATTTACATTTCTTTTCCTATTATAACACATATCTTTCTTTTTATATACTAATACCGTTACTTATTTACTATATCAATCTGTCTTTCTCGTACTTTATCTATTTTCCTCTTATCCTGTCTATCTCAATATATATACTTTTATTTAATATTATAGTTACGTTTATTTTTATTTGCTTTCTTTATTACCTATTTTAATTAATGCATTATGTATTTCTTAATGTACGTTCTCCCTTCTTTTATTCTTAATATTTTATTCCCCTTTATACTTATTTATATACTTAAGTTTTTATCCTGCCACTTATGTGGTCTTTGCCTACTATATTTAGTCCTATTTCCTTTTATTTACTTTTTCCATAAACTTCTTTCCCTTTAGTTGTCTTTGCTTATTTTGTATCTTTTGTGTTTTGTGTACCTACCATGTGTTTAGTGTGTTTCCAAAGCATTTGACTAAGTTTGGTTCGTAAAAGGGTGATAAACTAGAACATTATCATAGAGCGGCTCCTCGTTCCGCCCCGTATAGCTCGGAGGAAGATCTTCCCTTTGGCCTTCCTACCATGTGGCTCTCATCCATTCCTACCTACCATCGGCTTCCCTACACAAGTAAATGATATAGTCTATACTCATCTTTACAGTGCAATTTATAGAAATTTATATTATATTATAAACCCCTTATTTTCTCCACGTTTGTACCTTTCAACTTATCCATTTCAATTAGAACGAGAAGATTTGTTCCGGACGTATTTTAAACGATTTGAGTTATGCCAGGGTTACGTAAGTATCAGGCATTTCTTATTTAAAAACGACACCCGCACAATAACCCGGTTAGCTATCTATATCACTCGATTCTTATTTAAATATCCTTCCGCGAGGATTGAGAATTTTAGCATTTATTGATAAATATATTAGTTTACTTACTTAAGTATGACTTAATCAAAGGTAGGATGATTATTAATTCATATATTGACCCTTTTTGATTTATGTTGTTTTTATATTTATATTTATAATTTATATAATTTATATTGCAATAGAATAGAATAGAATACCTTTATTGCTTAAACTGTGTAACAAGTTCTTAAAAAAAAATCTTGTACCAACAGTTTGCCCATGATCGGGCATGCAATGTACACAAATAAATATTATTAACATTAATATTAACAAAATTCATCGTGAATTTAACAATTAATTATATACTCTTATATTCCGTTGAATTACTTGATTTTTTGTAGAAATAAGAAACAGCATTTACAAGTATTGCAAAGGACACCGGCAAAGCTATGAAAAGTGGGCCAGCATACGAAAGATAATAAAACATGAGTATGTTATACGCGTACGGCACTTTAAAATATGCAGCTGTGCGAATGTGTGTTGTTTTCGCTTTGTATACTGCTGTTACTGCCTTCTGATGTACTGTGGCATGTAAATAGTTTTAATGCTTACGCTACTCGGCTTTATCATTGTGTCATATTCTCATTGGATTGCAAGTTGTTGTTATTATTAATTTAGAAATTTTATTAATTGTACCCAACAGTTATGTAATTAATGTGTGATGAGAAATAAAATTAAAAAATTACTTAGGTTGACACTGGCAGCGCCCGTAGACCCAAGCTATCAGTGGTTAGGGCTGGCTTAATGCTCTAAGGTTAGGGCCGCAGTGTGAGGAACCTCCTGACAATACGTGTTGTGTCAAGGAGTACTGTAGTTATTAATATTATCTTTATTTAAAATATATCTTAAGTAAAATTTTTTACATTATTTTATATAAAAAAAACATATTTACATTATAAAATATAAAAAAACTTAACGTAGGTTGCCACCGGCAGCGGGATTGGCCCAAGCTATCGGTGGTTAGAGCTGCAGAGTGAGAAACCTCCTTACAATACGTGCCGTGTCAAGGAGTACTGCCTTCTGTGTCTGACCCTTGATCCAGCCTTTTAGCGAGAGCCTCTCTAGGTGTTGATCGAAGCTCTTAGCTAAAAGACCGTTTGCCGAAACGACTATCGGTACAATAATCGTTGAATCCACATCCCACATGGCGGTAACCTCGTGAGCCAAGTCAAGGTACTTACTGAGCTTGTCCTTCTCGGCTTTCACTAAATAATTAAAATTATTAAAGTTATTTATAATTTATTTATAAATAAATAAATTATAAATAACTTTCTACGCTTACACCAATTATCTAGCCCAAGATAAGCTTCTATTGATTCTCGTTAAAATGGTTAAACTAGGTAACGGATAAATATACATAAACATAGAAAAACACCCAGATTCGAAATCAATTTAGAAAAACAGTTTTTTTTTCTAAATTGAACCCGGGACCTCAGAGATGGCGCGGTGCTAGAACCGGCATGCCAACCACTCGCCCACGGAGGTCGTCAAATGTTTAATCATCAGTTTCAAAATGTTTTATCATATTGTGCAAAAAGTTATGGCGCTTTTATCTACTACGTTTAAAGTGAAGCGTGGCTTTACAAGATAATATTTGCCACCACCAGCGTCAGGCCGAGTGAAAATCAATGGCCACGAAGGCTGTCGCCGATAAGGTTGATAAACACGCGTGCCAGCCTCTTCAAACAGACTATGCTAAATGTCGGGAGTAATGCGAGACTTGGCTGAATCAAAATTTTGTGTCGACTCTCCATTTTAATATTATGTTAAGAAACAAGAAAGCGGTTGGGCTGCACCTCACCTTCTTTTATTTATTATTTGCTAATGGCCGCTCGCGGTTTCACCCGCGTGGTACCCGTTCCCGTAGGAATATCGCTATAAAAAGTATTCTATGTGTTAATCCAGGTTATAAACTATCTGTATGCCGAATATCATCCAAATCCATTCAGTAGTTTTTACGTGAAAGAGTAACAAATATCCATCCATACTTACAAACTTTCGCGTTTATAATATTAGTAGGATTTAGGGATATGCACTCTTTTCTTGCTCTTAAGTAAATGCAACCTTAAGCATACCTCACCTCTATAGGCAGGGACCACATCCTTTCATTTGCTGCGATCATGACTCACCGAATTTTAGTAAAATATAGACCGAACTCAAAATGTTGATTTACTGAAATATCGACTTGAAAGATAGAGAAAAACTTAGTTTAAAACCATGAAAATTTTAAATTCGGTCGATATTGCACTTGATAGACTGCAAAGGCGAGCGGTACGTATTATTGGAGCTGCTCAGGTTACAGCCTCTCTTGAGGACCTCCAGCTGCGTAGAGACATTGCTTCTCTCAGTGTCTTCTACTGAAATTACTACGGAGAGTGTTCTGAAGAACTTTTTGATCTAATCCCGCCCTCTCCTTTCCTGTCCCGGACTACACGTGCTGGTCTTTGGAATCACCATCATACTGTGCAGAATATCAGCACTCGTACTAAAAAATTTGGCAATTCGTTCCTCTGTAAGACCATTCGGCTTTGGAATTCTCTGCCGGCGCATGTGTTTCCCAGCTACTTTAGTCCCGGGTCTTTCAAGCGGGGCGTGAAACGGCATTTATGCAGGCCGTCATGATGAGGGTGCGCTTGTTACCATGCTTGTTCCACGGCGAGGAGCGCTCACGTTATTTTTGACTGCATCGACTGCTTATCATCAGGCAGGATGTATTCACTAAAACGCGTCACATTAAAAAATATATTGTAAGAGTGCGGCACATCCTTGGCTTTACTTACTCTCATAACGTTTATTCATACATGCTTGTCGGTTGGCATTATTTTTGTTTTTATTATACTCCATCCTCACATGCACACCTTGAACAACCTGCGAGTTACGTGAGGATATCTAAGGAAGCGGATGTGGCTTAGGACCACGAACAGCAGGCACCTAATACCACACCCACGGTATAACATTATCACAAGGATACGCTCCCTATGTGATATGGTCATGAAAAAGGACGCTCGAATTTCCGCGGAATATTTCTCCTCGTCCGTGACTTGTGTATTGAAAGCTATAGCATTTCTCGTATTGGAGAGTAGGTTATCGCGTGGATAATCGTCAATCATGCCACAACTGGCGGTAATTGATTCGCGCGATACCACCTACGCGTTCGGCTTGTACTTCAATGCTTCGTACTTCAGGTTCTTTGCCAAGGGAATGGTTGGTGTTATTGCATACTTTTTTACTCATTTGTTTAGCGGGATAGGGCTACTTCGGTTAGAAGCTTAGTTAATAGATTTTCGTCGGTAGGTAGGTAGGCTAGACTATGATCGAGTTAAATGCTAAAAATGGTTGTCCAGTCCTTATAGCTTCCACAACACAATACTATAAATAACATCATAGTATACATTTTTCGGATAGGTAAACTAGTATGATGTAATCAAAGAGCATGTTTTTTTTTAATTCTAACATTGTTTATTGTATTAGTTAATTGGGTACTATTGACGATTAATGTAAAGTGTAGTTTATGGCACCTATGACAATTCGTCATGTATGTTGCGAGGATAATTTTTTTTTGTGGTTTTCAAATGGTAATTAGGACTCAAAGTCAAAGTCAAAGTCAAATTATTTATTCAATGTAAACCTTTACAGGCATTTATTGACGTCAATACTAATAATAATAAAAAAAACAGTTAACTAACTTATAGTTAAGACTTAATAACTAATCTAACGAGCTATTATAGTCTGTGCCAGACAAATGCGCATTGCTACCCCCAGTTGCACGCCGAAACTGAATCACGTCGAACCGAAATATAAGCCGTGGTCATAGAATTGTGTAATATGATTTCCAATTATCGTATTGATACTGTGGTAAGTAATATAAATTGGAGAGTTTTTGAAGTAAAATAAAGTAGCGGCTGAAATGAGTTTTGGAAAACATTAGTACCTAACCAATAAGGTTGACATTTTTAATCATTCACATATCTTTTTTTATAAAAACTTAAGCATAAAAGCATAAGCATAAGCATAAGACTGTTAAAAGAGGAGCACATACTCAGAAGTCTCAACGAATGGCAATCGAACTTGCTGTTACTTTAACTTCTGTAACACGACTGAATTTGGTGGCTAGCTATAAGGATCGCACTTATTTGAACCGTCAATTTTCAATTTAAACATAACTATATTTTCTATACACTAGCTTACGTCAAATTATATAATATGACAAAATAATGACGTTTGAGGAAAATCTGTACAGATGAAAGTATGCCTCCGCGCATAATCGCAATCGCATTGTGACGCAAACAGTTGCCTCTCGACTCGGTTTTTCGCTTATAATGCTTAGGACAATATGCTTGGTGGTATTATAACTGACCACGACATACTAACTACGACAATAGGTACAGTGTTGTGTCCTAAAAGGATATTCATTACAGATGAACTTAAAAAAGGAATTCTTATTGATCCTACCTAGTCTTGCCATAAATTCTGTCTCTCATTTAAACATGTCTAGTGTAAAAGAAAAAAAGTAAAATTTTAAAAGCATGTATTTTATACGTCTAACTGTGTTGATTACCACAAGTATTTAAACTATTCAAAATGACCACCTTTAGCTTTTACACATATCTCTAAACGTCCTGGCCATTCATCTATGGCCGCTCGTACCACATCCAACGGTATCGAGGCGGCTGTCTTCACTAAGTCTCTTTTAACGACTCGATATTTCGATGAGGTTTAGAGCAGGCTTTCTCCTCTAAAATATTCCATAAGCAATAATCAAAAGATCAGGACTTGCAGGGAGCCAATCTTCAGAGGCGATAAAATTCGTTAAATTCACGTGTAACCAGCGCTGACGTGTAACCAGCACTGGGTTGATTTCGCTTTGTGCGCTAGTGCTGTCTTGTTGAAATATCTATTGTTTATCAGCGAACACAGTGTTAATTAGTGGCTTAACAACCTTCTAAAATATTGCTTTGGTAGTTAGTTGCTCGTGTTTTCACCCCCTGGTTCACAAAAATGGAGCTTGTGACGCCTTCGTTTAAGACACGCCCCACAAAACCATCACAGATGCTGGGTGGTGGCCTATTTCGACCATCGGAATTTTCTCAGTAGCTTCATGGGAGCTGTGTGCATATACCCTACCGTTTTGACGGTTAAAGTTCTCTTCAACACAAAACATTTTTTTTGATGGCTTTAGCAAGTTGAAAATCTCGACTGGTGTTTTCTTACATTTGTGTAATGCAATCACTGCGATTCGATTCTCTGTAGTACCGTCATATTATTTATTTTAAAAATGCCTTTATTTAAGCTGGGACAGAACTTACGGCAAGACTAGGTAATAATATTCTATTTTTTACAGATTTTTGATATTTACGAGGATTCAGTTCTTATCCTCTTACTTCTTATCCTCTATGCTCTTAATGAAAAAAAAATTGTTTGGCGACAGGAATAAGTTATAAAGTAATTCTCATCCAGCCAATTCTGATTAGAATTCTACCACCAGATTGTTATAATTGCGTTTTTACGCAATAGTTTTCAAATGTCCCTGTGACGACATTAGTTTTAACCATCTTCCACGTTCAAGGTTTTATTATGTAGAGAAAAATAAAAGTCATAGCGGGTGAAGGGAATCTTAGGTAAAGTTTGATTTTGAACTTACCTAAGTGCCTAAAAATCGTAGTAGTGTAGCTACGTGGATAAAAATAAAAGTCGTACTGAGGGAAGGGAATCTTAGGAAGAGTTTTGCTTTTGAACTTAATTGCGTAATACGCAGTACAGTAGCGCAATTACGAGTTTTATTGACCGTACGTGAGAGTGCGACCAATCAATTTATTACTGCAATTAAATAATAATATAATTTGTCGATACCCGTTTTCGCGATATGGATTGTAAAAAAATATTTATTTTTCTTTTTTGGCATACATACTTAAAATCACGACTATTATCCCCGAAGGGTTTGTCAGAGACTAGGCAATGAGGACCGCAAAACAGTCCTCTACCATAGTTCACTTATCACCAAATAGCGACTGCGCATGTGCTCGCACAGTGCGCATATGCTGTTGGATGTATGTGCAGTCCTTAGTCCGCTAGTCGCATTTTACGACACCCAATGGAAGAGAGGGGGGTCTTTTTGAACTAAGTCTGTTTCATCGAAAAACTATTTCAACTAATTTTAATTTAATAATTTAGTGTTTATTACGTAATTTTAATTATGTCATTTCGTTACTGTGCTTTTGTTTGAGTTGATTTATTTTAGTCAGATTTTTTTGTAAGTTTTATATTATACCATGTCAATTGGAAGCCTTCAGAGACAACAATAGCGTTTATAAGGTTACACCGCTCGTCGTGGTACCGTGGCAGCCAGAGCCGTCCACTCGGAAGCAGTCCGGTGCACAACAGGAGCGCCTACGCCGCTCACTTTCACTGCTCCCGCGCATTGCGTCATGGGCCCGCTTTGTGTCGCGCTGATCCGAGGATAAGGGCTTAGTGCTGGCATACGTGCCACTTGTGGCTTCCTAGATGGTGTACTATATTATAGAACACTTTCAATTGTTATATTTGTCATTTATTTACATTTTTAATTGTTATAGATACCTACTTTACAATCTTTTGATGCCCTTAGTGCGATTCTCATAAAAACACATCAAACACGTGATGTCATTTAATAAACCAATTAAATCGTACTTATAAATAGATATTGAATCTTTATGTAAGTATATTTGAGGGTTATCGACGCAAAAAACAAAAAGTATTTTAAATACTTCTCATTAATACGTGCATATGCGCATCACACAATGGGTCGTAGCAAACTATAGATCGAAATAATGTATCTGCTGCAGATATTACACTTTTCTATGGTTAAATAAATCCACCTTCTGCCACCACCATTTTATCTGAATCAGATGTTATGTACCGATAGTTAAGTGATAAGTTTTGTTAATGTTGAAGATTCCCAATGGGACCTTATAGGCCCTTACCATCGGGTAGATGAAGGCAAATCGCTTTCCCATTGAGGAATTTCGGTTTAAAGAATATTTATTGTCTCAAGAAATTTACATTTCACTTATAGGACAATATTTAGCTTAAAATAACTTATACAATCTATTAACAAAACAGTGAGCATGCAACTCAAAGATGTAATTATATGATATGAAATATCAATAACTCAAATTTACAAATACGATACATGTATAGCCATCAGTAAGTTTTGTAATTATTAATGTTCTAATTTAAAAGAAAAGAGTACCTCCTGGTACTTATCGGCAGTGCGTCCCACTTTCAGACCAGCCATTGCAACAGTAGCTTGGCTCTCAAAATCGGGAACCGAGTTGCGAAACCGAGCTTCTACAATTAAGGAACATGTTCTGCTCATAAAACGTCGATAAAATACATGTCGTTGAAAAACAAAATAATATATTTAATGAAACACAATAATTAACGATGTGAGGACATGTTATAATAGTTTTAGTATGTGTGCGTAATTATTTTTATTTTATTCCATGATTCTCCTCCTCCTCTCCGCTCAGGCTTTTGATGAGATTGGACGTGTGTGGCTATCTCTCGAAAATAATTTTTAATTTTTAATTGTCTCGGACTTCGCCTTTTATTGAGACTGTTGCTTCGCCTAGCCGTCGCTGGAGCCCCGCATCACAGAATAAATTTGAAAAAAATATTTTTGCCGTGCGGTGATTTGAACCCGGAATTCGTGGGTGAGTGTCGGAGCCTAACGCCTAATCCATCGAACCAAGAACTCAAAGCTCGACCGGGTCGAAATTAGCGAACAGTAGCTGCTGCGACGTCTTCGGTAGTACCAGCCTAGTGCGGGCGCCCCACTCCCGTCTCGCGCGTCTCGCTCTTTACACAATGAGCCGCGAGGGCGACATGTCTGTTTGCGAGGCGGCCGAATCTCCACAGGTTACTCCGCCGCGGTATGTTTTTGCGCGCAACAAGAATTTGACATCGGAAGATCTTCATAGCTTTAAAGAGGAGATAAAAACCATGATACAGTCATTGTGGGCCGCCCAAAAAAAAAGAAATTCAAATAACATTACTTGAAATAAAGCAAACAAACAAAAACATTGAAAATTCAATTGCATTACTATCGGCCCAAAACATTGAATTAACCAATAAAATCACCCAGTTAGAGAAAAAATGTAAACACGACAAGGAGTGCATAGCCTTACTAGAGGAACAAGTGGAATACCTACAAATAGGACAGCGCAAATCAAACCTAGAAATAAAGAATGTGCCAAAAAGGACTAGCGAATCCAAGGAAGACTTGATTAAGATGGTTTTGTGTCTATCTACAACTATCGGTAGTAATCTGCGTAAAGAGGACATCAAGGACATATACAGGGTGCGGGGAAAAAAATAAACGCAAAATCCACCCATCATACTTGAAACTTCTTCGACTTTGGTAAAAACGGACACACTGAAGCTGTGCAAGGCTTTTAATGTCAAAACAAAGGCCATAATATGCGCTAAACACTTAGGCTTCCGCACTTCAGAAGATACACCGGTGTTCATAACGGAGCAGTTGACAGCAAAGGGGTCCCGTTTGCATTTCCTTGCCAGAGACTTTACTAAATCCCAACAATACAAGTACTGTTGGACAGCCTACGGTAAAGTTTATGTTCGTAAAACTGATACCTCCCCAATAATTACAATCAAGTCAGAACCCCAAGTTCAGCATCTCATGAACAAATGACTAATCTGTAAAAAAACTTTATTTACTACTGTTTTGTGCAATTTTTCTATGCTATGTACTTTAGGCAAAGGCAAGATAACTATGTATATATATCTACAAACAATTACAACATGTTTATATAATTGCCTTCAACCGCCAACCAAAGCGTGCAGTATTTGTATTATGACTTTGTTATTGTATGTCTCTTACTTACACACCAACACACAACCATACTCCCCATTACACACAGTCACACATATTATACATCAATGCAAACCATTACTCACTTTCCCATATACTTACATATAAAAATATACAAAAATACGTAAAATTAATTAACCAATATATTCTTATACCCTTATTCTTGTTAAATACGGTTATAATGCGACTAATCAAATTATATCAACTTAATGAATAGTAATATAAATATTGTAAGTGAAGTAGATCAAATTAAATTCACCAACGCAACATCTTGTGATGTTGATAAGGTAGTTGAAACTTTAAAAATAAAGGAAAACGATTTTATTATAATAACTCAAAATATAAGAAGTGTCTATTGCAATTTTGACGATTTTTTAGTAACTCTTGCGCAGCTGAACGTTAATCCACAAATAATAATTCTAACAGAGTGTTGGCTCTGTAATCATAAACCAATTCCGGGTATACCTAACTATGTATCGTACTCCTCATCCCGTTATTTTAACAAAAGCGACGGGGTAATAGTCTTCATAAAGGATAATCTTGAGGCTATAGTTAAGGAAATTGATTTACAAAATGCATCATGCCTAGAATTACAAATTAACAAAACTACAATTCTTGCTATATACCGGTCGAGATCAATAAGTAATGCGGATTGCTTCATTCGATCATTAAATAACCATCTAGAATCGCTAGTATCACATACATCTATAGTAATAGCTGGAGACATAAATATTAATACTATACATAGAGAAGGAGAACAAAGTTTTGAACAAAGAAATAGATCCAACTATCTTGACATGTTAGGAACCCACTGCATTATGATGGGGCATAATTTACCCACCAGAGATAACAGTTCCCTAGACCACGTAATGATTAAAATTGATAGAAAAGAAGTAATAGCTCAAATTGGAGTCTTAAACTCCACTGTAAATGATCATGCAATGGTTTTAATACATTTATCTTTTACGAAAAGTAAAAAAAACTGTAAAAAAACCAAACTAGTAACCGATTATGAAACGACACTAAATGACTTAAAGAATAAGAATGTAGCGGAATTGCTATTGTGCAATGACCCAGAAGTAGTAACTAACAGATTGATAAATATAATCTCGGAATCCTTATAGAATAACACGAGAAGTGTACATATCCCTAAGAATAAACGAGTAATTAAGCCGTGGATTACCCCGGGCGTCTTAAAATCCATTCGAAACAGGAATAAAATGCAACAAAAACTTCGGAGTAATCCACATGACGAAATCCTTCTGATTACCTTTAGACGATATCGCAACTTTTGCAACAAACTTGTTAAAAAACTAAAGCGTAATTATGAACGGCAACTTTTATTGGATTCCAGAAGAGATACTAAAAGTCTCTGGAGTAATATAGCTACAATAACACATCAAAAAAAGAGCAATCCTAATCATTCAAAACTGACAAATATTACACATTCCACTAGTGAAGCTGCAGACCTTGTTAATTCTTATTTTGCCAGTGTGGGGAAAAATTTAGCCGATGCCATTATTAGACGTGGAGGTACTCAACCTATGACTAATCTCTCTGCTCCTACACAACCATCATCTTTTGTGTTACTTGACACTGACGTAGAGGAAGTCCGCACGGTACTTAGAGACCTAAAATTAAATAGCGCTCCAGGCTGGGACAACATAACTACAGGGTTCCTTAAGATGGCAGAGTCGGAAGTTGTGCCTGTAGTGGCCCATCTTGCTAACCTTTGCTTTAGCAAAGGGGTTTTCCCTTTTGCTCTTAAAGAATCGATTGTTACACCGGTTCACAAGGGTGGGGATGAGGGAGATGTCAGCAACTATAGACCTATATCGGTTCTACCATCAATACCTAAAATACTGGAGAAACTCATAAATAAAAGACTCATTAACTACTTAAATAAATTTAAAATCTTGTCTAATTCGCAATTTGGCTTTCGTACTGGTAGATCTACTGAAGATGCTGTGGAGGCGCTTACGTCTTTGGTTGCTGATAATCTTGATAACAAAAAGAAATGTGTGGCCGTTTTCCTGGATCTCCAAAAAGCATTCGATACGGTATGTCTCCCAATCCTTGTTCAGAAACTGGAGCACCTGGGGGTGAGGGGCATCCCCCTAAAACTCTTAGAGAGTTATTTGAATGGGAGGTGTCAGAGGGTTAAGCTGGGTCATACTGTCAGTGGAGTGCCTAGTATAAGCTATGGCGTCCCGCAAGGCAGCGTGTTAGGACCGACTTTGTTTTTACTGTATATAAACGACCTTTGCAATATGGTAATCCCAAATACTAAGATCTTCTCTTACGCAGATGACACCGTTGTAGTCTTTACTGGCAACTCGTGGAGCTCTGTGAGGACTCAGGCTGAACAGGGACTGTCTATGATTGCTGAATGGTTAAATGCTAACCTACTCGCTCTTAACACCTCTAAAACCAACTTTATGTGTTTTTCGATATATGATAGGAACCAGCCTGACGCAACCTTTGAACTTCGAATTCATAGTTGTTATCGAAAGCTAAACTCTATCTGCACATGCCCTGCCTTAAACAGAGTTAAAACAACGAAATATCTCGGAGTCATGCTAGACCAAAGACTTAACTGGCATTCACATATTGAGTTGGTTGCTACCATTGCGGAGACTTATTTGGATATTTAAGGTATTGAGACATGTTACTGATAAGCAACTACTAAATCAAATCTACGTAGCATTGGCACAATCCGTTACTATTTACTGTATTACCTTATGGGGTGGCGCACTTAAGACCAAATTTTTAGAGGTTGAGCGCGCCCAAAGGTCATTACTAAAAGTTATGTACTTTAAGAAAAGAAGATATCCTACCCTAACTTTATATTTAAATGCAGATTTACTTACAGTAAGAAAGCTTTATATATTACTCACAATTTTGAAAAAGCAAACGTCTTTAAAATACTACCCTGATACTGGTGTTAGAAGAAGGAAAGATAAAGTAGCCCCTGTTAAACGGGTATACACTCGATTTGCGCAATATCAGTTCTCACATTTGTCCTCACAATTATACAACAAAGTTAATGAGGAACTAGAAATATACTCATTGACGACTAGGGACTGTAAGAAAGAACTTACCGCATGGCTGAAATCTCTGGACTACAATGAGACTGAAAATTTACTTTCTTATATTGACTATTGAGTGGTTAATTAAACTTGCCTCACACCTATTCACACATTTTTACAGACTCTCACACACACACTACACCTACATACACTTTACATATTTTTCCTACTTAAAATATATATATTTTTCCTACTTAAAATATATATATTTTTTTTACTTTTATATAAATTTAATTGAATTCTTTTTTTTTCTAAAAGTGTAAAAAGCATGTATTTAAATGTAAGTTCCTACTTTCACATGTAGTTAACACAATAGTTATCTTAATTTAAGTTAAGGAAGAGCGACTCCCTTTGGTACAGGTACTTCTGCATTTAATAGAGGAAGTCTTCACCTAATATTGTTACTTAAGTCTTGAAATGAATAAAACAATTATTATTATTATTATTATTATAATTAATGTTTATGTTAATTTAACTGATAGATAATCTAAGTGTGCCTTCTACTTATATAATATCATAAACAATTCGTAGATTTCACCTCAATTGGAGGTCCAGGGTTCAATTCTCAGGTTGGGCAACGGTGCTTCGATGCATAGCCCGGGTTTATGCCATTATCAATTGTAGCGAAGTCTTCAATGATAAAGGCCTTTGTTCAGTAGGGACAGTATATAATTTATTGTTATAGATTTAATGCGATTCTACCGAGATGCGATGTTTCTAGACGAGGAGATCTAGCTAGCACATTCATGAAAAAACTGTGTACAACGGAAGCAGCGAATTAGGAATTGCGCAGCCCACTGCAAAGTCATTATATTGCTTTGTCATTCCGTTTTTTCTGAGCCGGTGGAGTTTATTTACAAGCGTGAACTGTTTGACATTGTATTGGATTCACGATCAAGCGAAATACTTTATGTAAGTACTTGAAGTAGTAATTAGCTTATACTCCAAAATTTTAATCAAGTCGTTGTGCCAAAATTAATAATTACAATTTATCTGATGTTAAAAATTTGAGTTAAGCTCTTAATTATGTTAAATTTCTAAATCTAGTACCTAGGCAAAACACCTGATAGATTGATTATTTAATTAACATGTTTGCTAAATGCGGGGGGTTAAAGTTCGCGTCCGTAGGTTTACCCTTGAGACCCTACACGTGACCCCTGGGTGGTGCTAAATGAGTGCCACTGACTGAGTGGTAGAGTCACGCTGCGTTGCAGCACGCATTGGGCCTCTCACGAATATCCGGCGTGAAATAATGGCACTTGGTGCTGTTGTGTTTTGTCCGGTCAATGAGAGTTCCGGAGGCCCCATCCCTCCCCCCCCTCACAATTCCTATTCCTTCCTTAACCCTATTCCTATTTTAAAGGTCGGTAACGCATCTGCGACTCCTCTGGTTTTGCGGGTGTCCATGGGCGGCGGTGATGGCTCTCCATCAGGTAACCGCCTGCTCGTTTGCCTCCTCGAAATAATAAATAAAAAATGCGGATTAGCTATTGCAAACCTGGGTTATGCATTGAGGAATCTTAAATATACTTTGCTCTACCTAGGTATTGAACCCATCACCTCCGGATATCGGTAGAGCGCTTTACCTCTCGACCACCAAATATGTAATATATAGCGGGCTTAATAAACCTTAACTATAACTTAAAAATGAGAATTCATATCCAATCAATTGGGTACGAAACATTTAAGATCATATCTTGATTAATAATAACCTATACTTAAACGGGCGAGGCCAATTTGTTGTAAAAAAAACAAAAGAATTTTACGGAATTAGATATTAGCTGGCTATTTCAAAATGTCAATCAGCGTGGCCCAGTTACCCGCCTCGTGGGCCGACGCACGCGATTTGCGACTTTTTGCTGACCCACGTAAACGCTACGCGCTGTGCAAAATGGTTTTGTTATTCCACATATCAGTAGTCACAATAAATAAATGGGCCCGATATAGGGTTGGCGCGGTTGCTATGCTGCACTGTGCCCCACCTATCATGCTGAGCCCATGTGCAGTAGTGTGCCGTGGACTGTGGAAGTGCGCTGCATTTGGTCCTCATCGCCTCATCTCTGACTAACCCTTTGAGGAGAATAGTTCTGAATGTTTGTAATGTCGCGGGCAAGCGCTTGATCTCTTTATGTACACTTGACCCTACGCTGAGCTAGTTTAGGCTACTTCCTTTGTAGCAAGTCGATAGCAAGACACTTTAACAAGCAACAACTTTAGCTTTAACAAACAACTTAAGAGGGTTAACGCATTTCGGTTTTTTAAAAACTACTAAGCTAATTTTAATGAAACTTTGCATGCTAAAGTAAAATACAGGGATCTAAATAGTTTTTTGAAAACATTTTTAAAAAACGTTTATTTAACTGAGTTATGGCGATTTTAAACTTTCTACAGTGAACTTTAAATCACAATAACTCAGCTAAATAAACTTTTTTTTAAATGTTTTCAACAAACTATTTAGATCCCTGTGTTTTACTTTAGCATGCAAGGTTTCATCAAAATTGGCTTAATGGTTTTTAAAAATGTCGACTTGGAACTCTTAAGCAAGTCATTATTAGAGTAGAGTAGTCAATAAGTTTTTAAGTGTTTATTTTCTCTTTAATCGCCTCTGTGGTCTAGTGACTAAGCCACCGGTCTTAAACCCAGACGTCCCGGTTTCGATTCCCAGCAGGGAGTACATCTTTGTGTGCTTGATTTGGTTGGTGGTAGGGCTGTTAAGTCCGCCTGGTTACCTACCACCATCTTATCTAAGTCTGTCGCTATAACAAAGATGTTTATAGCATTGTTTTGTTCCGACAGTTCAAAGATAAGACAGCCAGATCCTCAGTGGTTGAGGATTCCGGGTTAAGCGCTTCCACCTTCGGCCTTATCGTCACTACCATCAGGTGAGATGAAGGCCAAGCGCTTACCCGTTGTGGAATAAAAAACAATAATATTAAACATTTTCTTACAACCACTTGCAATAATGTCATTTGAGTTGACTTATTAAATATTATATTTAAAAAAGAAGAAGTTATACTTCGGAATAGTCGTGCAGCTTCCACTACCGGTTTGAAACGCTGTCATTTATCGAGTAGAGCCTGGCAATAAACTTAATAATTGCTCCATTCAAAGAATCAATTCAATTGTAGACAGTTAGATAAATACTAATGGATATTATGGTAACAACATATTATATGATTATAATTTGATATCAATTTGTTGTTTTCAAATCTAGAGTGTACCTACACGCGGCAGCCCTGATCGTATACAAAAGTGAGTGATCCAAGGCTAACCGGTGTCCACGCTAGCGGCGTATGCTCGAATTTTCGCGTCACTCAAAAACCAACTTTACAGGCCACAGCTTAAGCTCCAATTAGCTAAACTTACGCGATTGTAAGATACGATAGTTCGCCCCATTTATGGAAGTAGCTTTCCTTGTCTAGCTTTGTCCCTTGTTTGATTTATTGCTACGCTGATCTATAAAGCCCTACGAAACGCAAACGTTGAACATTCCGAAACGTGTTTTTGGTAGTTTTTTTACTCTTATATGTTCGTGAGACACCGTGCACGGTAGATTAAGCGAGTTCATATATTTCGCAGTCTTACTAAATTCAAATCATCTCAATATTAATCAAAAAGTCGACTCAATTATCCTTAAAAAAAAATACAAAAATGTTATTTCATTATCCTTACCTAACACCAACTGAGAAAATTTACAAAGACACCGGACTAATGAATATTAAAGGACTTTTTAATTACTGCACATGCTTATTAGTATATAAAATAAAACATAAAATCATACGGACGAATATAAACTTAACTACAATAAGCCAAACTCGTAAACGTAGTACCCGAAGACCTAGTCACATAGTACTACCCAAAACGTGAACTAATTTTGGAAAAAAGACTATTACTTCTGAGGGAACACAACTCTATAACAAACTTCCATCTGATTTGGGTGGGTTCAAAGCAAAATTACACAAGTTTATTATAGAAGACCGTAAACTGCTACAAAGCTGAGCTAGCCCTCGCCCTCGCACCACTTCTTCGAAACCTAATATTTTTACTATATATAATGTAACTACTGTTTTACTGTGTAATTCATAATGTACGATTGCATATTGTTAAGTTCTGAAATAAGTGACATGAATGTCTTCTTGAGAATATAGTTCTATAAACTGATCCTAACTTAACCTATTTAATAACTATCTACATATATATATGTAAGACACTTTTATTGGAATTGACTTACAGATTGAAGCCACAGATCTTTAAAATTTCTTTCATCGTCAACAGCCAGTTAGAGGTAGCCCCTGCGGACTGTAGGTTTTCTATTGTACACAACAAAAATCACGACATCTATCTATCTATGTCATTCATTCTATCCGATAGGCTACGGTAGAATTCGAAATTTCCGGTGTCTTTACAAGCCTAATACGTACCACTGTTGGCCACTGGCCTTCCCAGTTCGCATATGGATAACAGTACAGTCACGAGCAAAAATATGTAAACAATTGTAACTCTTAATACGATGGAATAAGAGTCAAAGTGTATACGTATTAGTGCTCGTGGCTGTACATAGGGGAATTGGGCCATTTCCCACCACGCTTGCCCAATGCGGGTGGGTTGTAGGACTGTGGGTTTTTCTTTTGTACACACAACAAGGTACTGAACCACAATATCCCGCGCTCAACACGGGCATTTGTCCGTTCGGCTCTAAGACACTGAAAAATTTAAAAGTGTTATACATAACTATAACTAACTAAGTTGAACTAAGTTAAATGAATAAAATCAACTTTTCAGGATATAAAATCCACCCGTGAGTTTGCGCACTTACGACTACCCTACATTAAATGTTGCAATTCAACAATAATTATGTAACTTGTACAAGAATGTAAGTAATGAAGTTGTATTAGATGGCGAATGGCAGTGTACGGTAAAACTAAAATTGGTTTTTGCGACACTGTACATTTTTAATAAAATGTATTAATTTGTTATATTTATAAATAAAATAAATAAAAAAATAATAAAGTTGGCGCAGCGACCCAAAGTGATGATTTGGGCCTGTCCTGCGCCACTTCCTGCCATTCATCCGTTATTATGATTAAAAGACATTTTTTACAATTTGGAATTAAGGCAGTAAATAAAATACATGGAAAACAATAAATCACGAGTTTAGCAGTTTGCAGCCGCTTTTCGCGTTTATCTTAAAGTTTTAAAAATAATCAAAACAGCGTGGAGCGTGCAAATCGATTTAAATGACACGTCACGATTAGTTACAAGTGGTTACAGCTACCATTGTAGAAGTTAAATATAGTCTAATACCTACATAACATTTATTTTTGTGGAACGCCTTTTTATTTAGAAATAAAACTTATGTAAATTAATTATAATTGTTATTAAAATATATTATATTAAATTGTTTCAGTCGTCAGTATTGTACTATTTCAGTAGAGAAGTTGGGCAAATGGCTCCTTCTATTTTTGTGTATCAATCTTCAGTCATATTCATTACAAGTGTCCGCCCGTGACTTCCCCAGAAGAAAACAACAGAAATCTAAAATCATTTATATCTGCATCAGAATATTTGGAAATTTTCAACATTTTCTTTTGACATGCATTGGAACAGCCTGAGGGTTACGATGGCCCAATCTACCCAGTGCATGTGGGAAGGCCTGTGCCCAGAAGTGGGACGTTTTAAGGCTGATAATGACGAACACAAAAAAGCCTGCCCGTAAAATGTTGCCGTTCCAGGTACCAGAGCGTTGTAAGCTATACTTATTATAGGTATATTTTTCAGGCCTTCGTTACTACTATACTGGTCAGTGCAAGTCACACAACAGAATACTCTCTTCTGTTCTGTGATTTTTAGTAAAGGCGTATTTAGTGTGCCCCCAATTTAAAGAAGGAAGCATTCTTAATGCTTTTTACATGTTTAAAAAAGGACTTTCCATTTGAATATATATTTTGCATGCATCTACTTTTTCACAGATAACATGTGCACCAGCAGACATGTGCACTCATTATTAGTGCAGCGTCATTACCGTTGAGTCATATGGATGGTCGTTGCTCGCTCACTTCGCTCGCACAATTCGTCAACTGCAGTGACATGTTGGTTCATGCTATTTTTAACAGTATCATTTGCGTTTTGGCTTTGGCGATGTTCCATTTATGCTATACTAATACATATATAAGTATTTGTATATTATATATGAGTACATATTTTGTATATTTACAGCACGAAAAGTTTTTTCATAGGTATAATATATTCATTAGAAGGTTTATGAGCTAAAGGGCGGATTTTTCAATAGTCAGATAAAAGTTAATCGTTTGGTAAAAAGTAATACACAAACAATTTGAAATGTATTGTTAAATCATGTGTTTTCTTTTTTGACAATTGACATTTTATTTGATCGCATCATAGGTACTTTTTCTTTCTTTTTCTTAAGTTTTATCTAGGGATTGAAAAGTTAGCCCTAAGAGATGTTGCGTTAATATACTAATATTATAATATAGTGGTAATGATTAAATAGGTACTTTGTTAAAGTAAAATATACTCTACAAGTACTAGATAGCGAAATGTTCAAAAATACTTTTAACCCAAGGAGTATGAGAAAATAAGTTATTGGTAGTCCACGACAACTCCGCAAACTTGACCTCTCTGTTGTCTCGAAAGTCTCTTTTAACGGTGTCAACATCCCCTTTAGCTCCTGTGTGAAAGACCTTGGTCTGCAGATCGACAACACACTCAGTTGGTGTCTTCAGGTCACTGAGGTTAGCCGGAAAGTGACTGCTGCGTTACGTTCTCTCTATAGGCTCAAGAACTTTCTGCCCCTAAAAACCAAGGTTTCTCTTGTACAAACCCTTATTCTCCCGATTATTGATTACGCTGATATTTGCTATCCCGATTTAAATAAAGATCTTCTGAACAAATTGGATCGCCTTCTCAATAATTCAATTCGCTTCATCTTTGGCTTACGTAAATACGATCACATATCATCTTATCGCCTCCAGCTGAAATGGCTGACCATCCCGCAACGTCGTAAGTCCAGGATTCTCTCAACTTTATTCTCAATTTTAAACGATCCTCACTCTCCCTCTTATTTAAAAACTTGTTTCCCTCTTCTCAGCTCCTCTCATGCCCGGCACCTTCGCTCATCAAACAATCTTCTTCTTGCCACTCCCCTTCACCACTCAGGTTTCGTGGGCAATTCCTTTACGGTACAGGCCATCCGTTTATGGAACGCTCTCCCTGAAGAAGTTAGACGGGCCCCGAGCAACATTATATTTAAGAAAAGGATCTGCGATATGCTTCTCCAAGAGTGTTCATCATCCTCGTAAGAGTTTTCTATCACCGTATCTTTATTAAATCTAAGTAAGTTCATGTAGTTTATATTAAAATTGTGTAATGTTATTTATTGTATAATTATTTACCTATGTAAGTTGATTTGTGTAGTTTATTTGATAATTCACAAGATTTAGAATTGCACCGCCTACAACTCTTTCTGCCTAGCCCTAAGGTTGACTGGTAGAGAATGCCACTTGGCATTAAGTCCGCCTTTTGTACATTTTGTTTTCTTTGTGCAATAAAGATTAAAATAAAAACAAATAAAATATGTAGATAGATAGACCTACAAGTAGTCTTTATTTATAACTTTGTTGAATGGATATTAAAATAATAGTAATCGTTTATAAGGAAACTTTAAAAGCTGGACATAAGAAATAACAAAGAACTTATTTTTTATGATAATCGACTTTTTTAATTTATTTAGTGTTTTTTCAGACTGTACTTGGAGTACTAACTCTTTCTTTTTAATAAAATATTGATGAAATTCGGCACACTCTATGTCCAATTGGACATAGTTCATTAAATTAAGTTGGTAGATCGAATTTTAGAAAAACGTGATGCTATTGCCCCGCGAACGAATGTTCGTAGTCCAAATTAAACATATTCAACACATACATAGGTAAATACACATATCAGTATAGCTTTATCATACTTACTGCTTTTGAGCAATCTACTGCTTTATCAGAGTTTATTTTTCAATTAACAAAACATGGGTTTTCGCTTTTTCTCTTCTATCCGATTTTTCTCTTGAATGTTTAATTATTAACTTTTAATAGTTTTATTTTTTTTGTATGTTTACGTGTAAGCTGATGACCTTTATCTCACCTGTTATTGGTGAAGATAAAGCCATTGGTGAAAGCGTGCTTCACCCTTATTCCTCAACAACTGAGGAGCTAGCCATCTTAACTCTAACGGTCGGACCACAACGATGCTAGTAACACTGATGTTACGGCGACATGAAAAACTTAATTCTCCCTTTATCGCATACCACTGTTTTAGAAAGGTACTGAGCAAAGCGTAATCGTGCGATCACAATGTTATCGTGAACATATTGATACGCGCCGTACCGCTTCGTCCATGACAGCGATTATGGTGTTTATAAAATGGTGGCGATTCGCGTCTGATTAAATATGGCGGTCGGCGGGAGCGTGCGCGTGGCGAACGGACACGTGCCGGGTTACTTTGCATTTGGGCGGTGTTTTACGTAACTGCTGGGTTTTTATGCCATGAATACACTTCGGATAGTGTGCGAAAAGCCGTGTGTGTATCGGCTCATTGAAAGTATACTACCAAAACCAAGAGAGGTGACTAACGGACTAAAGACTGGCCAGACGTCGAGCCAAAGCTGTTGGAACAGCATAGAGCGGCGATGTGTTCACCACCTATCACGCTGAGCACGTGTGCAATTAAAATTTGGTAAAACGCAGACTGTGTCAGTGGACTACTGCTTTTGTGGTCCTCACTGCCTAGTCTCTGACTAATCCTTTGTTGGTTAATTTCTTCCGCGGACAGTCCTCCTGGGTAAGCATATATAACACCTTAGACTGCATCCTGTTCAACAAGCAAGTTGGTGGTCAAAGGCATACCCAGATTCGGTAGTTCCACTATATATTTATCTTTCCATCGAAACTGATACCATGCGATTACGTGACAGAAACGAGAATTTTTATTACAAAATTGCAAATCAGGACTTTGTAACCGCATCTTTGATATAGTGGCTAAGCCACCGATCTTAGTCCACAGGGGGTTTGATTCCCAGCGGAGGTCTTTGTTTACTTGGTTTGGTTGGTGGCAGGGCTGGCTAGCTGACACCATCTTATCTCAAGTCTGGCGCTATAACAACATTGTTAATAGTATTGTTGTATTCTGACAGTTTAGATATAAGATAGTCAGTTCCTCAGTGGTGAGGATTCCGGGTGAAGCGCGATTCCACCTTCGGCCTTATCGTCACTTACCCTTAGGTGAGATGAAAACCAATTGCTTACATGTAGTGGATTAAAAATAAATTATCTTTTAAACAAAAACAACATTGATATTTTATTGAAACTTTTGACTGGGCCGTCCGATATGGCAAACACTTTTTGATATATGTTTATAACATTATTTTATTTTAAAGTCCTTTTAAATTACATTTGTTGAAAGCAGTGTGCAATATAAGAAATATGAAACGTGTACTATAACATTAAAGTATATTGTTTTAGCACCAAATCTAAAAGCTTAATCACTAGTAGTTGATTATTTTCCTCAATCCAAATTTAATGGTACAGATGTAAATGTTATTTTCTTTTTCTTAAACGCGTCTTTCTTCCTCCTTTTGAAGGTAAATATGTTTACGCATAGCTTCTACGAGTACAATCTGGTTTTTGTGTAGAAGAAAAGAAAACACAAACTACAATATTTCCCATAATTATACGTATCTGCCTACAATGATGACGATGTGATGGAAAATGTCCTCCTATGATAGGGAGGGCATTTTCCAATTTGTACTGACCCTGTAAAAGAAAGGGAGAAAAGAAATGCCCTTGCTTTGTTTGTTGCCGGTTCTTCTCCGTACAAGGCTCCCGCCCCATAGTTAGGACTTATGAACCGATGGCATAGCGACATTCATAGCTCAATTATTGTAGCCTAAATTAAATAAATGATTTTGAATTTAACATATTTAACAGCCAATTAAACTAGTTATCATAAATCCGTCCTTTCGTCAGTCAGTCAGTCCCAGTTTGATCCTACGGTCGGAAGTTTATAGTAAAAAAGAAAACCAAACTTCTTTAAGGTCTGTATTGAACGGATATTAAAGTTTTTTCCTTTGAGTCAAAAATGGGTTTGAACTATTTCTGTGGTTTGAACTTGGCGTTCCTTTATAAAATCTTATGTTTTAACCGTGTCGCGTTGCGGTGAAAGAATACTACATCTATCTCTCTTTCCTTGGGTGTCGTAAAAGGTGACTAACGGACTAAAGACTGCACACACATCCAACAGCATAGAGCGGCGACGGGCTCCCCACCTGTCACGCTGAGCACTATGCAGTCGCTATTTGGTGAAAATTGGACTATGGTAGAGGACTGCTTTTGCTGTCCTCATTGCCTAGTCTCTGACTAACCCTTCGGGAATAGTAGTCGTGATATGTATGTATGTATGTTATATTTTATCACACATTTTAAAACACTTTATAAGTAAGTACATCAAACTTCTTTAAAACTTAGTTAGTATCAAAAATTTGTGTAAAATTAGAAATATCCACAAAGGCCGTACCGCGTTTCCAATCAACTGTTTTCGCAACCTCCACCCAATCAACAAATAAACAGCCCATACGGCAGCAGCGGAATGGGTTCCAGAACATTTGGGAGATGTGAGGGCACTCCCACGGATGAAAGATAAAGGGCCTAACCCGGGCATCGATGCTTTCGGAATTAGGTCCGTGCTTCGGATAGGGTCGGATGGATCGTGTTAATCTGGTCGTAGGTACGAATGGAGGCAGGTGTGCTGAAACTTGGACCTTTACGTTGATTACGACTAATGAAATTGTGTTGGGAAACGGCCAATAATCAAACAAATGCGTACAAGATATTGAAAATTGGGTTTTTTAAGCAATATGGTTTTGTTCTAATTGTTATTCGCGTATCCGCGTATATTCTTTGAATGTTTTATGACGGTTCTGTTGTGTAAGTTATTTAATCATCCGTTGTACGATCTATTTCGCTATTTTCTTACCTTTTTCCCCACTTTTTATGGGCATCGACGATTCACTATACGTATACTATCCTTAACACTGATCATAAAAGGACTTGTATAATATTTTCTAATAGTTCTCTCTCTGATGTAGGTCTCTCATCTGATGTAGGTTACTGCCCATGTAACCAACCCTGTCGTGTCGTCGACAACGACACTGTTCATGCGGGAGGCCTGTGCTCAGCAGTGGGACTTATATTATATATACTGCCTCTACCTCTATTTGGGCCATTGGTGAATAATATGCTGTATTCAGTCGCGGCTTGGGTTATCAATCAATGCATAAATGATGTGTGTTTTGCTGCGGTAGGCACTCACTTACGGACCATCATTTCCTAATCCGGGTCAACAATTTCCGTTCCGATGTGGGTTAGAGTTATATTAATCATTGATTTAAGCTACAAGGCAGAACCGTAATTGATATTAAATTATTTAGATGAGAAGTACGTATTGTTTCCTCGCAAATACAAATACAACAGAAGAAATATAAAGACTTTTTACGAACACTATAAAAAATATTGTCATGAGTTATGTACACTATAGCTAAAAGCAAACTGAAAGTAAAATAATTCATTGTAAAATATAAAAAAGACACTGTTAATTACAAAAATTAATAATATATTTGGACTACAGACACAAATAATAATATACCATATACCTAAAAATAATTTATTTCGCAATAATTAATACGTCTTCCATATTAATTGTTAGTAACATTATCAACAGAACTTATAACTACGTTAGTACACCATAAAAAAGTACTTCGCTAACCAAACCCAAGTATCTGTGGGTGCTCCAACTGGTTCCATAAAGCCGGGGCTCACACACAACGACACATCGAAACTAGTCGGGGCCCGGGTGAATGAATCGACAAAAAGCCGGGCTCACACGACACATCGAAAACTAGTTGGTCGGGGACCGGGCACCGGGTGAATGAATCGACAAAGCGGGACGCTTGCTGGCGCCCGGCCAGCTGCCCGCAACAAGTGGCGGCCTTCGGCTCCTTATCGGCAAGTTCAAGTTTTACGGCCCAGTGCGTTGCGTGTCGCGCCGTTTATGGCCCGCTTTAGTCGCTCGCGCACTTTCTTTCTCGGTTACGGCGGGTGCATTGTCGTAATTGGTGTTGGTAATGATTATTTCATCGTATTGTAGATATATTCCTAATGGGAAGTGGTGGTTTTCAAACTGCATAAATATTACAAAAGATATAAAGTTATGTGCGTTCTTTAAGTATTTTAAAGAGTACGTATGTAATATGGGGCCTATTCCCCATGTAGAGACTGATGAAATTAAGTACCTCAGTAGTTGAGTATTTTAACCTTCGTCGAAGTAACTTACACAATCAGGTAAGAAACATAAAAACGTTTAACTTTATAAGTATTACAAATAAGTATAACTACAAAGTTCAAACATTTAACATACTGGACAGCGGCAGCCATGCTATGATTCTTTTTCAGACTTGGATTAAAAAATATATATTTCTTACTTAAAAGTTAAAGTACGGCTTTTATAACAGTAAAATATTTAATATTTTTCGTAATGGTTTTGTAGTTCCGTAGTTTACCGCAACTTATGGGCAACCCCATACTTATACTGAGTGTTCGGTAATAGGTATATATCCTGCCATCCTAGTAAGTGCATTGTATGAAAGCAACCTGAAAAAGTGAAAAAATTTGATGTTCCGTATGGCACAGCTCATTTTTTTCAGGTTGCTGGCCCAGTTGCGGGGATTTCAGTTTTGATACTTTCACTTACCAGACGAAACGCAAACAACAACGCGTGCGATTGTTTCATGTCAATCTTGAGAGGGAACATTACGCCGGCGAGCCGGCCCAATGCGTGCTGCAAAGCGGCGTGGCTCTACCACTCAGAAAAATAAATTATTATTGATTAATGCAAACATTTTAGTATTAGCACTCAATACTAGTACGTACACGTAGAGAATCCCGTGTCACGGAAGCGTTACCTGTCGTAAAGACATGTCGAATGCAACAACATGTGGCCGATTGCCAATATCTTATGCATTACAAACTGCCGGCTGCAAATTCGACCTTAAGCTTTGATAATAGAGGCTACTAACTATATTAAGGGTTACGGTAACAGTTCTAGAATTAGTTGATTGTTGTCGAAATGACAACGAACTCTCTGGAAGCTAGCCAAGTCGTAAACGCCGAGATAAATCCTGGTGTTTTGTTATGAGGACTATTATTTAATAGGTCGGTACTCAGTATGGAAGGCAGGTTCGTAAATGTAAGTGTGTCAATGTACCTAATCTTTGCAGAATTATCGTGAGTAAGACGCTTCTTGAAACAACTGTTGCTTTTGTCGTACCGACACTCTTTTGTTTAATTTATTTATATATTTCAGACAACTAAGCGAGTCCAGCTTTATCTAAAGTTAATTTCGACACCCGATTAGAATAACATTGTAACTCATTTTTGACAAGTTTTCAGGGCGGTGATTTTAAATATTTTTCAACCCATTTTTTAAGATTTACCGTATACTGCCAATATAAGTTGTCTAAGTGTGGTTGATTTTTACTTAAGTCGGTATGCTTTATTTCATGATATATGTTAAATTTCAGTAAGTACAATAGAACCATGATTTTCAAACAGTTACAATGCATATTTTTTTTACTTTGGGATACAAAACAATTGTATAAACAAGTTACAACGTTATCGATTCAATAATATTATAGAGTATAATATTGATTTAACATCGTAAGTGTCGCTTACAATACATTTCTATAACGGAATTTGCACATTTTTAATGAATATCATGGTAAACTGCAATTGAAAGAATGATAATTATAAAGAATTTCCTGATTTTAAGCCTTAATAACAATGTAAAAATAAAAGAATTTTTGTTGTAGTTTTAAAGTTTTATTTAAAATGGCACATTATTATAATCAGTTATGTTTAAAGCTCAGTTAATAACTTATATGTTATTAATTTTCAAATAGATTGTTGCAAAAAATTTAATTTTCATCAGTTGCATCAGAAGAGTGAGGCAAGTTTTTGAAAAAATCAGCATATTGTTCAAGAATTGCGCTGCTATTAAATAGGCTTAATAAATCTTTATATTTAGCCTCCGATATTGGATGCAATTGTTGATAAGCCAGGGCTGGTGAGGTCCTAGTGGATTTCACCGCTGCTCTTTGAATAAAATCAAATAAGCAACATTCAATTTCATTTGGGCCTTTTTTGCCAGTGCATTCATCCCAAGTATAACAAAAGCCTTCAGAGGTTCCAATGTCAAATATAGTGAAATTAAAAACATGAAATTTACGCTTATATTAAAAAGCAGAAACGTCCGATTGAGGAAACGTCAGTATCTTCTGCAGATCAAAACAGGCAGTCAGTATTTTTGATCTCGGCATTTTTGCTGCTTTTTTGTCTAGATCACAGGCTGCTCTGTGGATAGGGATTTGCCGCGTATGACCTCACTTTCTTCATCAATAGCTGTGTCCATCACCGGCAGCTCTTCGGGCACGGTTGGAGCTCGAAGGACGTCACCTCCTTCAGCGTCAGCCGCGTAGATCAGAGGCTGCTCTGCGGAAGGGGATTTAGCGCGTACGGCCATGCTTTCTACTAACACATAGGGCTCTATAGTCAGATATTGAGAACGAATAGCTTTGCTTCCTTCAGCATCAGCCGCGTCGTCAACTGGCAGTTCTTTGGACGGGGACTGAGAACGTAAGGCCTCGGTTTCTCCATCGATAGCTAAGTCCATTCCAGGCAGCTTTTTGGGTAGGGTTGAAGCACGAAGGGCGTCATCTTCTTCAGCATCAGCTGCATTAATTATAGGATACTTTGGGGGCGGGAACTGGACGCGAAGAAACTCGCCTTTGATGTCAACCGAGTCCATCACCGGTGGCTCTTCGAGTAGGGACGGAGATAGTAGGGTGTCAGCACCTTTAGCGTCAACTTCTACACCTTTGTCGTGAACTGCGTCTTCTATGAGCGGTTCTAAAGGCGCAAACTGAACGATGTCTCTATTGAACGCAGGTTGTAGCTCTGCAAGCAAGGATGGAAAGACTGCTTTCGTTGGATTATCTGCTTTGGCGCTAGCTGTAGTTTGTTATACAGAGGCTTTTTCTTAAAAAAATGTGCAAAAATTGGTAAGCAATACCTTCACCAGGACTTATTATTGTAGGGACTTTTCTACATGCGGATTGACCAGGAATCGACGTACAATCCTTATCAACCATAGTATTCAATGTTTGTGACAGGTAATTCTTGACATGACTCTGAGAACTTAGTATAAATTTTAGATTTGGATTCAGATATTAATCTCTGGGCCCGATTAGGTCAGATGCGACTGACGAATGAGCTGGAGATTTCTTCCTCTGCATCCTCCAGATGATTAAAGGTGACTGTTGAATCATTGTCTGAAATGCAACAGTAGGGCTGGTTTAATAAACATTTTATATAACTTTTAAGACACTCTCGTTTGTTACAATAAGTTGTAATGTAACATACATCTTATATTAACAAAAAAATTATGGCGTGTGACCGTGTGAGCCTTTCAAAATACGTTACAATAAACAACCTAGTTTAACAAAATAAAAAATATACTATACATACTTATATCATCACGACTAATATCCCCCAAGGGTTAGTCAGAAACTAGGCAATGAGAACAGCAAAAGCAGTCCTCTACCACTGTTCACTTTTCACCAAATAGCGACTACACATGTGCTTAGCGTGACTGGAGGTGAGCACATCGCCGCTCTATGCTGTTGGATGTATGTGCAGTCTTTGGTCCGTTAGTCGCCTTTTACGACACCCAAGGGAAGAGAGGGGGTGGTAATATTCTTTCAAATAAAATAAAAAATATATACATAAAACCCACTAAAACTATTTTAATTTCTCATGTACGGTTCTGGATCAACAATCTACAAAAAATATACAATTTTCAGATCCGTAAATCATTACACTAACGAGCCCAACATGCGAACGAAGAGACAGCAAACTGAGAGAAATTTTGCTTCGATTTGTCCTTTGGATACGGAACGGAACCCTAATAAAATAGATTGATGATTATTTTTATAACAATGTAGGCACTTACTAGAATGGTGATCCTGTTTTAAATAATGTGACGGCATATAATCAGAATCTGTGTCTGCTGAATAATCATTTACAGATCTCTGTTCACTTTTACCGTTTGAGTTGTGATTGCACAATTCCTGTTTATTTCTAGGTCGTAGATTCCTCTTGAATTGAAGTAAATCAGCACCTAAAACAAATTGTTATCATGTGAAGTGTACACAAAAACGGTCGAAAAGAAAGAGTAGTGGACTTAATTTAAATAATGTTCTTACCAGTAGACACATTAAAACCATCAAAACAATGCGAGACCTCAACATTATCATTTGCACAAGTCTCTGCCTTATGCACTGGTAATGTGTTTGAGTCAGTTATATCTGTAAAAAAAACTTACTAATAAAGTCTGTAGTCGCAAAAATATAAACTATTAATTTAAATTTATAAAAACAAGATTTATTTTAAGGTTATGTTTCAATAGTTCTGACTTACCCGCTCTTTTTTCTGTGTTTTTAAGGCAAATATCCACTAGCTTCTTTCCACGATTCCCAGAAAATCCTGGACGAGACATTTCGCTTATGTAACTCACTAGAAAATTATTTTTTAGCCAAACAACTAGAAAATCACTCGGACACTGCACGCATTTCTGACAGTAATGGCGGTTACTAAACTATATCAGACAGTATTGTCATTATAAATATAAAATGTATCATAAGGTACAACGTTACTTTACCAATGCTTAAATAATAAAAGTTGTGTTTAGCATTGTATAAAATTTTACCATAATTTTACAATAACGAATATTACATTTTTGAAAGAAGAATATTGTAAGTCAACTTGCAATGCTGTTTTCTCTATTTAATTATCAAAGTCAGTTTCACCACCCATTGTATTTAAAAATACTATATTTTATGCCTGAATCACCTAAATTTTCGCACTTACAATGCAATCTGCTTTAAAACAAAAGCACTACTATTTGTCGTAGAAATACGTTTCCTGGACCAAAAAAATTGTAATTTTTTACTGGTACCAAATATGAAATAGTTGGATATCATTGTAACATAAAGTTACAATGATATTCTTATCGGGTGTCGATTTAAGTTAAAGTTCTGTAAAAACCCCTTTTACTTTAATTTCAAAAAATGACACACAACACGACAAAAATCATTTCATTTGATTTTCATAGCAGGAAAATATTTTGAATTGTTCAGAGGCTGCCCTTTCTACATCCACAGATTAGTAGCGAAACAAAGAGGCAATCAAATATAATGTTTCGTCGCGCACTCTGCTGATTTTTATGCTCCCACTCGTTTTGAAAAAAATAATATTTTCAGTTATGAGATGTTAACTTGAATTATATTTCCGCTGGGAGTGAGATACAATTTTCCATTAAAAGATATTGTACTTACGTGTAATAACTATATCCAACAGTAAATTTTTTAATAAAAGCTTTTTACGAGAAAAAGCTTTTTATGTTTCTTTAGAGAAATTGGTACCAACGTACCAACATAGATTTATTAACTAAAAATTTTATAATTCTAAATATCTTTATTCAGTAAACTTAAAATAAGCATTTTGAATCGTCAACTTAAATTTACTTCTGGGCAAATACCCATTCAGGTAGTCTTTTAGCTATGGAGAAGAACGGGCGCAAGAAACTCCACAGATTTATGATAATATATAAGTAACGACATTTACAAAACAATATGTCGTTACCAAATTATACAATATACACATTACTGATATGTTATGCTCGTACATGCACTATGTCCATACATATTTGTCATTTACATAATCTTCCACTTTATGATAACCTTTATTTATGAGGGTCTTTTTAACATGGGCTGTAAATGTATGTTAAGGCATTTCAGTAATATTTAGTGGAACTTTGTTATAAAACGTTACACATTTACCGAAGAAAGAGCCACCTGTTTTATGAAGTCTAAAACTAGGGACGGCAAGCTTATTTTTCCTACGAGTGTTTAAGTTATGAAGATCACAATTTTAAACAAATGTCGTTTCATACTTCTTGACATAGGTAGGTACATAATGTTTTCAAAAATAAATTGTGATGCAATAGTTAATATATCTATTTTTTAAACATTTCTTTGAGTGAGTCTCTAGACTTGAAGTTGTGTATAGCGCGGACTGCCCATTTTTGCAGAATAAATACATCGTCAATATTAGCAGCGGAGCCCCACAACACTAAGCCATAAGACATCACACTATGGAAATAACTAAAATAATAGTTTAATGCCTAGAAACACAGTGGAATCTATTAATGCAACTACATTATCGTTCATCTTAATTTGTGTGCTGACTTGTCTTATTATTATAAGCTAATGGTAAGAAAATTTAACACACTTTGTTTTTGCTGAATTCAGTAATAAACTATTAATAGTGAACCAATGCAATACCTTTGAAAGTGCACTATTTACATTGTCAACATTTTCATGACCTCTTTTAACATTAAAAATAAGATCATCTGCAAATAGTACCTACAGTCTCATACAAGCATCAATCAAAAAAAGTAATGGTCTCAATATTGACCCTTGGGGCACGCCTATAGTTATGGGTGCTCCTGAAGGCACAGCACCATTAATAACAACTTTTGAGTTCTATTCGACAAGTATGATTGTTTATGGCTCAGTGCTACTTTTAAGACACCATAATGCTCTACTTATTAACTAAAGTTTTATGACTAACGCAATCAAATGCCTTTGAGAGATCACGTAAAATACCTATTGCGTCTTGCTTACCTCCCAGGCGTCAAAAATGTGTTTAAGAAGCGCAACTCCACCGTCAGTTGTAGATCTACCTTTAGTAAAACCAAACTGTTTTTCATGAAAAAGTTTATTAATTGCAAAATAAGACAGTAATTGATTGTAAATAATTTTCTCAAGAACTTTGTTAAAGGCTGGTAATATAGAAATTGGTCTAAATTTAGAGGGGAACACTAGGGGGCGTTAGTAGCGTTAGTTATTGTAATGAAATAATAGACAATTTGGTACTATTATGACCATTTTTATTCTTACTACTATTACCTATTAATTGATAAGGTGCACCAACAGCAGTACACGTTAAAACATCGCAATAACGATCACATAGGTCTATGTTCTAATAATTATGTTCGTCGATTACAGGTTTTGCAAGCACAGCATTTGTAATTACCTATACTTATTTATTATCAACGTTATCACTATTAGAAAACTGTATTTAAAATGGTTTATAGACAGATAGATAGATTTTTTTTAATGCACAGAACCACAAAAAATACGATTGCACTTATGCTTCATTTATTTTCTAGTAAGTACATTATTTATTATCATCAATTTGCCAAGTGTGCGTCGACATGTGGATAGTAATTTATCAAGACATCATTTCAAACTAACATATCTTTGAAATGAAATACTTTTTTGCGGATTAACTCGCGTTTAATTTACTATTTACATAGTTTTTTTTATGTTATCCTGACGTTTCAAACCCTTTACAGGGTCCGTGGTCACAGGGAGAGTCTCCTCTAAAAAGTGTTTCATTTCAATGTGTAGAGCTCGCTTAAACCTCAGAAAACAATATAACATATAGCTTTCTTATTGAGAGGCGTCGGTAGCTGAGCGGAATAGATGCTCGGGTTGAACGCGACAAATCGAGGTTCAAAATCAAAATTTCTTTATTCAGTAAGCTTAAATTAAGCATCTTGAATCCTTTAAACTTAAATTTACTTCTCTATATGGATGGATGGGCATCCAATTCACCCACCCCACCTATTCAGGACGTCTTTTAGCTGTGGAGAAGAACGGGCGCAAGAAACTCCACAGCTTTATATTATTACAAGCGGCCGCTCGCGATTTCACCCGCGTGGTTTCCCGTTCCCGTAGGAATATCGGGATAAAAAGTATCCTATGTGTTAATCCAGGTTATAAACTATCTGTATGCTGAATTTCATCTAAATCCATTCAGTGTTTTTACGTGAAAGAGTAACAAACATCCATCCATACGTTCCCGTGGGAATATCGGTATAAAAAGTATCCTATGTGTTAATCTAGGTTATAAACTATCTGTATGCCGAATTTCATCCAAATCCATTCAGTAGTTTTTACGTGAAAGAGTAACAAATATCCATACATACAAATATTCGCGTTTATAATATTAGTAGGATAGAAGTAACGACATTTACAAAACAATCAATGTTCAATTCCCATAGCTCCGTTAGACTATTGACGTGAACCCACTCCGACACAGTAATTTAGATTAACAGAATGGGTTAACAGGACTATTAATAATGAGTTAAACGCACATTAATTAAATTCTTTAAAAAAATCTAAGTACTTATATCTAACTCAAAATAAACACTGTATAACAGTGTTTATTTATTGACGAAATGTTACTAAGCTCAATATCTAAATGGGCAAATTTGCATAACTTCTCTAAAACAAAATACATGCAGATAACAGCGAGCTACAGCGTGGTCCCGGAAAATGGGTCACTCACAGATTAGTGGTCTTGTTTGTTCTGCCAAATTGGGGGTCAAAATACTAGTGCAGCCGGCACAAGCCCTTTGCCTCCACTGTAAGTGGATGTTCAGCTTTTAGAGCCCCGCTTTGATTGCACATAATCATTTTAGAGTTGCTATTGTCAAACCGGGGCGACATACAATACAATATACAACCACAAAGAAACTACCATGCTAAAAACAAGAGAAGACAAATAACTTTTCTTCATATAACATTCAGGCTCTAAAAGCATACTCGGAAAGTAGGTCTGAAGTTGCCTGAAGAGCGTGTGGAAAGTAATACTTTTCCGCCCTAGGGAGAAATGTTTTTCTGACAGATACTGTCATGTGTAGTTGTGACTTATTGTTAAAGTAATACTAACAACCCATCTCTTCCCTTGGGTGTCGTAAAAGGCGACTAAAGGACTAAAGACTGCACATACATCCTACAGCATAGGGCGGCGATGGGCTCATTAAAATAATACTACCAACACCTTTTATCCCTTGGGTGTCGTACAATATATAAATACAACAGCCTAAAGCGGTGATGAGCTTACCACCTGTCACGCTGAAAACAAGTGCAGTCGCTTTTTGAAAAGTGGACAATGAGAGCGGACTGCTTTTGCGGTCCTAATTTCTAGTCTCTGATTAATCCTTCGAGAATAATAGTTGTGATTAAGTATATGTATGTAGGTACGTAAATAAATAAACTATTTCACCAATATTGCTTTTAGTTTATTTTCAAAGCAATCCTATTTAATGAAAAAACTATAAAACACTTAAAACTAAACATGACGACAAACGCTACTAAAGAAAACTTAAATTTTTCATGATCAATGTTTTATATTTTAGCGTTTTATGAACGCTTTAATATACCTAGGTAAAATTTTAAACACTGAAAAAAGACGACAACCTCAGGCGGGAATCAAACCATGCACCTTCCGCATTCCGGGCGGCTGCCTTAACCACTTGGCTACCGAGGTCTGGCTTTCAACCGTCGAAATTTGCCAGTGCTTGACGCTTATGTTTTTAGTCAACATTGATTCATCAAATCTTAGAAGTTTTCACCTCTAAAAATTTTTCGTGATTTTAAATTTGTAACTAAACTTGATTCAAAATATTTTCTTTTATTTTTAAAACCTACAACTACATAAGTACTACTAAACGCTATGTATTTATATAATTTATTAAATTGGTACTATAGAGTACTATAATTACGAAGTACTGTAAAATACTATAAACCCACTGCATCAATCAAGTGGTTGTTAAGTTTATTTACTACCTTCGTGACGATGATTAATGAACAGTGTTCATAACCATGCTTAATTTGTTACACTTATTGTGTGTCCATGATTGCACTGAAGTCACCATTTAAAATAGCGCGCGCTAACTGTGATCATTAAAGTCATTCCGCGTTGAGGAAAACATCCAAATATTTCATTTTTATGAATGACTAGCTGAGCCGATTGACGTCGCGCGTCGTCCTGTCCAAATAGTACATTAGTTCTTCTGTAAAAAACTTAATATAGCTCGGACCATTGTGATATTGGGCCGAGCTTAATAGATTGTGATAAGCATAGTGACAAATCAACTGACAAGAAAAAGAGTGATGTCGCTAAAAAGAAGCAAAAAAAGCAAAAAGTTTCCAAGCCAATTGAAATAATAAATCACGACGTTTTTTTAATCAGTGCTTTAGGATTTTCTAATTATTTTTCTTTCTAAACCACCCCTGTATTTAAAGGAACAAAACAAAACAAAAAATATTCAAATCGACCAAGCCCTTTTTGTCTACTGTCGAAACAATTATTGATTGTATGGGAATAGCGAACTATAACGTCACTGTTTTTTATTTATATTTTTTTATATTTATTATTATTTTTAGTCCATATTGTCCTACTCCACCGCTAGCTGGGCAAGATAAGGGCAAATTAGAAGCTATAGCGATTGGCCTTCAGTGTTAAGTATATTAGATTTTAGTCTCCCGTAAAACATGCAGAATTAGTTAATCTATTACATTAACATGTAACCAATGCTGATTAATTAACATCTAATATTTAGTTAACCTAAAATTGCATTACGAAAATAACATATAGCAAACAAGAGAATAAACCGTTTTCCCTATAGACACTTCGATAACGAAATGAGTTACCAAACTTTTTAATCAACCAATTCACACGTCCACATCTAACATGTTAAACACAAACATAGTGCACAAATCGGTAAAGCACGCACTGTGCTTATAATTCGTTAAGTAGAGCATACATTGCTCCGCTACTTAGCTAATTTTAAACGAATTTTAAAATAGTCGAACCAGCGAAGCAACGTACACGGTACTCGCTAAAATACTCGCATCGCGATCGAGGCATAAGGTTATATCACTGGCGCCGTGAAATATTTGTGACACGTTTGGAAACCTGTCTTGACCTGCTTCGGAGGTCGTGCACCTGTGACAGCGAGAGTGGTCTCGATCGCCGCCCACCGAAATCGAAATCCCGTGGTCAACCGACATAGTGGTCACAATTACGAGTGTATACAAACACTCACAAATTCAAAGTGTTAGACAGATACTAGGGAAAGAGGATTGCAAATGCAGAGCACTGCCACGTAGACTACGTTTCACGAAATAATAACTACACAGCTTAGCCTTATTGGTTTCCTATAGCTGACCGTTATTCATTTATTTATTTTTCAGAAACAAGAATCAATATAATTTATTCAGGTTAGGCCATGTTTAGAGTACAGCATTATGAATGTCATTATGCCACCGCCATCTAAATGTTGATCGTCTCTTCTTTTTTCCTTTGTAGGCTCACACCGATCATCTAGAATCTAGCCCATGACGCCATGCCCATTTGTAAACATGTCGTCATACCATCAATGTTACTAGTTTGTTTTTAATAATTTATATTAATTCTTTCTGTACTTACCATAAATTATAATATGAATTAAGTAAAATTTTAAACACTGAAAAAAGACGACAACCTCAGGCGGGAATCGAACCACGCACCTTCCTATGACTAAAAACATAAGCATCAAGCACTAACAAATTTCGACGGTTGAAAGCCAGACCTCGGTAGCCAAGTGGTTAAGGCAGCCGCCCGGAATGCGGAAGGTGCGTGGTTCGATTTCCGCCTGAGGTTGTCGTCTTTTTTCAGTGTTTAAAATTTTACTTAAGTATATATTTATATTATTAAGTATATATTTAAGCGTTAATAAAAACGCTAAAAATATAAAAACATTAATGAATTAAGTATTTATTTTAATTTGTAAGTATTTTTAAATGTACTAATTTATTGTATGAACTGCTTTTGAGGGACCTCACAGGTTTTATTAAGGTGGTAACTAAAAATCAGTGATTTACTCTCTGAGTAAATATCTCGCTGAGTTTCTGCATATTTGCATCGCCACGGCACACAAACCGCTAACATATCTGTTATAGCTTTAAGTTAATTTATTATTTTGTCTTTTCATATTACTTTATTGCGATTTTATTTAATAATGTTTTAATGTGTGCATGTTGTTGGTGCAAATAAATCATTTATCTATCTACCTAGTATTGTTGTGTTCCTCAATATATAGTAGAATAAAAAAACGCTTCCTAATCTTAGCTTTGTCTAGTCCGTGCAAAGTGCAAAACGAGCAATTTTGCAAATCCTTATTGTTATTATTCCACATCCCACTGTTAGAATCAGGCCTTACCACATGAACCATAGCACAAGGGGAAATTGTGTCATAAACATATCACTCTGGCCCATAACGGGTTTTACTGCTACCATTATACAACTTTTGCAGTTGCTAATGAAACATGAATCTAATTAAAAGTGTACAATACTTGCAGCAACCTTAGTCAAATCATAAATAAATATATGTTGCTTGTTGAAAGCTCTATTTAATTTTTCAGGATGAATTCAAAATTAATTTGTTTTTCGGACAGGTATTTTCAAACTTATGCTTATCGTTGCATTATAAATATGATAATGGAAACAGCTTTTAACAAATTACATCTATATTCTCATATGATATCAGATATGCAGAAGCAATTTGCAAAATGCATTGTCACTTCCTGTCTTTTCTTCTAGGTGTAATTTTTATTTGATTGGGTAAGTCAAAATCGACATTAATCTATGCTATAAATGACTCGATTTGTTTGTACAGATTTCTTTGCAAAGTTAGAAGTTTTAAATTAAACTACATATATTGTAACTATTGGTGTATTGTTTCTGGACACTAAAGCCTTGTTCGCACTAGGCGAGTAATTTAGTCGAGTAGCGAGTACATTGCTTGCTTAGTTTAATAATTTTATAATTGCGCATAGTAGCGAAGCAATGTACAGGACTAAACTTTAGGTTCCGTTTTGTTAGTGCTGTTAGCACATCGCAGCGTGGCGTTAGTCGCTACTGTGCTGTAATTGTGTGATGGTTCCAGATAAAGGAATTCTGGGTCAGAGCTGCCATTTTAGCGATTTCAGCGCTAGAATTGCTGCTGTATTTGGTATGACGCGCATCGGAAATATAGCAACTAGCGGAAAGCTAAGGGCTTTTTTAACTTTTAATATGACATCCTAGAAATGAAAAGAATAAATGGAAATTAATAAATTGAATTGAATTGAATAGAATTCTATGAAGCAAACCCACGGCAACAGCATAAAGAATAAAACACTTGCCAATACAATTTGTGGGGTTTAATTTTTCACTCAGTCAAAGAAAACCTAATTGTTTTTAGGTTTTTTTTCGTTGTACGCAAAACAAGCTCACGGTATATTTCATTGTTGAAAAACAATTTAAATCTATCACATAATTATTAAACTTAACAACAATGGGATAAAATTTTAAGTTTTGGAACGACCTCCAATGATAACCATTAAAAAAAATGTCGCTCCTCTCCATATTTCTAACACTTATGTTATTGTCCACAGGGCTTGAAGTGTAGACGTGACAGCATGTTGTGGAGTGTTACAACCATCAACAGTGTTAATACCTAACAAGATGGCCGACATACTAGACAACGACTCGTGCGTCGACGACGACGCCGGATACGAATACGACATGAGCAAAATCCCGGAGATTGTCACGCCTGATGAAATGAATGAATCAGGGTACCAGGAGGGCTCTGAGAAGAGCTACGGGGAGAGGCGTGACTCTAAAGAGGGTTTCGGGGGTGAAGGCGACTCGGACAGCGGGGTGGACGGAGTGAGCAGCGGCTGCAGCACCGCGGACGACTGCCCTGTGGTGTCCATCAATGACGTGGTGGCCTACTACGACGACATACGGCCGAGGAGGCGACACGTGCCTCAGCTCAACTTCTACAACTTGGACATCGAGCGTATGGCTTGGGACGCTGCTACTCAGGTGAGTGATTCTCTTTTCTTTACTGGAAAAGCACTGAACCAAAATGGCAGAAAGGTGCAGGTTCAAATTTCTTTGAATCTTAAATAGATTGCAAGCAGGCTAGCGAACCGATGATGATGATTACCATTTCTGTACTCAGCTCTCTAGCTAACTGGTAGAGAATGCCTGATGTCATTAAATTTGCTATTTGTATATAATAAAGTCTAATAAAATAAATGAGCGTTCATCGCCGCCTATTGGCATCTGCAGAGTCCAGGAACTGACTTTACAATGGCCGTCAATAGACTTGAGTTTATTTGTAAAAATATAGTAAGAGTTATTTTTAATAATATTTGGACATGCTCTGTGTGTTTGGATATAGCATATTGTTCTGTATACGCTATATACCACTTATTAGTAAATGGAGTATCACAAACAGGTTTCTCCAGTGCGATAGATTTTATTGCGGCCACGCTTGTAGCTCGCGTTTGATACCCGATACGTTAGGAAACAAGCGGTGAGATTGAACTTTGAAAACGTTATCGGATATTGCAGAGAGCTGAGGAACTGAGGGGCTGAGGGACTGAGGTGAAGTTAAAGTGTACTGCGTTGAGAACAAAAGTGTTTTTAAAGAGCTCGACAGTATGGCAAACTATACCTAAAAACCTGTCAATATCTATAACAAATAAATTATTTTTATGTGTTTAAGGCATTTTTTGCATTCGTCGTTCCATACAAAGAACAAAAATCAATATTTTTTTAATTCAAAAAATCTTTTAGAGGCTGGAGTTAGAAGACTACATTTAAAAATATGTCTTTTATATACATATTATGGTTTTGTTACATATACTACTTTTTGTTTTTATAAACTCTTCTTGTAGATTATAAATCGAGCACTTGAACTTTTACTTTCAGTCTTACTTTAACACAGTTTCCGTGTTTCAGACATTTGCTTTTTAGATCCAAGCGATAAAACTTACATAATTAATCTAACGATGCAGTTTTATTACTGGGGACTGGCAAAGCATAATTCGTAATAAATACAAAAAGTAACAGCCGATATTTTGTGTCCCACTGGTGGGCAAGGACTCCATCATTAAAATCAATTCATCGCTACAATTGACTTAATCATCACCCTTGCCAAATGCGGGATGGTGACCACACTGATCACACTGATCACAATCCTGAAACACATTTTCCGATCTGGGAATTCAACCCAGGAACTCCGGATCGGGGCGAGCATTGATCATTCGGGCACCGAAGCGCCAAAATACAGAAAAAGGAAATAATATCTATGAAATGAAAAGCAAACGATTGCGTAAGCCCAAGTTTTATTCAATGTCAACTATTACGTAATCAACATCCGATATTAACATTTTTCGAAATGCAAATATCAAGAATCGGTTAATAATAGGCAAGCTTTATTTTTTCAACATACCTTCTTTTAGTATTAGCATTTTTATTACGAATAGCCGTTCGATAGCGCAGTGGGGATCCTGTGTGTTAAGTGACTTTCACAGTGCCGGGAGACCCGATAAAATAATAAATATTTCGTGTTCCTTCGTTCGTGAGGCTCCTAATTGTGTTGTGTATTTTTTTTTTAAATATTGCTTTTGAATGCAATGAAAAGTGTATAGATACGCCTCACAGCTGGGCACCTAGGCCTTCCCATGGCCAACAGCACGTGAGATTGGGGCATAAGCCACCGCGCTGGGCAAAGTGGGTTAGTGGGCTATAAAATAACAACTTGCTCACGACAAAAACCGGGACCAACGGCTCTACGTGCCTTCCAGAGCATGGAAAAGGTTGAGATGTTTTCAATTTGGTCAACCATCCTGTGACCCGGCATTGCGTAAGTGCTAACTGGCAAGATCACAAACCGAACACATCAGCCACTGCGTCATTGAGCTCTTACCATTAACCTAAGGCATAGAATACATAATAGTACAAGTACAGAAGATTCACTCCGCTAAGTGTGGATTCGACCATACTGGAATAAGGTCTTATACCTAGATTAAACGCCGAATTTGTATAGACTAATCTCGGAGTAAGTCTTATTACAGTTTGGTCGAATCCAGCCTAAGTCATTTAAATAAATAGCGACTTATGCTAAGACACAACAAAGTGCAACTCAGGTCGCACACCGCTACCATATCTACAGAAATTCACCTAGAAGTTGCCTCTCTTTCTATCGCGTACTATCGCGTAGCTCTTATCTCTTCTAACGACTGCAGGGTGTTCGCGGGCGTCCGTCCGGTCGGCTACTTGTAGCTTCATACCTAAAGCGCGGAGTGCGCCAGGCCTGCCTAAGGGTTACTCAGAGACTATGCAATGAGGACCGTAAAATCAGCCCTCTGTCATAGTCCATGTTTTACTAAATAACAACTGCGTAATATGTGCTCAGCGTGTCGGATTTATTGTGCAGTCTTTAGTCTGTTAGTCCCCTTTTACGATACCCAAGGTACGAGATGGGTCGGTAGTATTTTCACCCCCACACAGTCCTTCCATTTACGTAATATCTATAAAGAGGAAAGATTTGATTGTTGGTTTGTTTGCATTGAATAGGCTCCGAAATTACTAGACCGATTTGAAAAATTCTTTCTTCGTTGGGAAGCTAAACTTTCTCCGGGTGACATAGGCTATATAATATTTTCAAAAATTCGTCACTGGGTACGGGGTCCACGCGGACGAAGTCCCGAGCGGTCCGCTAGTGTAACATAATATTCATCTGCACTTTAATTTAGTATCGGCGCTTTGTCTTTGATGTTGTCACAATACTTACACATAGTTTTGCGTAGTACATAACAACAGGTCGTTTGTAGAGTATCTTCGATCGGTCTCTCCAATAAGTCCGAGTTAATATTGGAACAAAATATTACGTAAACATTAGTTACAAAATGTTATTTAATGGCAGCTCGGCGGTGCACCTTTCTCTCAACTTAGAATGCCATTATACAAGTGCGCCGTCGTCTATATGGGCTGTTGTAATAGATCGCAAGATAAACACTCATAAAAAAACAAAAACTATTCTGTTGTGGTAGTAGTGCACTGAAAATAAAACAAATATAATTTGAAAACACTTATAAAATTACAAACGGCCGTGTGGCATAGCAGCTCACTGAAATAATACCCAACCCCTCTCTTCCCTTGTAGGTACCTACCAAAACGAGTAATAAACCGTTTACTTTATTTATTACATGACAAAACACTTTAACATTTACATTATTATTAAAACGACCCGACGAAAGTGTTGTTGTAAACGCGGTTAGCATATTCTTCGCCGGAAAAATGTTTAGGTTTATCGACTAATACCATACTAATATATGGCTTTGGTAATGACGTTTTTCCGATGATGTAACTTGAGCATGCATTGTCATGTATTTGGGACGATATATATGTTTTGTAATATTAGTATATTCTTTATTGCACTAATAACACAGAAGAATAATTTTCAAACAAAGGTATAAGCATCTTGATGACAGGATTTTAGATTTTTTGTTTGAATCCCACGGGATGGCGATCACCCTATTGGCTGAAGTGCCTATTTCTGACACCAAGTGGCATTGTTTTATATTGCTGTATTCCAGTTTATTTTTCTGGTTACTCACAGGTTACTTACAGGGCATAGAAGCATAAGAACTGAGTTTCAGGGTCTTACGTTCGGTATATGCAGATGCACAGAAGTAGATTAAGCCATAATCTACCAAAATTATTGCAAACATTTTTGCTGTCATAATAATAAACTGTTATAAATTTACGTTAAGTTTAACTCCGTGCTATTAAATATCGTTGCTGTCTTAAATAATTGTTAAAAAGTAACAGCAACGGTTAAAGACTGTTCCTAATTACAAATATCGATTTGTGAAACGTCGGATGGTATTTTAAATACAAATGGAATGCAATTGTTCTGAGGACTGAATTGCGAAGGGTACCGATTGAGCCAGTCCCGAAATGCAGTGGTTCTCTTTGCACGGACATCGGAATTTGACAATACTGCTGGAGAAACTATTTAATAATCAAGCTCACATTTAGAGGAATTGCATAATTTCTACATTTACTAGCTAGGTAGGCTAGGTATTTATTTCCAAACGATGAGTTGTGTATTATCATTGCGTTATGTTTAGAATGTTGTCATGAAAATATTATTACTTTGGTAATTATAAGAAGCTAATGTTAATGAAGATACGACGTGTGTGAGATTAATGGTAAATTATATAGTAACATAACATTTAAATTATTTATACTTATACACATCGATGTGTTTATATCACGCAGCAGTATTTGCTCTGTGGTCACACTTGAGAGCAAAAATATCGCACAGTCGTAACTTTTGGAACTTAAATTGCAGAAATACTAAAATGATGTCTACAATACTTACTGCACTATATGATTTTATATGAGTTAGGTATCATTCTGTTCGTTGTAAAACAAGGTTTTCAGAAACTTATATTTTAATGTAAGTACCATAAACTTAGAAAATGTTTTTATTAAAAAATATCAGGGGTGTGCGATAGTTTTGCTCTCAAGTGTAGGTATCAAATAGATCAAATCTATAAGGCTGACTTAGAATTAGGGGTAAGAGTTTTAGAACGCCTTATTGATCCCCTTGAGCACAAGTCAGGTTCAGTACGAATCGATGGTTTGGTGACATTTGTATTAAAGCTATAATTTTACGTTATTACGCTTTTAATGTTACGTTTAGTTTCACACAACGAGTCCATCAGAGCTTCGGTCTTAAGCAATTACAATTGCAATCAGTTGCCGATCGGAAAGTGAGCGCGATCGAGTGATGCAAGCGTGCGGCGGCGCGTCTCGCGTTTTTGTAACCCTTTCTTTTTAGAGAACCGTCTATCTTTTACGACATACATACATAGGTTCACGTCCACGACTATAATCCAAAATGGGTTAGTCAGGTCTAGGCAATGAGGACCGCAGAAGCAGCAGCAGCAGTCCTCTGCCATAGTCCACGTTTCACCAAATAGCAACTGCACATGTGCTCGGCGTGATAGGTGGTGAGCACATCGCCGCTCTAAGCTGTTGGATGCTTTAGTCCGTTTGTCGCCTTTTACGACATCCAAGGAAATAGTCTATTCTACTAATATTATAAACGCGAAAGTTTGTAAGTATGGATGTATGTTTGTTACTCTTTCACGTAAAAACTACTGAATGGATTTGGATGAAATTCGGCATACATATAGTTTATAACCTGGATTAACACATAGGATACTTTTTATCCTGATATTCAAACGCGAACGGGAACCACGCGGGTGAAACCGCGAGCGGTGGTGGTGGTATACACTGAAGTTGCACTCTGAATTACCTAATGCCACATTTATATATTGCTTAATATTTAATAAAAAAATGTTACAGTAAATGATTAAAATCATGACACATTTACTAGGTGTGAGTCTTAATTTCATTGGTTAAACTGGCCCTTGAAGTTCAAGTGCCAGTTTAACCATTGCTACGTCACGCTACGCTCTGTACGTAAGGTCGGCTCTGAAGTAACTTAACAATTTTGTGCCATGTCATGCCAATTACTGCGTTCATACGTAATGGTCGCACCAGCGCGATCGTTCGGTGTGAGTTGGTGTGGCAAGGTACTAAAGTGTTAAGCTACTTCTGAGGCTGACTGTACTCTCATAATTCGTGTTGCATTCACCAACGTGCCAATCACAGGTAGATTCGAGCAGTCAAAATGTCAGCAGTGTGGAGGCAAATGTCAAGATGTAGTTACGTATGCCAAACGCCTTATTACTGTTATTACACTCAATATTCACTCATTATTACACTCAGATTTGATACATAATTTCGCGTGTAAAATGTTTCGGTAACCATAAAAAATGATAATTCCTTAATTTACTCACGACGCTATCAACATCACGCCCTTTCTCCAAGGTGTAGGGTGTAGGCCTCTGCCTAGCTTACCTTATGCTACGATTCTAACGCACTTCATTTGCTTGCATACTGCATATGCTCGCCGGTTTAAGGTACTCTTGACATGACCTATCGCGAAAAAGAGGGCTTACCTTTCCAACTATCCTATTCTTAATTTGTGATGAATCATTTGTTTCACTGGTGGTACGAGCCACACTGCGTTGCAGCACGCATTGGGCCGGCTTGCCCAGCGTAATACCACCCTCTCACGAATATCCGGCGTGAAATAACAGTACTTGGTGCTGTTGTGTTTCGTACGGCTAGTGAGGGTTCCGGAGGCCTATCCCTCCACCCCCCCCCCCTCCGCACAATTCCTATTCCTTCCTTAAAGGACGGCAACGTGTCTGCGATTCCTCTGGTTTTGCGGGTGTCCATTGCTCGTTTGCCTCCTTCTGCTATAAAAAAATAATAATGTTATAATGAAGTTGGACGACTGAATTTATAAGCGGCGACAAACTATAAGGATTCTAAGAGATCTTAAGTTTAAGAAAGCCTAAGTGATTTACTTATCTTCATTGGGTTTTTAGGGGCTGGGCTCACATGCGTGATGCGTCATTAGCAAAGTAGAAAACTATAATGTTTACGATAATATGTTTTTGAAATTTTTTACATTTGCAGAAATGTTATAAAAATTTGTTCACATTTCTGAGACCAAATTTTTCATATCTTCCAGCTATTTTCGAACAAGTGTAGTTCAATGAGTGTGGCCCAATTTGGAAGTGAGTTGCTCGTTCGCTGTAATTCAGATACCATTCCGGTTATTCTAAATTAAGTATCTTCATTAGGTATATTTGCGTGAGGTATTATATAGCGGTGTCGCGTGGCGGTGAAAGAATACTACCACCCCCTCTCTTCCCTTGGGTGTCGTACAAAGGCGACTAACGGACTAAAGACTGCATATACTTCCAACTGTATAGAGCGGCGATGGGCTTACCACCTGTCACGCTAAGCACATGTGCAGTCACTATTTGGTGAAAAGTGGACTAAGGTAGAGGACTGCTTTTGCGGTCCTCATTATTACAGTCTCTGACTAACCCTTGGGGGATAATAGTCGTGATTATATGTTTTTTCCGTCGCCTTTTATTGAACTTCATAATCACAATATAAGATAGACTTCATTTCTGGAGAAAATAACAATGTAGCTTTAATTATACGAGTATCGAGTGATTTATCAGTATTTTCTTTAAAACGCTGCTTATGGCTTATTATTTTCCTGTAATTAAATTGGGAGCATTAAACTCGTAACGGAGTTCGAACTTGTTCAACAAGAGTCTATATTTAGCTTCATGTATAATTAAAGCTGTAATAGAATTACATTAATTGAAGATTACGATAACGTTAGTTAGAAATGGGCTGCTTATTCCAAGTTAATAGATGAGGGTGCTATTCCTAATGCAGTTTTAATTACCTAACTATAAAATAGATGACGTGTTTTTAGGGTTTTTAGGGTTCCTTACCACAAAAGGAAATAACGGAACCTTTATAGGATCACTTTGTTGTCCGTCTGTCCTGTCTGTCAAGACCCTTTATCTCGGGAACGCGTGGAGGTATCGAGTTGAAATTAAAACGATATACTCAAATCTGCAGTCTCTAAAACTATGAAATTTGAGAAGTATTATCATCTTATACTACAAGTATAGGAAAAAATCTGAAAACTATACATTTGTAATTAAATCATAAAAAACAGGGTCTTTATGCTAAGGAACGGCGGTCCAAATTTCGAATAGAGTTAACCGTGTCATGTGGGATATCGTATGAAGAACTTTATTGGCACAAGCTTAAACAGATTTTTTATTATTTTTATGATGTATAGTTTTCGATTTATGACGAAGGATGAAAAAAATTAAAAATATGCACCTACAAATTTGTACGAAACCCTCGGTGGGTTAATGCTCATAGACACGGACACAGCCTGTCTGTCACCTGCCTGTCTGTCTGTAGAGATAGGGCAAAGATAGTTCTTTGCTCTATCTCCCTATACATGAATAATTTTAATCGACTCTGGGTTTTTGTCCATATATTTTTTGGCATTCACCAAAAGTAACAATGATGTAATACACAGACAGACACAATATTAAAAGAAACACAATAAGACATAAAAAGAGCATGTATGGATAATTTTATAAAAGGAAATGAAGCATAAGAAGTGTGCATCGTAGCATTCGTAGCAATAGAAAACTGTGTTCTTTGCCCGTCGAAAAATTCGTGCATATATTAAGTATATGTAGGATGACTTGTAACAAAATAAGAAATATTAAGTTGACCATAAACCACAGTGACAGACTGAGTAAGTACTAAAGTGAAGTTTACATTCAAATTAAAATAGCGAAAGACCGACCGAACACTCGGCGGTGTAGCCGTTTGAATAACCAATTCATTAGTGCTACGGTTAAGGCTGCTCAAATTTTAACAATATTACCCGATATGAGTGGTATAAAATGTACCCTCATCTGTTATTTGACGATGACAAATAATTAATTTGGATAAACGTGACACACTGATAAAGTGCAAAGGACATAATTTTATTACTATGGGGCTTGGTACTAAATTCCAAAGTCTAAAAGACTTTGGAATTGACGCCAATGTATAAATACTTGAAGAATATATTATTACCAATATATTTATGACCGTATTATTAATTTAAAGCCCTCGGGTTTTTTATATAAATTAAAAACCAACATTGATTTCTACTAGAAAATGGCAACATTATATTCGGATTGTGACACTTTATGTTATTAAAAATAAATAAGTGACGCTTGTTTGACGTTTTATATGTCAATACGGATCGTAGACAGATGTCAGACTGTCACCCTCAGCCGCCAGACGATTCCAGGCCGCGCTTTTGTTGACTCGTTGTGTTAGATAATTATTAGTTGTGTGTATCGTTGCTAAATACTATGTGCGAAAAAGATAACTGTGTTAACGATATCGTTTCTACGATACCATAGACCTCATAGACACACCTACTTAATAACCCTGCGTTCCTTGACATTAAAAAACCGAAACTTTTGTTCAGAAACGTATAGAAAACTTATCAAAATAATTCTTTAACGGAGGTAATTAAAAATATAAAAATTATACAGAATGATAGCATTTAGACTCTTGGACAAGGAAGTATATAAATTATTGCAGTTAATTTTTCTTTTATTTTAGCACGAAAAAAAATTATGTCCTTTATTGCCTAGCTAACTCGCTTGCCGTTATATAAAGAGAGATAAAGGTATACTTGACTTTCTGCGTAATAATAACGCTTAAATAAACTAGAAGGTAAAGAAAAGTGGCAAATGACCACACTACTACTACTTCTACCACCACTACTTCCCCCATAAGGTAGTCATTTTTTAAAATTTTTGTTACATCCGTACATACATAATCACGACTATTATCCCTGAAGGGTTAGTCAGAGCACACACATGACTGCACATGTGCTCAGCGTGACAGGAGGTGAGCTAATAGCCGCTATATGCTGTTGGATGTATGAACAGTCTTTTGTCAGTTAGTCGCCTTTTACGACACCCAAAAGAAGAGAGGGGGTGGTAGTATTTTTATTTTACAAGAAGCGCTTTTGTTTCTTTTGCTGTTGCATAGTGACGATAATTCCAATTTGAACTGAAACCTGAACTGGCAGGATCTAACACTAAAAGCCGTTGGTACCAGTTGTTCTCATAATATGGCAGTTGTTAAAACCCACCAACCTCATTAAGCCACCTTGGTCGTGTATGGTCTAATCTCCTCTTGTGTTGTCCATGTGGAAAGGTTTTTACGACAGTAGTAAGTTTACAGGGTGATGATGAATTAATACTCCACCTGATGAAGTCGTTGTTTACATTTTTTCACAAATAGTTAGTATTGTGTGTAGATTTAGAGACGCATGCATCTCTCTCTGGAGGCCCTCTTCCCCCCTCACAATTCCTATTCCTTCCTTTACCCTATTCCTTTCTTATAGGTCGGCAACGCGCCTACGATTCCTCTGGTTTTGCAGGTCTGGTCTGTATCTGGTTTCTGGTCCATGGGCGGCGGTGATTGCTCTCCATCAGGTGGCCCGTCTGCTCGTTTGCCTCCTCCTTACATAAACAAAGTAATCATGGTCATGCTCATAGACACGAGCCTGTCTGTCGCCGCATCACCTGTAGAAAACGAATCTTGTCCAAGGTCGCGCTGGGCACACGGTGTACTTAATTACCGCCACTTGGCCACTACCTCGTAAGTGGACACCAGATCCAACAACAGCCTAAACGCCGCCCAACATACCGCGACTGATTGCTCTACATGCGAAGCAATAAAGGCGATTTCAGCTTGAGCGGGCAAGCGCGTTATGTCAACTTTATGAACTGACAGTGAAGCCTTATTGTCTTCGAATCTATGTACATGGAAAATCGATATTGCGTTGGCGGATGTCTTTTCTCAAGGGCGAGTGATGTTTGTTTAAGCATTCTACTCTGTTTGCCGATCAGTATATTATCTCTTTTGCTTTTCAGTATAATAGTCACTTGCCCACGTATTGACTTGCCAACGTGTCTGCATGTTTTTACGATTTTCTTTTACCTATGTCTAATTAGAGTTTGATAGCACAACGGTTTGCACGTTTGGGTTGCAACGAAGAGTCATCGTAGAAGATGGGTGACCAAATTAGACATCAGTAATCGGTCCTATCATTGACAAAACTGGAGGGCTGTTATGAGTGAAAAGTGTTATTTTAATGTCTATACACGTTCTCTTTTTTATGTTTATAAGTGTGTATTAGCAACAATAATAATAAGTCTCTTCAACCCGTTGCTAGTAAAAGTCTATATTGCTTTGATTTAGTTATAAAAATTAGATGTCACACTGAGGAATGCAATAGACATTAAAATATTAACATAACACTTTTCTCTCATAACAGTCTTTCAGTTTCGTCAATGATGTGACCGATTAGATATTAGCGTAATTCGTTTGCTAATTTAGTGAAAACATACAAGCGAGGCGGAGGGCCTTGATGCCCTAATGAGTGCGGCATCGCTCGGCACGTGTGTCGGAGGCCTACTCTGTACGTCGGACATACGATAACTGTCTAGAATCTGTTATTTTACATACTTACAGCCATCGGTGTCGCTTTGTAAGATAGCATTTCACTGAAAGAATACTACCAAACCCTTTCTTCCATTGGGTGTCGTAAAGGCGAGTAACGGCCTAAAGACAGCACATACATCCAACAGCATAGAGCGGCGATGGGCTCTCCAGTTATCACGCTGAGCATAGCAGTTATGTGGAGTTGTAACTTGGAGAAACATGGACTATAGCAGAGGACTGCTTCTGCGGTCCTCATTGCCTAGTCTGTGACTTACCCTGTAAAAATAGTTGTGAGTCTATAGGTGGCAAAGTATGAGAATACTTTGCTTCACTTACTCTAACGTTCTTCATACATGCTCGTTTATCGAGCTTCGATCTGCTTCACTGTTGGTAGGGCTCACCCGTCTGGTTAGTGACCACCGTACGAATGTTTCGTTTCTCGGTCGCGGTTGAACGAAATAATAGCAATGTTAAGCCCTTCGTACACAAGGCTACGCAAAGTTTCGATACTCGATGTTGTTAGTCTCCAAGCGACTACCACCATACAAACCAATTGAGGTTCGTACATGAGTCGCGTCGCCGACATTCGTCCCGCGACTCGTGTCGCGCCAGTCGTGCGCTACCTGCCAGACGAGATCGTTGCTATATAAGTCGCAGCGATTTCCAAGATGGCAGAGCAATTATTAAATATTGAATTTGTTTGTTTGTTTTTTTTTTAATTTCGCATGTTTGTTGTAATTCTTTTGCAGCAACAAACAGTCTGCAATTTATTTTTTCTTTCAATACACGGATGAATCCAGTATCATCTGTTACGACGATATCTTTATTTCCTGTAAAAATAGTACAAAATTATAGTTTCATCATCACTTGTGTCAGACATTTTGTAAACGTGTGATCTGTTTAGCCGCTACGCCTGTGCAATTTGCGTCTTGCGATTCAATGTCGTGGGTACGGTACGGACCGTGCGCTACTCGATACTCGCGACTTGATACTAATGTAGAATATAACATTAGTATCGAAGATTTGCGTAGCCTTGTGTACGAATGGCCTAAGAGTTAAATAAAGCTATACCTGTTTAATCGTGTCTCAGCAATCTAATTTTGACATTGTCCCCATCCCACAGTATAAATGTCAAAATCAGAACGCTGAGACGATGTTGAAGGCGTTTAAAAATAGCTGAATCGAGGCACTGCGACCTTTATAGAAGCAAGTTTTATTCATCATTCGATCACGATAATGTAAACGAGAGTTTGCATAGCACTAATTGTATAGCAGAATGAAAAATTAAAGATTAAAGTTCATGAATTAGACATACATACCTACATCAGTTACATCACGCCTGCTTCTCAGAGGGGCAGGCAGAGACCACAGCTTTCTATTGGCTATAGTCCAGACACACATCCTTTGCTTCACTTACTCTCATAACATTCTTCTTACATGCTCCTCGGTTTAGGGTACTCTTGGCCTGACCTTTAACGAGAAGGTCACCGATCTGATCTAAGTACGTTCGTCGAGGTCTTCCCCTTCTAACTATCCTATTCACTCTTGCCTCGTGCACCTTATTTGTAATTCTTTCTTTATCCATCCTCGACATGACGATACCATCTTAGCATGTCTTTCTCAATTTTTATCACTACAGCTTTATTCATTCCACTCTTCTCTAAACTTCATAAAATAGATCTCAAATTAAAATCCATACATTTCTCATTATATTCAACAAGCGTTCATGCATTGTCTTGGACATGTGATCTGGCAGTGGCTCTAATATGTTGCCAATTTTTCGTAATATTTGATTATTTGCGTTAAAAAACGCTCAAATAAACTCGAAGATACGAAATGTTGACAAAATGTCTTCCTCAGGCGGGCAAGGCAGCTGCCCGGATTGCAGAGGACGCGGATTCGATTCCCGTCTGAGGTAGACATTTTTTTCAACGTTACGTTATAAAATTACCAATTACTTACTTCTAACAGACGTAACCCTACACTACAATGCATACACAGCGGCGTCGACGACGATGTCTCGTCATGCAGCTATGGCAATTACTTCAACTAAAAGTTGTGACAGTTTGCTTGCGTCGTCATTTATTTGATACTGTTCGATGATCGAATGTTGGATTGGCAGAGTAGCCCCAGGTGTGCGACGTAATCTCATTACGGCCCAATTTCCATTTCGTCTGGCTCTCGTGCAAACTTCTGCATGAAACCTGTGAATCTAAGTTGGGCAAAGACGTCAGAACTTTGTTGTTACGAGAGGTGTGTATGTCCGTATCTCCGCATCTCCTGTGATTCGTAGGTTAGTAATGAAGACCTCCTTGGCCGAGTGGTTACCGCGCCGGGTCTGGCGTCGCGCCATATCGGAGGTCCTCTGAAATTGCAAGACAAAACAGCTGTTCCTTACAACACTTCTGGAATGTAGACAGAAGCTGATTTTTTATTTTTAGCCGTAAGAAAAAGATATATTTAATCAAAAAATCATGATTGGCAATAAGATATTTCAGGAGAATTATCGTCTATCTTAAGATTGGAAATGCTTTGACAAGGTCGAGGCTACGCTAAATAGGGCAAAAGTTAGAACCAACTTTTTGGATGCCGGATGGAATCATTTGTCAACTGACGGATTTAAGTTTCGGAGATGAATTTGGATAGGGTTTTATTGTTTTAATAGAAGGCGGTACTGATTAATTAAAGCTTCCACTTTTAGCAAACAAGATTAAATCAATACAACTGTGTTATGTTTGTCAGATTTTTTCTCATAGCTTATGTACCGACAATTATACATAATTAAACATGTACACATTTCGCCCGTTTCTGATAGCTTTCCATCAGTAACCTAGTTATAACATGGTTTTACTTTAGAGACTAACGTATAAATATAGGAATTATAGAAATATAAAACAATTTGTAAAAGTAGTTTGTAGAATTGCACAGCCACTTAAGTACCTACTAATCAAAATTAAAGCGTCGCTTTTACGTCGTACCATATTTATTGGCTAACTAGGTTGGAATCATTAAAATGCATAACCATCAAAAGTTTCGCCTATGCGACAGAATATAACAACATTATTAATCAGCAAACATCGTTAATTATTATCAAATATTACGAGTCACCAGGGCAGTAACAATTGTTACGAACTTGTAAATTTATTTATAAAGCAGAAATTCTTTTAAAAGTAACAATCGATTTTGTACTCAAATGTGATACCAATAGAGTGCGATTTTCGTTTTAAAATGTAGCGTTAACCGTCCCATCGGTTTTACCACTTATTAAAATAATGGCGGATTATACTATAGTAATAAAATAAACGTGTGTAACGTGCGAACTGTGTGGATCACGACTTTTACATTATACAAACCGCTCGTGAACGCTCGTGATGCGCCAGTCTCAGTTCTCATGTGAGTTATGGCGGGGTGCCACTGCGAGCGATCGTTTCGTGAGCGATGGTGTCGTAATGTCCTGTGTCTTGCTCTGAATTATGTGATATATGTAGCAAGGATGGTAAAGGTTGGGCCCCAGTGTGCGCGATATGTACTATAAAAAGATTAATTAATTCGCGTAAAATTTTTAGGTCTCTCTCTATGTCGGTCCCTCATGTCTGAGGACGTGGTCAGCAAACAGGGTTGCATCAGGAGCGGATGATCTACCTCCACCGGCTCTTGTCCAAGCAAAATTTGGAGGAGGACGAGCCCTTTACTTGATCGGTCCATCTTGTTGGTGAGCGACCACGCGATCTTTTGCTCTCGGTGCTCCCAACCACTATTAGTTTTTCCATACTTTCGTCGCCTCTGCGTGAGGTGTGTCGGAAATATGAAAGAATACGTTGTTGGCATATGGTGGATAAGCGAGTCTTTATTTGGAGCTGGGTCAGGATAGATGCATTGGTGCGTTTTGCTGTCCAAGGTATTCTAAACATTCGCCTCCAGCACCACACCTCGAATGCAAAAATCCTTTGTCTTTCTCGGGCCAGAATTGACCACGTTTCCACACCATACAAGAAGATAGGGAATACCAAGGCTCATATCAATCTGATCTTGATTTTGATACCATTCCTCTTTTCTTCCAGATGTTATTTAAACGGGTCATAGCATCCTTTGCCATCCCGTTGCGCCATTTTATCTCAAGAACACAGCCGTTGTCATTGCAGATTTGAGAACCCAGGTAAATGTAGCGGTCAACGATGTCGATGCCAGGAAAGTCGCAGGTGACATTTGTTAGCTTTCCGACTCGATCCACTATCATCACTTTCGTTTTTGCTCTGTTCACTGCGAGACCGATGTTACCACTTTCGAACTCGAGTTTTTGGAACAGCTCACTCAGATCTTCTATAGATGTTGCCAGGAGAGCAGTGTCGTCAGCATATCGAAGATTTGATAGTCTCTTTCCACCTATAGGGAAACCTTTCTCCCAATCTTCGATGATCCTCCGAATAATGTGCTCTCAATATATATTAAAAAGTGCAGGGATAAGATGCAGCCCTGCCTCACGCCCTTCTTAGTCTCCTGACTAGATATGGGAGCATTCATTGCCTATCCTAAAAAAGGAACAGTTTTCCGTGTACAAATTCTGGATTATGGCAACGAGATGTTCAGGAGCTCCCATTTTAGGTAGAATATTTCACAGTCTGTCCCATTGCACGCAGTCAAAAGCTTTTGTGTAGTCGATAAAGCATAGGACCAAGGGGCTATTGAACTCCCTGCTTTTCTCGATGATTTGGCGGACGTTAAGTATTTGTTCTCGTGTTCCCTTGTCCTTTAAGAAACCTGCCTGTTCTTCGGTTATCTGTCAGCTTAGAAAGTAGCTAAGATGTCTATTAACTATATGGAGGAGGATCATACTCGCATAAGATATTAATGAATTGAAAATGTTTAGATACTTACATAATATTATTTTTTTATCGTTTTTAAAGAGTGTCTTATTTCAATATGACTGTAGTGACAAATAAACTTTACAAAATAATACTTATTGACAGCCATGTTATTAAACGAAACTTTTGTCGAAGATTGAATAGTAATTGGTTTGTTCACTGACGTTGCTTATTGCGTACTTTTTTAAAAGAGTTCTTACGTCGTGTCTCTACATTTTTAAGTACTATCATCATATCTATATCATCAGCCAATAACATTACTTTGTTAATTAACTTGTTTGATAGTATTAAATAATTTTATATAAGATGTTCGATCTAAAATGCAACACCAAATCTGTTCGACAAATGAAACGTAGCACAATAGTCCGCTGACACTCACACCACAATCTCTTTTAATGAGGTGTACAGATAATATTATTTTGTAACGTTTAGGTTAGGAGTTTGCTTTTATTTATTTGTGTCTGTCGATTGCGCAAGATGGCCGATTAAAATATAGCAACTCACGTACCTACCTACCTACCTTCCATCCATTTTTGCGCATCTGCATTCGCGTACATACATGTCAAACCGGTCGGCCCCGGTGATTATCATGATTGGAGATGATTACGCAACAACGAAATATCTAACGAAAGGTTTTTAGAATGCTAATTCGAATTTTGCGTTGTATTTTGTTTTTGTTAATTTTAAACAAAACACGACAAAAGCTGAGATATCCTAAGAGTGGCCAGTGCTATTTTTTGCACATTTCAATAGCAAAGTTGACTACTAGGTCAAGTTTTATTTCCATTCGATTAACGAAACCGAAAATTTAGATATGCAAAACTGTAACCCGCCTCTTTTTTCACCAAGAGGCGCTGCTGTTATATTTTTTTTGTTTTCTTTGTAGTGATCGAATGCTCTAAAATCTAGCACAGGCTGCACCCGGAATCCTCAACCACTGAGGATCTGGCTATCTTATCTCTAAACTCTCGGAATACAACAATGCTATAAACATCGTTGTTATGGCGAAAGACTTAGATAAGATGGTGGTAGCTAGCCAGGCGGACTTAACAGCCCTACACCGTCCACCATATAAACCATGGTGTGCTTTGGATAATGTTAAAAGCATTGTTGTGTTTCTTTAATAAATAATTTGAGATAAGTTAGCCAGTTCCTCAGGAGTCTTTGTCATCACCGAACATTAGATGGAAAAGCAGCCAAGCTCTTCAGCTCTTTCGCCGTTGTAAAATAAAAATCAAAACGTAACTTTATCGTCGAAGTCAAACGTTTTCGCACCAGTTTGTCTAGAATCAGTATAAACCATAGTTAAAACCGAGTTTGGAAAGGCGCCGAGGTCCTTTGAAACCCCTCGCAGACGGGTTTAATTTAGTGTGTTCGGATCTATCGATGCCACAGACCACATTGTGGTCCGTGATCGGTGCATATACCACCCCCATTTGGCAAACGAGTTGATTTAGCCAATTCCCATCAACTGGACCGCTGACTTTATGGAGGCCTCTGCCCACCTGTGGTATAGTATAGAGGCTATTTACCACTTTACTATTTTGTATTCACAAGTCATCTTTTTTGAGTGGCATTTTATTGTAAGTAATAATTTTATCATCTCCAATTCTGTAATTCCGCTATGGCTAAAGACGACAAAAGTCATCAATCAGTGCACCCTACCCGTCATGACATACGGAGCCGAAACGTGGACACTGACGGTAGGGCTGGTTCACAAGTTTAAAGTCGCTTAGCGGGCTATGGAAAGGACTATGCTCGGAGTTTCTCTGAGGTATCGGATTCGAAACGAGGTGATCCGGCAGAGAACTGAGGTAATCGACATAGCCTACCGGATTAGCAAGCTAAAGTGGCAGTGGAACGACCATATCACTCGCAGAACCGATGACCGTTGGGGTAGACGAGTTCTGGAGTGGAGACCGCGTATCGGCAAGCGTAGCGTAGGACGCCTTCAGACAAGGTGGAGCGACGATCTTCGCAAGGTGGCTGGCAAGAGCTGGATGAGAGTGGCCGCGGATCGTGCTCATGTCCAGCAGTGGACGAGTATAGGCTTATGATGAATAATGTTATCATCTCAATCACAATTTTTTTAATTATTTTTTTTAATTTTTTGTCGCTCACACCAATTATCTAGCCAAAGATAAGCTTCTTTTGAAACTCGTTAATATGGAAAGATAACGGATAAATATACATAAACATAGAAAAACACCCAGACCCGAAATCAATTTAGTAAAAACAGTTTTCTCTAAATTGAACCGACCGGGAATTGAAAACGGGACCTCAGAGATGGTGCGACGCCAGACCCGGCGTGCTAACCACTCGACAACGGAGGTCGTCAACATTAAAATTTAATGGTTGCGGTTATATTAGGAACCCGGCCAGCGAGATTAAACTAATTGAATGTTTAATTTGTTAACCATGGGATTTAAATAAGATTAAATTGTTCTCAAAGTCGTTTGAGATTGGTTAAACCCGTCTGCGAGGGGTTTAAAAGGACCTTGGCGCCTTTCCAAACTCGGGTTCAACTGTGGTTTATACTGATTTTAGATAAACAGGGGTGTGAAAACGTTGGACTTCGACGATAGAGTTACGTTTTGATTTTTGTTTTACAACGGCGAAAGAGCTGAAGAGCTTGGCTGCCTTTCTATCTAATGTTCAGTGATGGATGACAAAGACTACTGAGTACTGAGGAACTGGCTAACTTATCTCGAAGGCTTACCTCAAATTATTTATTAAAGAAACACAACAATGCTTTTTACATTATCTAAAGCACACCATGGTTTTTATGGTTAGTGGTGGTGGATGGTGTAGGGCTGTTAAGTCCGCCTGGCTAGCTACCACCATCTTATCTAAGTCTTTCGCCATAACAACGATGTTTATAGCATTATTGTATTCCGACAGTTTAGAGATAAGATAGCCAGATCCTCATTGGTTGAAGATTCCGGGTGCAACGCGCTTCCACCTTCGGGCCTTATCGTCACTTACCATCAGATGAGATGCTTACCCGTTCTAGAATAAAAAACACCACACGACTAAAATAGTATTTAAAACTATAATGTGCTAAGTATGAAATGAAACACTTTTTTATTTCGGATTAACTCGCGTTTAATTTACTATTTACATAGTTTTTTATATTATCCTGACGTTAATTATTATATTATACTCGCCAAGGAACAACGATTTATCCCTAGGATGATACGCGAGGCTATTGAAATTAAAAAAACATCGAAATTTCAATAGAGAGGATGGTTGGAATTTACCACATGCCTGGGATGGGACCCCATCATACAGGTCATCAAATCCCAGCCCCAACAGCAACACATTGCCAGACCTAAAAATATTGTTAGCTCGTATTGTGTAAACTTGAACGCACCCGGTTAAATATAAAAATGATTGACGGTAGGCAAATAACTTCTAACTATGAGACGACCAACACCTCAGTCTCCCTGTGACCACGGACTTTGTAAAGGGTTCGAAACGTCAGGATAGTATAAAAAACTATGTAAATAGTAAATTAAACGCGAGTTAATCCGTAAAAAAGTGTTTCATTTCAATGTGTAGTGCTTGCTTAAACCTCAGAAAACAATATGTGCCAAGTATGTTCTTTCATTTGCGATTTACTCTATTTGGTTACGTATTGATTTTTATAAAAATACTGCAACTATTTAGCGTTACTTACCCACTTAACGAGTTATCATTGGTTATCTAATTTGCTCGGTGATGCGATAACACTAGCAGATTTGCAATGATTTATTTTATATTTTTTACGTTTTTTATGAAATATAAACTCACAAAATGTTGCTAAGCTTATCGAAATAGTGATGTGATAGACTTACGCATTTCGTGAATGTGGCGCTTTGGTTTGTTTTTACAGCTCTGTCTTTTTTAATCAACGAATGGTAAAGTAAAGAAAAAAGAAGTTTTCATTTAAATAAGTTCATTCTCTAAAGCATTTTTAAGTAATTATTCTTAATTCAACTTGATTTTCCAAGGATGATCAAGTTAACACATCTATAGCTCTTCCTTGCTTCGAAAGATACATCTTTTACGCACTGATGATGATAATGTTCATGAGGATATAATATGAATCCTCCCACGCGATATAAAAAAGGCGTTAACATTTGGCAAAGCGATCAAACCAGGAAATCATTAATTAAAGTCAAACATTTTGAGTTAATAGAAAAACAATGTCATATGAATAAACGAGAATTATCATTCCGATGATTTATCTATTAATCGGTGACTGGATTCGCATAAATAAAGAAATTGCCCAGCATTTGTCGTCCCGCTGAAGCTCAAATGTCAAGGTTATGCATTGTCGGCTCTGCTTGTTCAGTGACGGAGGCTGCGCTCGTGAATACATAGACATAACTAGGCTAACTGTACGTAAAATAGAATATATTATAGTGTATTAGCTGTTGCCCGTGGCTTTACTCGCATAATTTTTTCGGGGGGAAAAAGCAGGCTATAACTGACTCCATCTTTATACTAAAATTAATCAAAATCGGTAACAAACGAATAAACAAACAGACTCACTTTCGCAATAACAATATTAATTATTATTTCAATGTTCCTACTTAAAACGTGCTATAAATGTGAAAAATAGAAAAGACACGTTTTATGACTAGATTTTGAGTTATGGAAACAAACTTCGTGAAAACTGTTACGGAAACATAACATTGAAGCTTTGACAGTATTCCTTTTGGTATTCAATGTTAGATCGAAACTTGCATTGGAAACTTCTGCTGGTGTTGAATGTAGGTGCTCCGTGATATTAATTTAGCTAATATTAGCAATTTACTTTTCATATGTACTTATGCCTTATGTTAGACTAAATTATATTTTTACAAACTAATTAGAGGCAAAATGTACATTTAAATAATACCACTAATATTAGTGGTCTTTTCTAAAATATTTTAAAATCAATAAAGATTAAAACGGATTTTTTTATATGATAATAGTTAATAAATTAAATCAGTAGGTTTCAGTTACAGAAATTTGTCAAATGTGGTGTAACTGGAAAAACAGCGTACACTCGAAATGGCGATTTTCTAAATGCGCACTCGAAATTGACGGTCTGTGTAATGAAATGACGGTTAATGATGCTGCCTGATGAGTTGATGGCCGAACGACGGATGTGACGTCACCCGAGCAACGTGCAAGGACAATCAAACATTGTCACTTTTCAAAGTCAAATGGAAAATAATTTGAGCGTTGCGTCGCGCGTCGAATCAATTGTACGCCTAGCAACAATTTCCTAAATAAGGTTTTCTGTGTAAGTATATTTCATTGAGTGTCGTGAGTCTCGTCTATAACATTGTTGACTGTTTTAAATTGCTAATGATATTTATTTACATGTCATAGTTAGTTCGAGACGTTATAATTTCAGTCGGATATGTAGAGCTATTGTAGTACAAAGAACCCAATTATAACAAACCATACTTCGACGTTTGTATTGTGTTTATTAGTTAATGCAAACATTGAAATGAAATACTTTAGCCAATTGGTTATACATATTTTTAATCCTGCTGTTTCGAAACCTTTGTGTATTTGTGGCTATAAAGAGATCTAAGTTTTTTTTCTCTTGCATGTTTATAAGAACACTGTTGTCCGTACATAATTGCATATTAGTAATCTCACAGTGTCATGCTCGTTCTGTCTAGCTGACTGAATGACATATTATTAAATAAGTGCACGGAAGTAGATTACAGCTATCAAAGTTCCGCTTAGACCTATGACGTAGTCATATTTCTATGAAATATGAAATGACAAAAAGGTGCTTATTATTTAATTCGTAAGCAAAGTATGATTCTGTAGTATTTTTTTTGTAATTAACAACTTGCACTGAATTCAAAAATAGTTGACGTCTAATTTATAATAAACTAAATGTGAATGTTTCTAAACAAATTATTCACAATTCTGTGTCTATCTAGTGTCACTAGGATTGAAACTGTTCTTGAGATAAAGATACTTTCGTTGATTGGTTTCTTGTGAATCTCTTTGAAAAGTAAAAAAGTAAAAATCCGAATGACACTAGTTATTTGAATAAATAATTGTGAATAATTTGTTAACAAACATTCTTTATTGAATTAGGGTATATAGGTCTCAATATCTTAAAATCTCAGTTGTAAGATTCGCCCAAAAAAGCATTGTATTTACATAGTCTAAAGGAAGAAATGTCATAATAACAATCACATATTACGAAACACCTTTCATTGGCGGAACAGTTAACATTGTAAATAGAGCACGCACAGTGGATAAACAACAAGTAAATAATCAGAAACGTCTGGTACACGCACCGGTCTAAGGACTCCGTCTCGTGTTGTAAAACGCGTCTAGCCGAGCAGGCGGTGTTTAGACACAGCCGGTCGCCTTTCACGGAACTGCGCGCAAGGCCGCCGCTTGTTGCGTGCGCGCTCTCTCGGCCACCGCGCCGTCGCGACTCGGGAGTAACGTACTATAAAGTACGCAATTGTTTTTGTTTTTGATCTACCTTGTATATATTTTGATAATGCATTTTTTCTGAAGTTTTTGAGTTGTGACGTTATAGACATGACGTGCTGATGTGATAGATGAGTTGAACGCGAGTTTTTGAATCTATAAAAATACGAAAGGGCTGTTTAAAAAGGCTTGAATACTTCTGGATTATACCGTAGGTTAACATGTAGAGTAGAAAACTACTGTACCTTTTTGAATATTTTTTCTATTCTAAGATTTTAGATACGTGATTGAATTTAAATCAAGCAATTCCGTTCTCACACACAAATGTTTTATTAGTAGTGCTGTATTTTGTATACTAAAAACGTAGAGAACAGATAAGGGTCAATTCTGTCATCACATCACTTACATGTCTGCTTACTAAGGGCGACTGTCTAGATCTAATAAAGATATATAAAATGACCAACTACTGTTGATATTCTCAAGAACTTTCTAGGTCCAGTGGTTGGATTACTTCGATCATCCATCAACCCACAAATTAGTATCTGTTGGCGCTTCTAATTCTCTCGCAGTCGAGACTTAACATGGCTGAAAGCTTTTTTTATTTCACATGTGGTTTTTATACTTGCTAGGTAGAGTAGCCAATGACAGATTCTGTAGTGGAAACTGCAGCTTAAAATAACGATGATTAGAAGCGTAAGATTATTATATTACCCGTGTTGCTTTACAGTGAAAGAATACTACCGCCCCCTCTCTGCCCTTGGGTGTCGTAAAAGGCGACTAACAGACTAAAGACTGCACATACATCCAACATAGCATAGAGCGGCGATGGGCTCAGTACCTGTCACGCTGAGCACATGTACAGTCTCTATTCGGTGAAAAGTGGACTATGGTAGAGGACTGCTTTTGCAGTCCTCATTGCCTGGTCTCTGATTAACCCTTCGGGGATAATAGTCGTGATTTGATATGTATGTATGTATGAATATGATATTTTTAGCAATGGTTTAGTAGGTCTCGTAAAGTAAACTTATCAACCTTCATCTTTCGTGAATCCAAAATGTTAGGTCAAGTAAGGTCACTAAGGGTGGATTCGACCAAACTGGAATAAGACTTAATCCGAGATTAGTCCATACAAATTAGGCGCTTAATCTAGGTATAAGACCTTATTCCAGTTTGGTCGAATCCACCCTAAGGCGTTAATATTTTAAACGACGTCTTATTTTACGAGTATTTTTTACGTAAAAATGGTTTTGCTTACTCACTACTAGACTATGGTATATGCAGTTTATTAAAGTATGTGTTTACAATCCAATTGAGGCATTTGATTTTGCTACACTTTTAGGTACTTATAATAATCTTTTGAGTAATATATAACATTATTAAAGCATGATTATTGTTTATTCGTTTGTTTGTTCTTTTTCCACACAACATTGACTAACGGATCAAGATGGGTAAACATGTAGTGCGTATCCTGTATAAATACATAGAATACTTTTGTATCCCGATTTTGTATAGTATAATTACTTACCCCGGAAATTGACGCACCTAATTCGCAGGTCGAAATTAATGAACAATTAAGGTTATTATTACAATGTAGCAAAAAATAACATTGTTATTGGTAGTAGGTAGTTGCGTGACCATGTCGCGTAGCGGGGGAAGAATACTACCACCCCCTCTCTTCCCTTGGGTGTCCTAAAAGGCGACTAACGGACTAAAGACTACACATACATCCAACAGCATAGGGTGGCGAAGGGCTCACCATCTGTCACGCTGAGTCTAGGGTTGCCACCCGTACTCTAAAATAGAGTATTGTCCTCTTTTTCATGTAGGCGTACTTTATAATCTACGACACTAATAAAGTACGCTAAAGTACTCTATTTACGTAAAACTGTTTACGTAAAAGACAAATATTTGTTAAATGTCGCGAAGAGCTACAAAAAATACGACAAATAAAAAAATGCTCTTTTTTGTTATGTACCTACCTACTTTATTTTTGTTCTAACAAAATAAACTTACTACTATATTCCTCCTAAAAAAAGGTAGATACCCTAAGCTGAGCACATGTGCAGTCGCTATTCAGTGAAAAGTGGACTATGGCAGAGGACTGCTTTTGCGGTCCTCATTGCCTAGTCCCTGACTAACCCTTGGGGATTAGCCCTGATTATATGTATGTATGTAGTTAGTTGCGTTTTGGTTTGCCGTAGAGTGCGGCAGTGCAGTGCAGTGCTTTTGGGTGCCTCATTTCATTATCTAGTCTTTGACTAATCCTTTATCTTTATCCTGATAGTGATAGCGACTCGCGAGTGAATGTATGCAATTTATTTGGCGCGTCAACAGTGTTAACATTAAGAAAGCCAATTATATTAATATTCACTAATATTTGTCATAATAAGTAGTCATAATATCACGGTCTGTCTGTTAGCGCCTAATAAAGTCAAAACATTTTAGAAGTAACATGTTTTTCCTTTTATGTTGGTCACTGTTCTGTTTAGTCCAAAATTAGCGTTTAAAACAAATGACAGACGGACGGAAGGCAAAATTTCGAGTGACGCACGCACGAATCACGATCCCACAAATCTCTTATTCGAAACCACAACAAATCGGAGCGATGGCAACGATTTGGCCAAACAAGCCGCCGTGACGTGCCAACCATTGGTATTATGAATAGAAACAGCACCGCGAAGCAAGTTTTTCCGCAAGGAGTTGCGGTTGCGGCCCATGGGTTGCAAATGCCTCAGTTACAGTCGCATAAAGCCTAATTCGCAAAATGCCCCCGAGTCTCGAAAGGGCTACTTACTTCGTGTAATGCCTAATTCGCTAAAGGACAAATTCGCAGAATTGCTACTTAGCCAAAGGACTAATTCGCGAAAGGACTACTTCGCAAAAGGACTATTTCGCAAAATGGCCATATTTACCATATTTCCTCAAAGACCAATAATATCCAAATTACATCAAAACGATGTAACTAACAGCCCGTTATAAAGATGTAGGTAATTTAATAGATGTTTTTGATATTCTTATTACACAGAAATTAAAAATACATTTTTTATGATAAAATACCTGGTTTTCTTCTCGTAATAAAAATAATAACCGCCAATCTGAAACAATATTTTGTATATAAAATAATGTTCTCTTACCCTTATTCGTCGTTCTGTTTGATTTACCTGACATAATATATTATGGTGATTTTATTTTTTTATAGGTTAAAAATTATGATTTTACAATTTTATTCCATATTTGTTTTAATAAATGGGGTTATTTTATTTTATTTAAAGTCATTTGGGAAATATTGGCCATTTTGCGGAAGTAGTCCTTTTGCAAAGTACCTAGTCCTTTCGCGAATTAGTCTTTTGGCTAAGTAGCCATTCTGCGAATTGGTCCTTTAGCAAATTAGGCATTATGCGAAGTCTCTCGAGACTCGGGCATTTTGCGAATTAACGAGCGATTGTAGCCCGCAAATCAGTGCGGAAAATCTTGCTCCACTGTGACGTCTCTGGTATACTCAATGGTGCTAACACGCCTGTTTGCGCGATCATCGTGGTAATTGGACCCCTATGCCATTGTTGAGTTATCAAACGAACGCAAACATGCCTTGATAGGGCTCAAAAGTGTTGTTTACTTTAGCGGTTGATTACAGACAGTTTTGCTGGAGGTAGTGTTTTTTTTAATTCTTTAAATGCAATGATATATTAACAATTTATTCACATTTTGAATGACTTAGTTTGACTTAGAGAGTCGATACATTTTAAAGAGCATAGCTCCATGTTATGCCATTTCCATTTGTTTTGAGCTGATCGCATCCAGGTTTCTCCAGCGATCAGCTCTGTCTAAGATCCCATAATCTGGTCGGTCGTCTTAGAGCGCTTCCCATGTGTTTCCACGTCAGCCATTCCATCAGGACTCCACTCCAATGGCCATCGCTGGTTATTATTTATATATACACATCACATACATCACTTCCGTTTCCCGGAGGGAGGGAAGGGGGGGAATGGGTAGACAGAGACCACCGCTTGCCACTTGCTACGATCCTAACTGACATTCTTTGCTTCATTTACTCTCGTAACGTTCTCGTAGCAGTTATTGTTCAATAATTTATAGGTACAGCCTTTTCGGGTAAACTTATCAGACACATCACTTAATAACACGGGGATTTTTAACATAGCGGTGGTCTATTAAAACAATGAAGGGAATGCCGAGCATTCCGGCGCTCAGACAGTTTGAAAGAATTCTACAATGGTATCTTTAGCACGCAACCTTGCTATCGGTATAATATAGACGTTACTTGTTCATTTTCATGAAAACCTTTTTATTATCTCCTAGTAGTTGAACTATGGACGACATGGGTTCGATCCCAAATAAGGGTTTTACTAACAACAATAACAACAGGTTACAAGCGGTTGTTCAGACAGTACCTCAGTGGTTCAGAATTCAGGGTGTAGAACAATTTTATTGAGACTTAACTATCGTGAGAGATGACCTCCTATCGCTTCCCCGTTGTGAAATTAAGAGGATCCTGCACGAAATTGTAAAAATTTACGTATTTTTAAGTTACTTGTACTATGCGCTGAATTAGTTAAATACATTAAAGGAACTTACGTAAAGTTAGCCTGATCATTGCACAAGGTCGTGGCCTTGTTGAAATTTGAAACAAATTCTGTAAACAATACAAACAATACATAAATGTAATGACTCCTAAAAACATTTTTTTCGACAACTTTCTTAATTTTACACATGAAACAATAATTCTTACATGAAAATATTTGTATTGATATTCCGCAGGTCAACCCCATCTTAAAAAAGTTAATTTTAATTTTTAACACAAGCGCGTGATGGTTTTGTACATTTTGCAAAATAAAAACATTGCTATAATCAAATTACTAGGTTTAAAACTTCAAAGCAGAATTGTTCTAATTTTGAATATAAATATGATTGATTTTGCTTTGAAGTTTAATAATGAGACTACCTATGTCGGTTTTTGCGGTCTTGGGAGGGTATACGCATTTCAGTTTCCCATACAAACTTCCAAGTCGAAATTTTTTAAAACCAATGAGCCAATTTTAATGAAACTTTGCATGCTAAAGTAAAATACAGGGATCTAAATAGTTTGTTGAAAATATTTTTAAAAAACGTTTATTTAGTTAAGTTATTGCGATTTAAAGACCACCATAGAAAGTTTAAAATCGCATTATCTCAGTTAAATAAACGTTTTTTAAAAATGTTTTCAACAAACTATTTAGACCTCTGTATTATACTCTAGCATGCAAAGTTTCATGAAAGTTGGCTTATTGGTTTTTAAAAATGTCGACTTGGAATTTGGTATGGGAAACCGAAATGCGTAAACCCTCTTAATAAGAAACACACATACTACCTGATGGTATTACATTTTATCTTTCATAGGTCAAGGATCATAAGACCGCCGGCGGTCGCGAAACAATGGATATTCAATATTGTGTCTGGTTTTACGGTGCTCAAGGGGTTAAACTTATATAATAAGGTTAAGGCCATTCCCATTGTTAGTATAATTAATTAGTAGCTTACTTATAATAAAATTTTATTCTTTTCTATGTAAAAAATATACCTTATCGACGACATTATCACGACATCATCGTTCGTTGTTGTTTTAGAAAATAAAAGTTATCAATATAAACGACAATGTGCCTAATGCTGTGTTTCTAAAGTCTTGTATTTTTATAGTTACGGTTAGTTACAAGTGCAAGTGAACTGATACAAAACTTATTTAATTATATTAAACTACTCCAATCGGACATTATGCTCTAGAAGTTGCTTGCAAACTTGCGTTGTTAGTTTCCATAGTAGATGGCGCCACGATCGATAGAACCTGTTGCTACAGGCGGGGGCTGTTCCACTGACCTGAAATTACGACAACAACGCACGAATATAACCTTTAACACCACAGAAGCAGAACACAATTCCATTTAACACTTCACATTGGATTTTATCGGCGCACCACCAGCCAATTTTATACTCTACTCTGCCGGAAGAGAATCCATTTTCAATAACATTAGGGTTATCTTTATACGAATAAATAGGAGAAGTCTGGAGAGAAAATTGTTCAAATATGGCGACGGATTGCGACTTTTTTTGTATACTTGTTTTTTGCTTCTTGCGGTTAACGTAAGTGCGTTTAGTTGTGTTAGTGTTATTAAGGCTATAAAGACTTTACAAACATGTGGTTGAGCTTTGAAACACTCATTTATTTATAGTGTTAATTCAGTGTATTTTGCTTAACGTGTTGAGTTTATATGAAATATGGTAAACTAACGAGTAACAGACGAGGTGGTAACCCACCAATCCAAATAAGCAAGCCTGGTGGGTCATGGCCAAATATCCCTATGTGTCCCTCCTTCCCTGTTGTCTATGTCAGCTGGGCCCAGCAGTGGGACGTTTATAGGCTGATGTTGATAAAACTAGAGAGTTATTGAAATGTTTTGGTGTTCCCAACTTTGAATATAACTAATGCGAAAAGTTAATTGCAATTTTTTGAAATGTGTAGAAAGAAAGAGTAGGGTTTTCTTAGGAGAGAACATCATCACTTGTTTTAATATTATACGAAATTACTAAAAAACTATAAAATTTACGCAAACATTTTTTTTAACAGGTTTAAGAGCAGATTTAACCGTGTCGCGTTAAAAAAATATTACCACCCCCTCTCTTTCCTTGTGTGTCGTAAAAGGCAACTAACGGACTAAAGACTGCACATACTTCCAACAGCATAGAGCGGCGATGGTCTCACCACCTGCCACGCTGAGCACATGTGCAGTCGCTATTTGGTGAAAATTGGACTATGGTAGAGGACTGTTTTGCTGTCCTCATTGCCTAGTCTCTGACTAACCCTTCGGGGATAATAGTCGTGATTATATATATGTTAGGAGCAGATTCAAATTATACTCGTGGTCATTTTTAACTCTTTTCCTGAAATGATATTATGAGTTTGATAGCGCGGTGACCGGATTACCGGATGGGCGACCAAAAATAACTTGAGCTCCTCCCTAGTTCAGAGGACACGTTACGCTGTTAGTCCCGATATTAAATAAATAGGGACCGTTTAGCAATAAATTCTATTCGGGGTTAAAGTTACTTGCGTCCATAGGATTACCCTTGAGACCCCTACACATGACCCCTGGGTGGTGCTAAATGAGTGACACTGACTAAGTGGTAGAGCAGCGTGGCTCTTAACAACGTGGCGTTGTAGCATGCATTGGGTCGACTCGCCCGGCGTATATTACCACCCTCTCACGAATATCCGGCGTGAAAGAATGGCACTTGATGCTGTTGTGTTTCGTCCGGCCAGTGAGAGTTCCGGAAGCCCTTGCCCCCCCCCCCCCCCCCCCCCCCCCCCTTTCCGCCTCCCCCCGCACAATTCCTATTCCTTTCTTAAAGGTGGCAACGCATCTGCGACTCCTCTGGTTCTGCGGGTGTCCATGGGCGGCGGTGATTCTCCATTAGGTGACCCGCCTGCTCGTTTGCCTGCTTCTTATACATAAAAATAGTCATATAGATACACATAATCACGACTATTATCTCCGAAAGGTTAGTCAGAGACTAGGCAATGAGGCAGCAAAAGCAGTCCTCTACTATAGTTCACATTTCACTAAATAGCGACTGAGTGGTGAGCCCATCGCCGCTCTATGCTCTTGGATGTATGTGCAGTCTTTAGTCCGTTAGTCGCCTTTTAAGACACCCAAGGGAAGTGAGGGGGTGGTAGTATTCTTTCACCGCTACGGACACGGTTATTTAAGTCACACTTTTATGAAAATTCTTTTACCCCGCTTGGCTCGCAAATGTAGAGAGAGACGTCACTCTAGTAGTCGCTCTACGAATTGCAGTCTCATCCAACAAACGTTGCGTCTGATAAAACGATGTAACAGACACTTTTTGTTCGACCCTATTTGCTTACAAGCGATGAAAATCTAACATAACTTTGGACCTTATGTATTGTAGTTAAAATTGAAACTACGCATAACCGCCAGATAGGATCGTAAATTAATCATTTTGACACTAAACGGTTTCTATGCAAGCTTGGAGCTATTAATTGTGATTTTTTATAGTTGGCGTGAGTTGTAGTTGTAACACTGATGATACGACATGATAATCAAATAATTTGTCAAATGATTTACTAGGTATTATGAAAGTTTTTGCTAGTATAGAATTTTCATGTATCAATCTTTCATTTGTGACTAGTTTAGACATTGATATCCTACTAACATTATAAACGCGAAAGTTTGTAAGTATGGATTTGGATCAAATTCGGTATACAGATAGTTTATAACCTGGATTAACACATAGGATTTTTCACACACTTTTTATCCCGATATTCCCACGGGAACGGGAACCACCCGGGTGAAACCGCGAGCAGCCGCTTGTATATATTTATAAATTAATCCCTATTTTCCTTGGTCACGCCATCACGCGTGAACGGCTGGACCAATTTCGCTAATTCTTTTTTTGTTGTGTTTGTTATTGCCAGGAGAAGGTTCTAATGTAAGAAAAACTTTAAAATAAACAATTTTATTAAATATTTTTTTCAATATTCATAATTAATACAGGACAACGTCTGTCGGGTCAGCTAGTATTGTTATAAAATATGCAATTTTTTGTGTAGTTATATTGCCAATACAGTGAGATACTTGTCCCGTGGTAGTTTATGATCTAACAAGATATGTAATTACGGATAGTCAATATTAATCAATCACATTCACCCACTCATACCGAGGCGAATACAGTGATACTTAAGAAATTACTTAAATATTATTACGTGAACATATTCATTTCTAGTAATTGTACTCTTTGAAACTTGTTGCGATACGTTTTAAATGAAATATTGACAGATTTACGCGACTAGTTTAGTCAGATACTAAAGATGTTCGTGTTAAATAATTAGTTGAATGTAAAATTACTTTATTTTGAATTTCTTTCTATTGTAATGTGGTAGCCATAGGTTTATTAAAAATTACCGAGCGTTTTCAATTGCAATTCATATTAGATAGATAGATAGATAGATAGACAATACTTTTAGTGTAACATAATAACACAAACATCATTATTACTTTAGCTTTAATAAATTTTAATCAAATCTGTAGGGTAAGGTAAATGACCTTTCGGTATACTTAATTTTAAATTATTAAAAAACGTTTACAAAACTTTAAATCCTTTTATTTTTGTTCGTCGTGGTCTTCAGTTCAGCTTAGCCACAGTTTTCATGGAATCGAACACATAATCTTCAATGTAAAATGAGTCCTATCGCTCGGAAACAGTGTCGCCAACCGTGACAGGACACTTGACACTTTCTAACGACGCGCGACGTCGCCGCTCGTCTGTCGTTGTACCGTCGCACGTCGCGCGTCGCAAGGTCAGCGGATTTGCATTTAATTGTCTCCCACTGTTCCGTTGTTCGTCGTTCGTTGTTTGTGATCGTTACAAATTACCCCTTTTTCCGTCATGTTCCGTGTGATTGATGACCTATGATGTACCTATCATATATACTTTTTCTGAAAGTACACAGTACCTACAGCTTTTACATAATAATAAACCATTTTATATAAATTATTCTTAATAATTCGACAACCTCCGTAGTCGAGTGGTTAGCATTATCTTACCATATTAACGAGTTTCGAAAGAATACTAATTATCTTGGTCTGGATAATTGGTGTGAGCGTAAACAAATTTTATTTTATTACTTTTTATTATTAATAATAATATCCCATTGCTGGGTCAATACCTCTATCATTGCAATATAGTTATCGCTTCAATTGATGGGCTAGCTTAATCACCACTATTTACCGCGCTTACCAAATGCGGGGTATGAACAATATTTTCGTTAATTTCTATGTACCCATAAATATATCATATCAGAAGAGCTTATATGTACTAATATTACCCCTGCATCCACCCTACAGTTGAGAATGCTTCAGGCATTAAGTCCGCCATGTAATATATATAATGTTGCAAAAGTTTAAATAAATACAGCTGATACCGTGTACACTTGCTTAGTACCTGAACACATGGCCACAGCCAATGGAAGCTTTTACTGCAACCCGCTGTCCCATTGCAGGTTTACAAATAAACGCTTGCGCCAGGAATTGATATGCGCCGGTTAAGACAGTGTATGCATTTCGGTTTCGCCACGATATTTAATAAAATTCGCATACAAACCATTGAGGTAAATAATAGCTCAATAATACGAACATCCAATTTTAAAAAACTACAACCAATAAGCCAATTTTAATGAAACTTTTTATGCTAAAATAAAATAAAGAGATCTAAATAGACATATATATTTAAGACATATTTTTTTGCTGAGTTATTGTGATTTAAAGTCCCTATTAGTTGAGAATCCAACCTCACGTTGGTACCTACTCGCTTTTTGCCAAGAATTGCAATTTAAACAATTTGGTTTTAAAGTTTTTTAACCTATCTCCTAACATCCTATTACTACTCATCCCTAATTTAATTACTATTAACAAATACTATAACTGTTTATGTAAGTTGTAAATAGGTATCCTAGTTTTGAGTAGGTAATAAAAAAGACATCCGTGTTAATTAATCCAGTTAACACAAAACACAATTCTAGGCATTTGATAAATTATGTTAGTAGGTAACTTGGGCGTAGGGAAACAAATTAATTTCACGGTTCGCCCTGAATATTTGCGTTTCCCGCGTTCGGGGGCTAATTTCCCTCAGGTATGTAATGTATTTTTTTAACCAGCATTTACGCACTGCTGCGACGATGTTGATTTGTGACATTAGAAAACCATTGCTTTGTAATTTGTAAAAAGATTTTATTTTTATATATTTTAATAGCGACACGTGAACACCACCCCCGTATCTCATGGCGATTTCCAAAAATTTTCTTTCATGCAAACCTTGTCTTGACTATTACACACACACAGCAAAAAATAATTAGCTAAATAGGTGCAGCCATTCTGAAGTGAACCGCGAACATAAATAGATTTATAACCATGCACCGACATTTGTAACAGTACGTTACGTAAAAAATACAATCACAACTTAAAACTAACCATAATTATTACCTAAAGTATAAAAAAATATCTCCAACATGGAATAAAAAGCATCGTTTTCCTTCAAACTTGTGCGCAAATTGTTGTTTAATTTGCAACGCGCCAGCCTTTGGCCTTAATTATTTCTACGATTTTGTACGAAAATCCATTTCCAATTAAATAGTTTTCCCTTTTCATTACAAAATATAAACTTGTAAAGCTGGATATACGAATCATAAAAGAAAAACTACTGTACTTATAAGTATACATATAATAAAGTAGGTATAGACAGACAGACAGTGTCAAAGTTCTATCCCCAGTAAGTAACTCATCGAATTGTTTTGCACAGGCATGTAAAATTATATATATCACATATTATATGATTTGATTATACGAGTATCACTAGTGTCAAACCTAATTACGACTTTAACTCACAGCCACATATATATTTTACAGTCCAACCTTCCTTTGATGCCAATAATAATTAGCCAATAAACCGATTAGCATGTAGCCTTACAAGATTGCGTGGGCGGGGGATCATGAATGCATTTAATAAACGTTAGCTCAGTCTGCATCTGTTGATCATGTTGACTGACTAATTGCGTCGATTCAGCGTACGAACTGTACAGATAGGACGCCACGGGATCAGTTAGGAAAGTGACTAAAACCCCGACATCACATCATGTTGACAAGAGCTCAACTGTCGTAATACGAGATACAATAGAAATTCAATTGTTAGCTACCTCTCGGAGTCTTCGTGACGGGGCTAACCCATATTACAATTGCAAAGGCGGCCGGGTGGTCGAGTGGTCAGCGACCGTGACTGCGCAACCCACGGTCCCGGGTACGAAACCCGGTAGGGGCAAATGTTTGTGTGGTAAGCACGAGCATTTGTAACCGAGTCATGGATACTTTTTAGTACCTATTTATGTATGTTTATCCGTTATTCAGTCGGGGGCTCAGAGAGGTTGAATGATTGGTGTGACAGTTGTGAAATGTTTTGTAGGTATGCAAAAGTAAGTTTGTTTCGCTTTCACGCTTAAGCCGCTGAACCGATTTTTATGGATTTTGGTTAAAATTAGATCAGGGTCCTGGAGATGGTTATTATAAGACTATTTTTACTCGCCAATTAATAACTCGAGCTAAGCCACGGGCAATAGTTAGTTTTTCTATTTTTGACAGATCGAATTTACCAAGCCGGACGGAAGCTAATGTCAACATTCAATATGTTGCTTTAACACGTTTTAGCATACTGTTTAAAATTAAACTTCATACCTAATACGTAAAGCTGAAAATGTCAATCTCCTATTTAGCAATTCGCAGACCAAAATGGCGATAATTTGTAGGCATACATAAATTGATATTAACTTTGTAACGAGCTGGCCTGCCATGTACCTAATTGAAGTAGAGGAAACATGTGACATAGCATGATAACGGCGTACATGGTCAATAGTACCTAGAATGCACATCCGGTAGCGACTTTGTAAATGAACAAGACATACATATGTTCATAGACTCACGACTATTATTCCTGAAGGGTTAGTCAGAGACTATAGGCAACGTGGACAGCAAAAGCAGTCTTCTACCATAGTCCACTTTTTACCAAATAGCGACTGCATATGTGCTCAGCGTTGGTGGTGAGCCAATTGCCGCTCTATGCTGTTTGATGTATGTGTGCAGTCTTTAGTTCATTAGTCGCCTTTTACGACACCCAAGGAAAGAGAGGGGGTAGTAGTATTCTTTCACCGCTACGCGACATGGCCGTGATTTAATATCGGCTATCTTAATATTGTTATAATTTTATGAAAGACTTCACCAATGTTCGCAATAAGTTTCCAATTTCTAGTGAATCTAACGCAAGAGCGATTCTTAGATTCTTTTGATAAGCCAAAGCTTGTTGAGTAGGTCTCTCTCGCTAGTTTATTTTGCAAACATTTTGTATCTGTAAGGTCTCATCACCGTACATATTTTGCTGACATTGCGACCCACTTCTAGGCGCGCGTCATAATTGTTTGATTTAATATTATATTCATTTTACGCAATAACGCTTGCACTGAACGTTTGAGCAAAGAGTTACAAACTGTTGTAACTTTGGTGATTTCTTTACCTGCGTGCTGCAACTACATCTAACATCATCTCAAGGTGTACGTAGTCATACTGGCTCGTACAGTACCTATCTAAGATCAATCCGCTTTAATTTGCTTTGAATTGACGCGTGAAAATGTTGAAATCTGTCCCAGCACTTGACACATTTGTAAATCTTGAAATGTAGTAAGTACTTATCATTATTCTGACGCTACAGTTGTAGCAACGACACTTATCATTTCTGTAAATGTGTGTACTTACATATAGTTGGCATTAGTGATTAAACGACGCATTTTCATTCTATTTTTATGTTTTACGAAACGAAACATATTAGCATCGTTTAATTTTTTATGTTTATTTATCATCATCTTTAGATCTATTTAGCTGTGATCAGTGATAGGCTCAGGTCTTTCTACATAAGTAATAGCCCATGAGGAGATTGAACTCTTATAATCGTGGTAGTTTACCATATATAAGGCTGAAAAGTGGACTATGGTAGAGGACTTTAAGGTAGATGCCTTTGCTGTCCTCATTGCCTTAATCTCTGGCTAACGCTTCGTGAATAATAGTCGTGATTATAAGTATGTATAAGGCTCTGTCAATATATTGGCCACCATAATTTGAATCTAACGATCGTATACCAATGAAACTTTTTAACATGCTGTGCCTGTTTTTAAGGGTCTGGCATTGAGAAAGTTACCTGCAAAATCCGAAAAAAGCTCCCATTACATTTTATTATGTAATCAAAATCGTTGAAATTATATCACTTTTTTCTTTTTAACGAGGTGAAATGCCGGCTTACGTATACACCGAGGTCATGGCGACCACGAGTTATGTGGGACTCTCCTCGTCCAGTTATAAATAAATAAACTTTCCTACACTCACACCAATTATTTAGCCAAAGAGAAGCTTCGTTTTGAAACTCGTTAAATGGTTACTAGACAAGGGATAAACGTACTTAAAATACTTTAATACAAACTTATTATACATAGAAAACGCCCAGACCCGAGACCATTTAGAAAAACAATAATTTCTAAATAGACCCTACCGAGGATCGAACCCGGGACCTCAGAGATGGCGACACCATGAAAACCGGTGCGCAAACCACTCGACCAAGAAGGTCGTCAAATAAAAGTTATAAAATCTTGAAAGGCAAAGGGGAGGCCTACCTACTAAAAACCTAGTACTTACCATCTCTTCTATGCCACGGGGAAGGCACGGGACCACGAACAGAAAGCACAGAGTTGAAATTAAAACCTAATTATTTTTTTGGCGTATTTGTTTTAAATGCTTTGTCATAGTGTTTAAGAATCAATATCGATTGTAGAAATTTAACAGGTTTAAATAGGTTGATCTCCAGGCGTGTATACATATTAAATCTCATTTCTCTTCACATAACGACGTAACAATATGCACAGAGTTCATCGTGTTCCCGTTGACTCTTTCAGTGCGTATGATGTCATTCCCAATGGCTGTGATCGTAAAGTTTGCAGTAGTCGCCTCTCAAACAATTACGGCACGAGAGTATGTCAAACGCTTTTATTTTAACAACCTACTGACTGATGCTCTACTTCTTTCTTTTTGGCTTGAGATTCCCTTCACTACAGAATAAAATACTTGGAAAATGTTATAACAAATGTAAGACTAACAAGTAAGAACCTTTATACGGATCCAATCGTAGACAAATGCCACCTCATTAAAATTAAGCCATCACTACAAATTTTTAAGGATTAATCAGCACGATTGCCAAATACTGATCTCAAACACAGCCCGTGTTCATCCATCGAGAATTGGAATCTTTTCCGGACCAGGGAATTGAACCCAGAACTTCCGAAGCCGAGACAAGCGCTTTGCCACACGGCTGCCGAGGCGTACTTATAGACATTGAAAACGATTTAAGAGGCCTATTACATCTCTAATGTGGTTTTTTCGTAAAATGCCCATTTTCGCATTTTGTAGTAATTTTGCAGTTGTATTTATCGTTTTTATCGAAATAGGATAATAAATTTGTGCATAATATTACAAATTTCCATTCTGTGAGCATAAGTTGAATTCGGACGGCCGGCGCATCGCATTTTGTAGTAATTTTGCAGTTGTATTTATCATTTTTATCGAAATAGGATAATAAATTCATTTTAAAATCTTTATTCCTCATGAAGTAACAATTACTCTGGTATAAATTTTGCTCAATAATTATCGTAAATAGGAGATATTCACAGTTACTTATAGCAATTTTCGAAGTTTTTTGGAAAAAAATCTTATTCTAAACCAAAAAACTTCGAAAATTGCTATAAGTTAACTGTGAATATCATCATGAAGATTTTTTTCCAATATAAAATCAATGACATCTAAAAATTCCGAGGCCACTACGCACTATTCCACTATATAAGAGATAACATCATATTTTTTTTATTTTACTTGTTTAGAACAGTAGTTCAATCGATGAGCTCAAAAAAGTGCCTTCGCGCACTTTATGAAAATCTTTCTCTGCAATTTTGGGTTTAATTAAAAAGTTAAGCAAAATTTACAAAAAGCGAGGCCGCTACGCACTATTCCAATAGCTATTCTACAGCAAAAATCACAGTCGAGATGTAATAGGCCTCTTAAATAGAATTCGTCAGTCACTTGCTTTATAAAAAAAAAAATATCGAGTGTCTCTATAAAGGTTGCTTCACACATATCAGTGAAGTCACAGTACCGGCACAGTGAAAAATATTATTTCATACATTCTCTATGAATTTTGTCAAAACGAATACGTCCGTGATTTGCCGGTGGCGGCACTGACACTGAGAGCATTATCACTGACAAGTGGGGATGCGTTCATAGAGAATGTATGAAAATCACTGTGCCGGTACTGTGTCGGAACTGTGGCTTCACTGATATGTGTGAAGTAACCTTAAATCCTATAATTAGTAACGTTTCTCGTAGCGATGAAAGAATACCATCCCTGTCTTCCCTTTGGTGTCGTAAAAGGCGACTAACGGACTAACTGCACATACATCCAACAGCATAGATCGGCGATGGGCTCACTACCTGTCACGCTGAGCACATGTGCAGTCGCTGTTTGGTGAAAAGTGTACTGTGTTAGAGGACTGCTTTTGCTGTCCTCATTGCCTAGTCTCTGACTAACCCTTGGGGGGTAACAGCCGTGATTATATGTATGTATGTATGATGTCTTTATAATTCGTAATTTTCTCTATGACTGTGTACCTCCAACACGAACAACCAACCAACCAACCAACACGTAAGTATCGCAATTCCTTTTAGGTACAGTTGCTTTGCTGGTTTGCATAGTTATAACCAATTTTTTTTATTATCAAACCACCGAAACAATTTGCTTTTACTTGAAAAATATTGATAGATGTCGAAGTTATACAATACCCCCTGGTTTTTGCCGTAAAATTATAGTTGTCTGGGGGGGGGGGGGGGGGCAGCTGCCCCTACCTGCCCCTACATGGCGACGCCGAACATGTTATGATTTGTCTACACGCCAACATGAACGTAATAACTTCAAAGCGATAATGTATTAATTATTTAATAATGAATAATCGTTTTGTAACATTTATAAAAAAACTGGTGCAGCCTAGCGATGATGGCATCATCAAACGCAAAGACAAAAAGGATATTGAAACAAAAACAGAAGTCACGTTTCATTCGCAGATATACGTACACTACATTGTGCTGATAGCCATCCTTCATTTTTTGCTGTAGGTCAGGGACATGACTTTGGTTGATAAATTATTGACAAAAAATGAAACATTTAAACAGTGTTTATCGCAAAGGCATCATGGGTAACAAAGGTATTCATACATAACCAATTTACAGCTGCACATGTGCTCAGCGTGGTGAGTCCATTAGCCGCTTTATTTGTTGGATTTACGTGCAGTCTTTAGTCCATTATCCGTATCTTAACCGTAACCGTCGCGTAGCGGTGAAATAATACTATCACCCCCTCTCTTCCCTTGGGTGTCGTAAAAGGCGACTGAAGGAGACTGAACATACATCCAACAGCATAGAACGGCGATGAACTCACCACCTGTCAGGCTGAGCACATGTGCAGTCGCTATTTGGTGAAAAGTGGACTATGGCAGTCAGCGATATATACGTTACACTAGATAGGCCCTTCCGAACACGCACTATGTTCCACTCATCTGCGGAGTCGACTCGGCACCTTGCTTTAGTGTGGCTTTGACATCCGCGCGTGCGGAGCAGCGAAAATAATTTTTTATTTCTTTTCAAAGTGTACACCTAGACGTTTACTACAATTCAGTTGTCAAGTAAGGGAAATTATTTGTTATTCAAGTCATTATTATCTCGTATATCGTATTATAAAAATAGAAAATACATTTTTTGAATTATTGTTATTGACAATCTATTTGGGACGCCATCTTGATACACACTGCGTTGTCTTTGACCGATCTGGCTCTAAGGCGCTGCGATGTCTGTCTGTTGATTAGACGACTTAAATGTTTAAGCGCTGTAGCTGCTGCAGCGAATTTATGGTCTCTCATTCCAGAATTGGAACAAATGGTTTGTATGGACGTTCTTGTCTATACTTCTAGGTCAATGGATTTACGTGCAGTCTTTAGTCCATTACGTGCAGTCTTTAGTCCATTACGTGCAGTCTTTAGTCCATTATCCGTATCTTAACCGTAACCTTGTCGCGCAGCGGTGAAAGACTACTAGCACCCCCTCTCTTCCCTCGGGTGTCGTAAAAGGCGACTGAAGGAGACCGAACATACATCCAACAGCATAGAGCGGCGATGAACTCACCACTTTCAGGCTGAGCACATGTGCAGTCGCTATTTGGTGAAAAGTGGACTATGGCAATGGACTGCTTTTGCGGCCTTCATATTACCTGGTATCTGGCCTAACCCTTCGGGGATAATATTCGTGATTAAATATATGTGTGCATCCGTATCTTTCACTACACCCAAGGGAAGAGATGGGTTGATACGATTAGTATTCTATTACTGAGCCGCTTCCAGCACAGCATAGCACCACTAAGTTCTAGGTTTAAGTAATAGCTGTTTTGTTATCTTCCGTTATTAGACAAAGGTACATTAGTCCTCAAATGAAGCTATAAACAAAGAGACGCGATCCGTTCTCGGCCGCCGCCGCCGCGCCGATCCGTAATCGCGTGACATGGCAGGAATGCGAATCGCTCGGTGTTGCAATGCAACGCTGGCAGTAGCGCGGCTGCGGGCGAGGATGCCGCGTTTGGGGGTCAACGACGGTCGGTTCAAGTACCACTAACTAACTCTTAGAGAAGAATTACTTTAATCTTACTATGCTAATTCCTATTTCATTCTTACCAGATTGAAGGGAATATTAATAAGTGACGATAAAATGCTGGTCTGAATCCTTTTTACTCTTTTATTTTTACTATTGCTCTTTCTTATAAATGAGACAACATAAAACGAAACACTTCATTCAGTTTTAATATTACGTATGGAACAGCTGATGTGTACTGAGTTTGCCTGAATTTATTTACTATTATTACCGACAAGCTTCAGTGTGTCCTGAGTTGTGTTCCGGTTACCACTCGATCACGTCTTCGTGCTTTGCTTATTGAACACTGTTCGGTGCTACTCTACTTAATGCAGTACGATATACAATTTTGTAAAGTAAGATTAAATTAATACTGCTTTAAAAGCTGACGGTGAACCACCTGCACCTTGTGTTGACAACGCGATATGTAGATAGAGAATACTTTTATTGTAACTTAACACCACAAACATTTACATAACACATAACAATGAGCACAAATACAAAGTTACGATTGGCGGTCTTATCGCTTTAAAGCGATCTCTGCCAGACAACCATTCGGATGGAGAGAACTTATACACTCAATGATCGGAGGTGCATACCACAGTAAAACAATTAAAAACAAAAGCAAATTAAAAAGAACCAAAACATAATACATAACATTATAAAATTAATAAATAATAGGGTGTAACAATTATATATACATACATATAAATACTTAAATATAATAGTCTCAGGTAGGATGTAGCGGACAATGACAGCTATGCAGCAGGATAGGGTTAAAGGGAAAGGTAGAAATTCTTCACGTGCACCTTAAATGCGTGAATTGTTTTAGCACGCCTGATCGCAACTGGAAGCGAGTTCCAGAGACGAACAGCTTCAACAGTGAATGAACAATCGTAAAAGGTAGTGTTGTGAAGAGGGGTTTTAAGGGATAGATTTTCTGATGACCGTAAGGAGCGCGAGGATGAACAATAAAGGAAACTGAAGCGTTCCTTTAGATAGGAAGGATAGGTGGGATTAAACAATATGTTATATAGAAGGGAGAGGATGTGAGTATTCCGGCGAAGACGAATAGGAAGCCACTTGAGTTTAGCGCGGTATTCAGAAACATGATCATACTTGCGTAAGCCAAATATGAATCGAATACAAAGATTTTAAAGGCGCTCAAGTTTATTTAGCTGATCCTCCGAGAGATCACGATATCAGGCGTCGGCATAGTCTAAAACTGGAAGAAGCAGCGAATGTGCTAGCGCAATTTTAGTGGCAGTGGGTAAAAAGTTGCGCAGTCTTCTTAAAGAGCTTGCGAGTGACAGCTTGTAGTTGCAGCCCCCAACTCAAGCAGCTATCAATAATAACGCCCAAGTTAGCAACTGATTTACTGAAAGGGATGTCCACTCCATCAAATGTAACCTTAGGGAGGGTTTCCCAGTTTACCTTGGAAAGCAACCTGGAGCTGCCGACCACAATAGCCTGCGTTTTGCTTGGATTGACTTTAAGTCCGTAGGCTCGGCTCCAATCTACAATATGTTTCAAATTTACGTTGGTAGTTAATATAGCCTTGGCGAGATTACCAAGTGGTGCCTGGCAATAAATTTGTAAATCGTCTGCATATAGGTGGTAGGAGGAAGAAAGGTTTTCGGAAATAGAAGTGATAAAAATAGCAAAGAGGAGAGGAGATAAAACGCCACCCTGCGGGACACCAGCCGTCGAGTCACACCACGCAGAGAATTTCTCTTCAAGGCGAACCCTTTGCCTGCGTCCGTACAGGTAGCTGTGAAACCACTCAATTACCGTTGGAGATATGTTAAGTGAGCGCATCAAAGATAAAAGGATGTCAAAGTCAACTGTGTTAAAGGCATTGCTGAAGTCCAGCAACGTAAGCACAGTTAGGTGACCGTTTTCCATGCCAAGGCGAATGTCGTCGGTGATCTTGACTAAAGTAGTCACAGTGCTGTGGCCTGGACGGAAGCCGGATTGGAGTGAGTTTAGAAGATTATGATGGGAAAGGAACTTACTTATTTGATTGTGGACCAGACGCTCGAGGACTTTGGATAGGATAGGGAGAATGGAAATAGGTCGGTATTCAGCAAACGATTTAGGATTACATTTTTTAGGCAAAGGAATTATCTGAGCGTCTTTCCATGAGGATGGGAATACAGCATTGGAGATGGAGCTGTTAAAAATAAAAGTGAGGACTGGAAGGACGATATCAAGGATTGGCACTAACATATTGCGACTAATACCGTCACCGCCTACCGCATTGGAAGTAAATGTATGATCTTATTAAAATATAAAGGTTGTATAATTTGGTACAGAACCAAATTATACACCTTTATATTTGATAAGTCACTTGACTTTAAATTAAGGCGCGTATTCTAAAACCAAACTCACACTCAAATCTCTGCTTGAGTACAGTTAGAAAGGGATGGTGCTATTCATCGCATATATAGCCATCCCTTTCTAACGTACTTAAGCAGAGATTTGAGTGTGAGTTTGGTTTTAGAATACGAGCCTTAGTTTCTGCTTATCTCACTGTTCTTGTTGGGAACAATAGCTGGTCCATAAATTTATACATGTTGTATCAAAATGTATGGAACAGTAATTTTTTTTTATGCCTTATGAATTGGTCGCATAGTACTTACCTAATTAAAAGTTGTTTAAAATTATGACTAGAAAGTACATACATACTTACATTCATATACATATATCCAAAAGGGTTAGTCGGAGACTAGGCAATGAGGACCGCAAAAGCAGTCCTCTGCCATAGTCCACTTTTCACCAAATAGCGACTGCACATGTGTTCAACGTGACAGGTGGTGAGCCCATCGCCGCTCTATGCTGTTGGATGTATGTGCAGTCTTTAGTCCGTTAGTCGCCTTTTACGACACCCAAGGGAAGAGAGGGGGGGGTAGTATTCTATACCGTCACGCGACACTGCTAGAAAGTGACCACCTTTTAAGTGATTGTAGTAAATAAATAAATATGTATACGTGATCGATAACCTAAGGCTGTGATGGTAATAAATCAACGTTGAAGGTGGTGGTTCTTGAATCCGGCGACCGTTTTATTCTAAGACTCTTATTCTTGCATGTACAAAACATAACTAAATATAAAAAAATAAGTAAATAACTTTCTTTATATTTGGTTTCTCTAAAAGATTTCGTAAAACTTTGTAAACGTTAAAATCACCTACCCACGCATTATTCTTACTGGCAACCAAACTAGCATTTCGGAGGATCGAATCGTACCTATCGTCGTTTGGTCATCAAAATAGCACGGTCGTTGACCATGTTAACTAATCTTACTACAGCGATCGCCAATCTTCACACATTCTATGGAGACAGATCCACTCGTACGAAGAGCTGTGTGTGACCCAACGCCCGTGGAATCCCACAATACTCGGGAGTTTCGCAAGCTCTCGACTGGATTGAATCATTATTTAGTATTTTTACGGCGCATGCGCATGCAGTTGGTATATACTGTGATTGCGCCCGCGCACGCAGGAGTGGCCCGAGCTATGCTTTAGGAGTTAATTATACTTTTAATGCGGACTTCTTGCGAGATAAATGCCTCCTCTTCCAGTCGTAGGCTTTCCTGGAGAAGCTTTGAACAAGTTATTGCTATTAAGCAAATTCATAAATAAAAGAAATAAATAGAAGTTATGATTTTCGGTGAACCAACTTGAACGTCGGGTTCGACACGGTCAAGCGCTCGGCTAGATATCCGGAGGTCCCGGGTTAGAACCCGGGTGAATTGATTCACAGGTAGGGCAAAGTGTGTTTTTGGAATAGTCGATGCATAACCCCGGCTTGTGATCAGTGATAGTTTTTGTTTATTTTGTAAAATGTGACGTCACACGAAGCTTAATCATGGCCGCCCGTCTTTCGGGTCGTGTAATCCACAGATAAAAAGACGCAAAATAATTTTGTAAAAATAAAATATTTACAAATTATCTTAAAAAAAAAACTATTGGATAATTGTTGTTAAATTATAAACTACCATAACCGACATATTTCATATTTTATTGTTACAACTGTCAAATAGGCAATAGCGATGGCTTTGCCCAGCAGTGGGACAGCATACCGGCTATACTATTTACGATTTTCGGGAATTAACGAAGTAATGACGTTGACAAGACAAGAGTGAGATACATTGCAACTAAGACCCATTGAGAAAGATTGTTTTGTATTTGTAACCGGGGATTAACGGAACTTAAATGTATTCAAATAATCGCAACTTGTTTTAATTGCAGTAGGTGGTTGATACTGTGGGCTGTAATTGTAAGGAAATTGTGCAGTAAAGTTTTAGTTAATTATTCTGTGGCCTGTTACCTACTTCATTGGATATAGTCCCTTCAAACCAGGAGACAGTCTTGCAAACAATGAGTAATGCATGTTGGCGGTTGAAAGGGGTAGTGGACTTCCAGTCGGATTCTGGGATCTATAGAAACCTTACTACCAGGATGAAAAACTAAATGCCAAATACCTACACATTTGTGTACCCACTACCAACCACTCTTCTTTCTGCTTCGTGCTTCTCCAACTAGTGAAGATTAGCAGTCAGCTCTGCATTGGTCTTGTATTTAAAACAGTTCAGCGATTCCCGTCCCGAATGAACCTGAACCTTCGCCATTAGGGTTCCGGAGGCCCCTTCCCCCCCCCCCCCCCCCTCCTCCCAATTCCTATTCCTTCCATAAACCTATTCCTCCCTGAAAGGCCGGCAACGCGTCTGCGATTCCTCTGGTTTTGCGGGTGTCCATGGGCGGCGGTGATTACTCTCCATCAGGTGACCCGCCTGCTCGTTTGCCTCCCTCTTTTATAAAAAAAAATATCACGACTTTTTACGAGTAAAGCCCAGTGTAAAGCATAGTATTATATTAAAAGTCATTAATAGGAAAAAATTACCAGTGCTGCTGACAGAACTACTCTACAGAACAGGTGGGAATAGACCCGGCGCAAAGCAAACAAGAAACGCGACTAATTAAAATTAAACCTATTAAAACACGATGTTTTTCTACCATAATACTAGTGACTCAGAAGACTAGCTCACGGTCACGTTTAGTCCACTTCCCATTTTCTAGATAGTCAGAAACTAGGTGCCTTTATCTGTCGCTGTCATTTAAACTGCGCTCGTGGAGCGTAAAGAAGCGTGACGGTGACGGGACGCGTCGCACCCGCCGCGTCACGTGACCTGACCAAGGCCTGCTGTAAACTCGTTAAAGTCTCCCCCCACCCTCCACTTACTAGTTATATAAGACTTCGGTGCAGGCGCCCTACCGCAACAATTACAAACTGACTCGTCTTAGGAGACTGCTAATCTGCTAATCTGTCTTTTATTATGATTAAAAAGTTAGCGGTAAAAGTTTAGGACAAACAAAAAGAAGTTGAGTTGAAAGAAAGCTTTACCCTTTTTGTATCTAAAAAAATATTTTTGGTTATGGTATTTATGAAGATACCGTATCCTCTGAAGTAATTTAACTTAAATACGTCGCCATAACATCAATGTTTGTTGTATTGTTCTGTCCCGGCAGTTAGAGATTCATAAGATTGCCAGTTCCTCAGTATTTGAGGATTCCTCATCGCTCTTTTATGTTCGGCCTCATCATCACATAACATCAGGTGAGATGAAGGACAACTATTTACCCGTGATTATATTAAAAAAAATACTTTAGTAGTACCATGTCATACCAAATACTGCGTCGATACAGTGTTAACGATTCGAGCGAGTCAGTGTAACATGGTACTATACTTAGTTTTAAACAACTTCTTAGGCCGACTGTACAAATGCAAACGCTTGACTGTCATCTCAACTGCTGATAAGTATAACGATAAGGCTGAAGATGTGAATGCACTTCACTCGGAATTCTCGCCCACTGAAGTACTTGCTAGGATCTCTGACTAAATATATTGTTGCTATGGCGATAGACTTGTATGGGATGTTTGTAGCTAGTACCTAGCAGTGGTAATGGTGGTATTTTTAAAACAATCCAAACTATACACGCACAGTTTTAGTCAGACAGCCCCACACAGCTTTTTTTTTTTTATACTAAGCCCGGCAAATGACCCCACTCCACCTGATGTTAAGTGGAAATGAGGTCCAGGCGCGAGGACAACTGGTGCAGCGTAAGAGACGTAGCATCAGTCATCCTCACTCTGCCGGCCCACAAAGTGCTTCTTCACGCCTCGTTTGAAGGACCCTACTATCCAGGTTTCAAAGCAAGTCTTCAAGCCAATTTAGCTCTACCTGGTGCGCGTTAAAGTTTAGCGTTATTTGTACACGTGTGGGTGGATGCGATACGTAAGATCGCAATCCTTGATGCGTAAACTATGTAAATGGAACGATACGCTAGCGGCACTTGTAATAGCTAGGGCTACCGCGATTACGCTAGCTCCGCTAGACGCGAACACCCTGACGAATAGGGGACAAGGGCGTGTTTGTTTTCCCTAATACGTACATACTACGATCATGTATTTCCCCATGTCGATGAAAAATGTAAAGAAATGTAATCTATTATTAACATTTTTTTAAAATTTAAACTATTCTATTAGTTACCGTCTCTATTGATGAATTGATAGAACGACAAATTGAATTATGGAGCCCTAGAAACTAGCTTACATTCGAATGCCTACAAAGTATTAAGGCATATTAATTGACCACTTAGCTAAATCTAGCGCAAAGCAATTTTTCAATCATTTATAACAGCTGTTAACAAGTAATCGATTGCATGCCTTCGCATTATCGTTTTATTCGTATAGCCTACAGGTTTCGTTGCAGATAACATTTTGTCATAGGTAACTGTCGTAATTAATGGTTTAAAGTTAAAACTTTAATCTAAAACTATCAAAGCGTACGAACGAACAGTAAAATTACCTTTAGGGCCGATTTATTAATTGTCAGAAAGTTATTAACAGACTTCAAAAAAGGAGGAGGTTCTCAATTCATCGTCGAAATAATAGTAGATTGTTATACAAGGGGCTAAAATGACCCATTATATACGAGGTAGTTATACTCCCGAGCTTTAGCAAGGGAGTAAATAGAAACCGAGTTTTAATGGGTTTTTAGCGCCGTGTGTTACACTTTGCTTTTCACTACAAATGCGAAAAAATAAAACAATCCAATACAATATGAATTGGTTTATTTTATTAAAAATTAACCCGTTAGATGCTTTAACGACACCCAAAGGGAAGATAAGGGTTGATAGTATTATTTTGATGATCCCATCGCCGCTCTATGCTGTTGGATAGTAGGTATGTGCAGTCTTTACATCTCTTCCCTTAGGTGCGTAAAAGGCGACTAACGACTAATGACTGCACATACATCCTACAGCATAGAGTGGCGATGGGATCATCAAAATAATACTACCAACCCCTCTCTTCCCTTCGGTGTCGTAAAAGAGACTAACGGGCTAAAGGCTTTTATTTTATTTTAGTTTTCCTTTTTTTTTCAGGTCGGTTTTTTTGTTTACATCTTTGACTATACATGTTTAAAATCAAAGGTTTACATACACAACCATTTTGAAATGTACTGTCAAATCACGTCTTTTCTTTTTTGACAATTAACATTTTATTTTTTTCGCATCATACATCCCCTCTCCTTAATTCACTAAGTTTTATTTGTACTGGCACCTCGAGACCAACCGTTAGGTTATGCAAGAAGTGCCAGACGTCCCTGCGCCAGATGAACACTCGCGCGGGACACCATCTGCGTTAGGTCTTGACGCCAAATCAGTGCCCGCCGAAGCGCGCTCTTCATTCGGTACTCATAAGACTAGTGTGTCTCGGGAGAGTCTCCCCGTGCACACGTGTAGTTCACTGCCTATTGTCCAGATAGGTAACCGAGCTCGCTCACTTCTCGTTGCACGAAGGGCACATCGCGCAATTGCCACTGCTAGGGTCGTCGACTCTAAAGTCGACTCCCAAGTGTCCACCTTGGTAGCGGAATAGTAAGCACACTCATTTCTCGGAACCCATCCAGGCGCCTATCCAGTTCCCACGTCCTACGCGGCTGACTGGACCGGAGGCTACGGCATCTAGGGGGCCGCCTCTACTAGTTCTCCAGACTAGTACCGGAGATGTCAACACCAATGTATTGTTATGCATAATATGCCTGTAATAGTTTGAAGGTACCTTTATTTACTGTTTGGGAGAGGGCGCCCTCACTGCGCTGCAGTTTAAAACTTTTGCGGTTGAGGACACCACGTCTGTTATTTAGACTTAAGTTTGTGATAAATAAAGAATTTTGTATCTGTATTTGTAATGTCCAATGAGAACCACCGGACAAAGCTGCCAACTATAAGGGAAACTCACGTTCCCCGCAGGACTTTTCGCTTCTGGCCCCTCAGAGACTGCTACTAGGCCCCGCTCGCTGTGCGCATGTTTGGAAGTCCTGGCACACAATACCAGGACAAACGAACATTCCCAAGCTCTACAGCTTACCACGAGCCACTACGAGTCCAACCCACGTCCGGATCCCGCCGGAGGCGCCGGTCAAGGCACAACCAGCGGGGGGCTTGAACCGGAACCCCGTAGTACCCCTGAAAACACAGCCGGACCCGTAGTTCCAGCTGCGATACCCTATCTATCGGGGTCAGTAGATAGGGATATACATGTTCAAAATGAAAGGTTTACATACACAACCATTTTGAAATGTACTGTCAAATCACGTCTTTTCTTTTTCGACAATTAACATTTTTTTTTTTTTGCATCATACAGATGGATAAGTTTTATATAGAGATTGAAAAATCACCTTAAATTGTAGCCGACCAACCCACTAACCCGCATTGGGCCAGCAGCGTGCGGGGGATGATCCCCAGTGCTGTTGTCCGTGTGGGGTCCATATTGGCTCACCTGAAGTTCTTTACCCGATATTGTTCTTCCTACCGATTTGTAACCCGAATAATAACTCTTCCTAAAGTCTTCATTCATGCAATTTGTAGTACTACCGACGATGTTCATGACACTCATGTTTCCGAAAATTGTAATTGATAATATCACTAATGTAAATATATTTAAACTCCTACTGTTGTTCTTCATAACGCTTTTATCCCTGAACAAACTAATTTCCATAATATGACCTACAGGAGTAGAGCAGCTAGAATTTCTCTTATCTAATAAAAAAAAATAACCTCGAAATTCAAGACTTAAATTTCTAACCTTTCACGTGACCTAGAGGAGTAGGGCAACTAGTATCCTCAATCGTTTGAATAATAGCGTAAAAAACGGTTATGTTGAGAAAATATAGAAAAACAAATAATGGTATAATAGATGTTTATTGCTACTGACATTATGAAGTTGAATGATGCGGAATTATAAATATTAGAAACAGAGTAGTTAGGAATTGTGATTGTTAGGATGAAAAATGTTATGAAGAACATTTTCGGAGTTCCGATTACCGGAGTTGAAAATTTAGGTGAACTTTGGCGCACCCGCCCATGTGGGCGGTGCCGCGCCCACCCGTGGGACCTTTATAGGCTGATGATGATGTGCAATAAGTTTATGTTAAAACAAAACTCTTTCGAAAAATCATAAATTAACTTACCGTATTCGGTGTTCTACTGGCTACTTAATAGGAGTAGAGTAGTACCACGTAATACGTAACTCTTCTTTAATCTGTGGTAATACTGAGAGGACATGCTATTATAAAATAAGCTTAATAAGTGACCTTTATATTTCTATTGTAACATCTTTATACCATGTGAAAGTGCAAGTATGTAATGTTCTGACCTTATCTTATAAAATAAGTACATTTATTTTGTTATTTATGTGAATATTTTTAGTCTTCATACTGGTGTGTCACGACTTTGTTTTTATTATTATTTTTGATATTTCTTTATGCTGTTTGTTACTATAAAGTAATGTAATCATATAATGAGATAAAATTATAAAATCATTTACGCCAGGCATAACTACTTACAACCATATTCGATAAAAAAAGATAAAGCCGTAATCACACCTTCAATGGTAAAGGTGGCAAGTGAACAAGATGAGATGGTATCTAGAGCTGCGTCCTTTACGTAGCCTGCCATAAAAGGCGGGTGTCACCGCAAATCGGCAGGATTAAACATGCAGATACGTGTGCAGTCCATAAAGACGCGTGTTAATTTATAACTATAGCATTATGTGCCTTTATATGTGTTAAAAATATTATCTTTCCTTTTATGTCCATCCTTGTACCTATCTACAAAATGTTCTGCAGTACTGTAATTTGTAACATTTTATTCGATATGTGTCGTCCTTTGGCAAAGGAGACGAGTAAAGTGCCCATAAGTTCGCGTCATAAATCTTGAATAATCATTGAAGGTTCAGAATCGACCATCGATCATTCCGCCAAACCTCTGATGGGATTCTGATAGAACCAGCTGTGGATGCGTTGTCTTTGCAAATTGCAGTGTACAATCGAAATTCTTGTGAAATGTTGGTCTTAGATATGATTGTATTAGTGGCTCGACGCTAGAGAGTCGTAAGCATTAACACCATGCAGTCTAGAAAACCCCACGACCTCTGATAATGAAATAATTCTGCTTATTATTAAGGATTTTTTATGAGTCTTAGCTGAATATTGACTCTTGAAAGAAAACTATTACTATAGATAAATATGCTACTACTACCACACGTACTAACGTTTCTAAAACACAACAAAAATAATGACGTATGATATTTACTGAAAAAGCACGTACTTACTCAATTAAGTAAACTACATATCTATGTAGTTGTGAGTATCTTCCCAATTACACTACAGGTAACATCAACAAGCACTTCACATTCAGAATAGTGACATAACCTTTGAAAATACTATCTTTTAATAAAATTATATTGTTATTATTACAAAGTATGAACGTAGAGTGACGAGGAATATACGAATTCATATTACAGTTTTAAGGTTGAGACAACTTTGGATTTCGTCAATAAAGAAAGAAAGTAAAATACCACTACAATTTGTCAATTACGTAAGTTTACACAGGAGAAATATGATGTCTAACACCTGAACTAGTAATCAGCGAAACCAATATGTACTTCGATTTCCCATGTCCCTGGCTAAGTTTTAATTGCAAACTTCAATACGTACACATATCCGCGGATCCAATCGACTTTTCACCTATTAATAACTGTATACTACTGTAATACCGAGGCGAGTATCATTGGAAATGAAATTCAATCTTTGAGAGCCACTCGTTACCCCAAGCCATTGGCTATAATGAAAAATACTATTATCTAACATGATTTAAAACTTGCCCTGGCTATTTATTGGAAGCCGTACAATCGTACATCATGGTCCGGTGTGACTCTCTTTTTTTTGGTTCAGTTGCGGTTGGAGAAAGCGTTTGTTTCAGCTGTTGTAATTTTACGTGCAATATGAAGGAGGCTTAGTGGAGTGAGTGAAATTCCCATTAATGGATAATATTTATTATTAACCTTATTTCCTATTTTAATAATACATACATACACAGAACGCAACGTCCCGGAGGAGTAGGCAGAGACCAGCTTTACATCGTGACACACATCCTTTGCTTCACTTATTTTAATAACATACATACATAAAATAATACATTTATATATATATAATCACGACAATTATCCCTGAAGAGTTAGTCAGAGACTAGGCAATAAGGACCATACTCTGCCATAGTCCACTTTTCACCAAATAGCGTTGGAGGTATGTGCAGTCTCTAGTCTATTAGTCGTCTGTTCTTTTACGACACCCAAGGGAAGAGGGGGGGTGGTAGTATTCTTTCACCGCCACGCGACACGGTTATTTTAATAATATGTTAAATATAATACACACGAATGAAATCATTCAATGCCACCTCATGTAACTACATTATAATTGCTTTATGAATGGGCGGATAAATGTATAAACCGTGTAAAAAGGTCAAACGTCTAGTAAACCACTAATATGTGTTGTCACAGGTTAGGTCAACAGAAAAAAAATCAATACTGTTCATAGCACGGAATAGGTTAACAAGTAACTGTTCTGTGGTTAATATCTAGCGGTTTATAGTCGTTACTATTAAAGAGTAGAAGCTTTTTCTTGCCTTTATTATGGAAAAGGGTTGCAATGTAGCTACGTGGCCGTAGTATTACGTAAAAAAATACTATCACCGCATCTCTCAGTTGTCGAAATATTATGTACTAGCGAACCGCTCGCGATTTCGTCCGCGTGGACCCTTTACCCCGTGACAAATTTTTGAAAATATTGTATAGCCTATGTCACCCGGAGATAGTGTAGCTTCCCAGCGGTGAAAGAATTTTTCAAATCGGTCTAGTAGTTTTGGAGCCTATTCAATCCAAACAAACAAACAATCAAATCTATCCTCTCTAAAATATTAGTATAGATATCCAACAGCATAAAGCAGCGATGTTCTCACCACCTACCACGCTGAGCACATGTGCAGTTCTTGTTGTGCCGTGGAGTGTAGCAGTGCACATCTTTTGCTATTCTTATTGCTTAGTCTCTGACTGACCCTTTGCTGATAATACTTAGTAGGAAGTTCCCGGTCGACCCCTTTTCGGTGTTATTGTCTCGCACACGATCTACGCGCGGCACTGTAGTGCGATTCTCTAAGCGCAATCGTTTAGGCCTTGGTAGCAGCGGCTGCAACAGCGGTGGGTGTACCATTTATTTATTTATTTATTTAATTTTCTTGTTGCTAACAGATTTCCATCCAAAACACTTACTAGATTAGATTACATAAATAAGACACAATACTACTATTAAAATCCAGCAACTTGTAAAAAATAATGATAAAAACACATCACTTAGAATTTTACTTACATGCCAAGATAAGCTTATTGTAGATGCAATACAATGTCAATATTAAAGGTATTATTAAACACTTTCAATTACGTAGATTAAGCAGAAATATAGGTAATTACATTAGTCAGATACAGTAGTAGGCATACAAAAATTATTAAGATAGTATGTTATTAATAATAAAATGTCAATAAGAATAAAAAAGATAAATATTTTACATAAGGCAAAAAACTACAATTTAAAATTTAATTAAAATCCAATTTAAGTATTATTAAAATTCATTGTTAATAAGATGTCAATATGTAAAAATAACAGATAAGCTAACACTTACAATTAAATTCCAGTTCAATAAAACCATTGGTGCTGCTAAGTAATTTTCAACGCTGTTCGACACTAGCTCCGCACGGCTGTAAGCGGCGTGATAGGGAATCACTTCTTTGACATTTCTTGTAGCTATAAAATTGGTATTCTGTAAGTAAAACAGCACAGCCGTGACTGCAGCGAACGGTGTGACGGCTGTAACATCTATGATCACAGCCATGCGCGCAGCGTCTATGTGTCGCTTAGAGATGTGCAGTCATGTGCACATGTGCAGTCGCTATTTGATGAAACGTAGACTATGGCAGAGGACTGCTTTTGCGGTCTGCGGCCCAGGCAATGAGTTGCCTGCTCTCTGGTCCCTGGTCTCTATTAACCCTTCGGCGATAATAGTCGTGATTATATGTATGGATGAACGTAGCTACTTTGTACAACAGTATAAAGTAGCTACGTTCACACGGTGCCATCGGATGACGCGTTACAATTACCACGCCCAGACGGCTGCCTGGATGTGGTTAATTAGCGGGCGGCCAGGCTCTGCGGGAAGCACTTGTTGACATAGTGCATATACGGTAGGCGGTCTCATTGATTATACTTACAAAAACAAGGTGTTTGGTAAGAGGTATATTATAATCCCGTAACGGGCCGTTCTAACCTCAATTTTATTTAAAGCATATTATTGTAGTCGGTCTCACTAAAATTCAATATCGCCCTCGGGCTACGATCGTGAAAACTAAGTAACTTTATTGTTGTCCCTGGATGGGTCAGCTTAGCAGTGTTTCGGAAGACATAGGGTAGTATGTCCCCGCTGTTGTTGTATGGAATTTTTAGCGTCGCCCGCAGCTCTTATATTTCTCTCTGTTTAAACGAGAAGATTTAATATTTTTTACTATTTAACATTGCCTTAGTTTTTTATCTCATAATTGTTTAAAAAAGGTACGATTTATAGAGGCCTCCAGATTTAGCCTACCGCGTTCTATTTACGTTAGAGAAGCTAATTAAATAAACCATGTAGACGTCTCAAAGGCAAGGATTTTTTTATTTAATTTTCCCTTCATATAATTATTTCATTCATGAGAGATCTTTGAAGACATTTTAATTCAGCGAGTTTCCCGGTAAGGCTTTGACTAATGGAAGCTGTTAATTTCGTTGCTGGTACACTTATTTATATCAAGACAAGGAAACTTTTGTAATTTCAACTTTACTGATAATTAATTTATGGTTCTGAATGAGACAGCGCAACTAACCTTCTTGTATAGGTTGGATCATCAGTCTCACACCCAGTGACCCTTTGGGGGTACCAAAGAACAGAAGATACTTCTGACAATAACAGTTAAAATAAAAAACAATAGTTTTTCGGATTCGGCAAAAATGGGTTTTACCCACAAATCATAATTTAAGTATTTTCGAAAAGGTTTTATTTTAGATGACTAAAATTTACTTTTGTACTATACCTACTACGAATAAAAACCTTATTTTTAAAATCATTGATATATTCCAATCTTGAACTGAATTCTTTAGGGTTTTTAAGCCTTCGGTTGAAGGTTGTAGCGATAGCCGATTCAAAGTCAAAGTCAAAGTCAAATTATTTATTCAATGTAAACCTTTACAGGCACTTATTGACGTCAATAATAATAATAATAAAAAAAACAGTTAACTAATTTATAGTTAAGACTTAACAACTAATCTAACGAGCTATAGTCTGTGCCAGACAAAATGCGCATCGCTACCCCCAGTACCACTGCACGCCGAAATAGAATCGCGTCGAACCTATTAATTGGCTTCCGTCGGAAACATGCACAGAGTAGTCTATGGGGAGCTGTGTGGTGTGATAGCGCCTCAATGTTGAAAGAATACTACGAATCCATCTCTATTCTTGGGTATCATAAAAGGCGGAAAATAGTCGTAAGTCATACTAGTCGTAAGTCATACTAGTCGTAATTTTATGTAATGTGGTGTGCCGTGTAGTGTGGTAGTGCACTTTCGCGGTCCTCATTGCCTATTCACTAAACCTTTGGGGATAATAGCACAGAATAACTAATAGTACTACCGCACAGAAGGTTCACTCTCTAACGACTTTCACGCGAAATTGAAACTTATCGTGTGACCAGAGCGTTTATATTCCGTTAAGCAACGCTGACTCGATATCGATTTGAAGTCATGACGTCACAGAGCGTAGGGTTTACGCGCGCGCGCAGGGATTACGAGTTAATCGACGACGCACGACGTGGAGCGTGCGGTGCGAGCGGCAACCTTTACTGCCATACGCCTAGGCGGCCTGCCTGGGAGGCGCGCTAAACGAACGTACCTAAACTGCGGAGTGACGCCCCCCCTGATAATAGTCGTGAATCAGGAAAGATAGTGCTAGTCATAGTAGTGCTTTACGGAACACAGCATATTGAACTTTATGGAGCATAATAACAACACGCTGATCAAAATTTGTAGTTGTTATTTTGTGTGCGGTGGAGTAGTATAGTGCACAGCTTCTGCGGTCCCCATTGCCTCTCTGGCTAACCCTCTTCTGGGGATAATAATCGTGAGTGTGTGTACTGGCAGGTCGCCGGCACCCATCCGACAGGTCCGCGGCAAGTAGCGCGGGGCGGCGCCGCTTTGTGCGTGCTCAGGCCGCGTGCGCGCCACGCACGGACACCTCGCGGGCGCCGGCGATGACGGTGACGTCCGCACCGTCTTTTGTCCTTCTTAATTTAATCTTTTTGACCGTTTCGCTGTTCAAAAATGAAACAATAGACAATTTGTTAGAATCACATGTATAGCGAGGACAGGCAAGGGGTTAACATTTTCTTTTTTAAAAGTATTTTTTTGTTACGAATTGTCACGTCTCTCACTTACCTATGCAAGAAATACCTTTTTAGGCAAGCATGTAGTTTTTGACGTAAATCGTTAAAAACTCGAAGGTAGCGAAACTTTGAGATAAATTACTACCTCAAACGGGAACAGCAGTAAACTTTTTACCTTCATATTGAACCATCCCAATTTACTGATTCGTGTAACATAAAGCTTTCGGTCTTTAAGGAAAAGTAGGTCACCATAAACCATGTCTGTATATAGCCTTTAGTAGCCCTTTCGCATTTATGATATTATGCATTGCAATCATATACGAGTATAACGTAACGACTTACGATATTCGGCAATCAAAAGCTTTCTTCAGCAGCCTTTCTACGTTTCCACTTAGCGCCTTTGACTCCCTACAGCTAAGCGTCATTTAGCCAGTTTAGCTAAAAGGACCATGGCGAATGATCGGAAATGCTTTCGCTATACCTTCAATGAGTGCTGTACTTTCGCTTTTGTACTTGGGAAATGTTAGAGCAAGATTTAGGTTTGACTATTGATGATTAGGTAAAGTTTTTTAGTTGACCTGCTTTCGTCAAGTAAAAAACTTTGCGGTCACGCATTATATATTTTAATGTAAAAAGATGGAAGACACCTGTAGCAATTTGTTATGGTTAGTCGTACGCTGTCAATGGGTTAGTGCTTAATAAGTCTTTGCTTGCTCAGGATTTTTAGTACGGTGTGAAACAAAATTAAATATCTTAAACAAAAACACTACACATAAATGCGTTAAAATTATAAAAACAAGACATAAAGAAATGTTTACATTTAATCAATGTCATACAATTGATTCCAACGGATTAATTTAGCCCGGTTTATTATATTTTAAGCCGTAATTGACAGTCATATTGCTTTATAATATTATGATTATTACAAAGATACTAACAAAACCACACAAGGTTTCTTTCCTAAGCAAGTTCTATTAACAACAGCACCTTTTATAAAATTGATTTAAAAGTAATATTTGGAAATAAACATTTTTTTAAAGCAAGGCGTTTAAACAATGTTTTTTTGCTCGTCTGGTTCAGATCTTTATGCAAACGACTCTAGAACAGTGATTAATCGGACTCGTTAAAAGAAAATTGCTATGGTTTACAATTGTTGGCCATAAATCACGATTAGTTGGCCGACATTGTTAAAAGTTTATGCTAATACGTAATAATAAAATTAACTATCGTGATACTCTAAGACGTCCTTGATTTTTAATTGAGATTACTACAACAATAAAGTATAAAGATTTTATCTGAAGCCTATAATTTGTTTAAGTATATAATAAAGTTATTTGATAACTTAGTAAGGACATCCAGTCCTAGTTATAGTAGTGCGTATATTTCTGGTTTTATTCTTAAAATAAGTGATTTGATATTATGGGTTATTTACCAAAATGAAGTTCATAGACAAATTGAGGTATTATAACCGATCGGTTTTTTTATAACATCTATGAATTTTTTAATATATAAAACGCCCTTTTTCCTGCCGCTTAACTGTTATACCCGTCCCTTACCGTCGTACCGTCAAGAGAGCGAGAGAGAAGCGCTCGAAATACCTCATTATTACTCCATAGAGCACAGCCAATCGCCGCTTTATGCTGTTGGATGATATGCAGTCTTTAGTCCGATAGTCGCCTTTTACGACACCCAACGGAAGAGAGGAGTTGTTAGTATTCTTTTATTTTAGTGAGCCGCTATCCCACGGCTTACAAATTTTTAATATCATTTTTGAAGGTTACCTATGTCAGGTGAAGTGCGCCCGAAAGGATTGGGTAACCACACGCCACCGGACGCAGAGGCCGGCCACCTGACTATGTAACTCAGCGACCGGTTGTGAATGCAAAATACATTTAGATACAATTAGATACAAACACACATACATATAATCACGACTATTATCCCCGAAGGGTTAGTCAGAGACTAGGCAATGAGGACCGCAAAAGCAGTCCTCTGCTATAGTTCACTTTACAACAAATAGCGACTGCATATATTATGTGCTCAGCGTGACTGGTGGTGAGCCCATCGCCGCTCTAAGCTGTTGAATGTATGTGCAGTCTTTAGTCCGTTAGTCACCTTTTACGACACCGACATACATACGACAAGGGAAGAGAGGGGGTGGTATTCCTTCACCGCTACGCGACACAGTTAATTTAGATATGTATCAATAATTATTGTATTTGATATCGTCATAAGTAAATCATTACCTATACACTCTAAAAGAATGTTGAATACCCCTTTAGAGGTAAGTGCTCTTCTCCTTCTCCCCAGCCCAATCAGAAAAGTAAAAAGGGAGGCCAACCCACTGAAAAACCTAGTACTATCTTCTATGCCACGGAGATGGCTCGAGCCTACGAACGGAAGGCACTCTATTACCACCTACAAATTAGCGAGAAAAGCGAGTCTCTTTCCACAATTTTGATCACAGGTACTAGCGCTGTGTGGTGGCGGCTTATTCAAAAGATTTACTACCAACCCATCTTTACCTTAGGTGTCGCAAAAATGCATATATCCAACCCAATAGCATAGAGCAGGCTCACCACCAATTAATTGTAATTTGTTGAAACGTGGACTAAGGCAGTGAACTGCTTCTGCGGTCATTGCCTATTTTATGACTAACCCTTTGAGGATAATAGTCGTATGTATGATTTGTTCCGGATTTGTCGTATTCCTGATTCGTCGTATTCCAGATTGGTCGTATTCCAGATTCGACGTATTCCAGATTCGACGTAATACATACAGTCGAATAGGCACATTAATATATATCCAACGAATATTTTCACAAAGTTCTTAAACACGTTTAAAACATATACATAAATATATTTTGTTATGTTTTAGTAATAACTCTTACAAATTATATTGAGTGCCTTTCTAGACTTTGTGAATTATGAGTTCAATTGTTTCATTTTATGAATTTATTGAATTAGTAACAAACTGTATTTTGTTCTATCGAGGAGAGTTTTTAGTTCCAATACTTATATTTGTTTACTTAAATAAGTAACAATTTATATTTGGTTTTTTATTTTATAACAAATATGATGGGTACTAAGGTGGACTGTATTACGACGAATCTGGAATACGACGAATCAGAAATACGACGAATCTGGAACAAATCGTATGTATTGCGGCATGGTCGCGTGTTTTCGAGACCGGTTACCAGTGCATAGTCGGTTCGCGGCTGCGGTCTCAGTTCGGGTATCGATGTCTGACGGCTAACCGATCCGACGCCTTCACAGCCGCTCTATTAGCAAACTAGCATTCGGGTGTCGCATTGCAATAGTATTATTAATTTATTGAAATTGACAAATGCAAGGGAATTCGGTGTCGTATGAGTATGTTGAGTGTTGATTACGCTTACCGTTAAGGCGACAAGTGCTCATTTTTGACATGTAACCGTTTATAAGACTGTGCACTGGTATAAACTATTACTATGTAGACTATGGAAGAGGACCGATTTGGTAGTCCTGATTGCCTAGTCTCTGACTAACCCTTAGGAGATAATAGCGTGAGTGTATGTACAAGTATGTATAATAAAAAGGAACATTTATTAACATTACATTTTCTTTTGTTTTAGGTAAGGCGTCGCTGCATCTAAATAAGAATATACTACAACTAAGATAAGAACATAAAGTCTGTAATAAAGGTAAGTAAATTTTTCTTTTTATGTTGAAGTCGTGCGGATTAGGGACTAGGTGAAAGCAGAAGTTTCTACTGAATTCAGATGCATGAATAATACGGTTCTACTTTGCACAATTGCTTTTTATACGTATACGCTCTATAACTCCGGTCGGTCGTGGTTTTCTGGAGTGAAGAGACTCGGGAAACCTAATGTAGGACGCTTTCCGGCTAGGTGGAGCGACGATACACGTAAGGTGTTGGCAGTATATGAAAAGCTAACGAATCGTCTCAGTGGTATGTAATCATAGATGACATATAGCAATTAGACATTATTATTATTCCTATTTTTTCTTTTTATCTCTATTGTAATTATTAATCAGAATTTATTATTATAAAGTTTATTGTAAAAAATTGACATGCATGTAATATTTCCAATAATTTAATTATTCTTGTACGCGTTTTGGATATTAATATCTGTTAGCTTGTAAGAAAACATGAATAAATAAATAAATAAATAAGCATAGTTATGTCCAGCTCTGGGACATATAAGGCTGATGATGAGGATACTCTGTTCTTTTTTTATATGTCTTCGGAAAACTCGGAAAATCGGCACTTGTTTATCGCCGATCAAGCCAGTTAGTTGTTGATGTTTTTGTGAAGCAACACGTAACCAAATCGTAGCCTATTAAAAGTTGGAACTACCAAGATCCGAAGTTGTTATTCCCGAGCGCTCGCTAATTCTAAAAGGTCAAAGACGCGCTCTAAATATTCATGGTAGGGATAAATTAAAAAGGAAAATATGTTTCGGCGTTGAAAGAGATCGATCAAAGGGAGAGTCTTGACACGCAAACCTTCCGCTGAGCATTCTAAAGCCTTACACATACTATCAGCGAGTAAGAAGCAGTCCGGTACACGACAGTTGACCCTTCAGTTTCAACATGTCAGCGTGACGAGTCAAATGGCGGCCATGGTGATACAATGGCGCTGGCCCGGGGTCAAACAGCTCCGTGTGCGTGTATGCTGTGCGTCTGGGCTGCCCGGTTAGTCAGCCGGCAGGTCTGGATAGGAGCAGATGCGAAGCAGTTTCTTTGCAAGCCCGTAGCTCGTATTTAATGTGTCTTGGTTGTTATCTTTTCTTTTTATTCTTTATTGCACAAAACACATACCTATACAGAAAATACATAACGCAAACATAACTTATACGTCTGCGGATAAGCACTTGGCCTTTATCTTATCTGATGCTTGGTGAAGATAAGGCTGAAGTGCGCACTTCATTCACCCGGAATCCTCAACGACTGGGGAACCGACTTAACTGTCAGAACGGGATGTAAAACAAGCCCTACCCCCGACCAAACCGAGTACATCGCTAGGCATCTAATCCGTAACCACTGGGTCTGAGACCAGTGTTCTATCAGTTTTTATAATAATATATACTACGTGGCGGTTACAAATATCTTTTCTTGTATTAGAATCTCGCGGGCCCGATTTCAAACTGCTTCCGACCTGCTATTGGTGTGTCGAGGCCTTAACATTCGGCTTAGGCCCCGGTTCGTGTCTATTTCTGTCCGATTGTGTTTGTCGATTGTGTACTGAGAATACACCTCCTTGAATGTCTGTAACACCTGTGCGGAACGGTATTTTGCAGTGAGATCTTTGCCTTAATCCTATTGACAAGATCTGGTTTCTTATTGTGCATACTTTTAAGTTCCCCAAACTGTTCTTAACGAACATGGAATACGACTGCCATAGTTGGGATTTAATCTACAACCTCTCCTTGAGGCTACAAGTAGCCTAAAAGCTATATTGACAAAAAATAATCTTTTTTTAGTTCTTAATTCAGTTACTCGCATTTACGACATAAATCAGCATGTAACCTAACTGGACTGTGTCCATAAAATGTGAACTTTTTCCATTTTCGAGTTTTTTACTTTACCTTCATAAAATGGCTTTTACAAGCAACAAAAGATCATATACTAGTTAACATGTAGGTTTGTACTGAAAACGTGTGCAATATCACACACTTTTAATAACTTTCTTTTCACTTTCCTTAAGCATATATATAAAAAACGTGTAGTTTTACAAAAAAAGCACGCACTCATAAAAAAAACAAATAGGGCGTCGCAGCTTCAGGTTGGGGAAGGTGATGGTCGCCAGCCGCTCCGCCACGCACGTCACTGCGCTCAACAGTTTTTCAACCCCCTGACCTGTGTAGATGGAGGCTTCTCGCGCCGTACAATAAATAAACACAATTGAAAGTATGAATGTGTCGCTGACTCTGCGTAACGATGAATAATTTATCTCGATTTTTGTGTTTTCCTCAAATTATTTTAACTATAATTGACGCTGGTTTTTAATTTAAGAGGGTTTACGCATTTCGGTTTTCCATGCAAACTACTAAGTCGAAATTTTTAAAAACCTATAAGCCAATTTTGATGAAACTTTGCATGCTAAACTAAAACACAGGGATCTAAATAGATTGTTGAAAACATTTTTAAAAAACGTTTTTTTAGCTGTGTTATTGCGATTTAAAGTCCACTATAGAAAGTTAAAAATCACAATAACTCAGTTAAATAAACATTTTTTTAAAATGTTTTTAACAAACTATTTAGATCCCTGTGTTTTACTTTAGCATGCAAAGTTTCATCTCAATTGGCTTATTGGTTTCTAAAAATTTCGACTTGGAAGTTTGTATGGGAAACCGAAATGAGTAAACCCTCTTAAGGAGCTTTTCCTTTTTCGAGCGCATGCGATCGATGGTACGGGTTACGCACTAAGCCAATTTTAAGTGGTAATCAACCTTTCACTTGTTACTTGTCACTTATGACATTAGCGCGCACAAGCGATTCTGTAAACTCATTTGGAACCTCGAAAGCTGGATTAATAAAAATAATAGTTTCTTGTTTGATGGAAAGGAGCAGTACGTACTATACTTATGTAGTTCAAGGTTGGTTTTTTACTATAAAGTTTTTAAGGTCATTACTCCTTGAAAACAGTAAGCACCAGAAGCGAGGCCGGGAAAACTTTCAAGTTAGTTTGTTCAGGTTGAGCAATCTGCTAGACACTTTTGGGCTTACAAATGTTTCTTGTTAATTTATTTTAGTACTACTATACTTTGTGGGTACTCAATTGACTAACAGTTTTCTAGTTTAAATGAACATGTTCAATTTTGTCTCACTCAATTCAATTCTCAGTGTGGTCAGGACAAGCAATTTTTCATATTTATAACTAAGTCTCTCAATACATTTAAAGGGTCCTGAATAGGGTCGGTTAACGATAGTCTTCGACATTTTAGGCTTAATGTAGTATAATTACCTACGTAAAAATCACAAATCAATCAAAATTATTTTTTAAATGTTAATGGTATTTTTTTTAATATCTAATATCTCTGTCCAGAGCCTCCTCATGCCAGTCGGTATACGGTCACCATTAGTCTGTTTGACGGCAGAATCCTACCACCCCGGTATAATTCTATTAATATTGTATTTCTTACTTAGCTAACCTTGTTCTGTCTTAAAGTGCTTTTTTCGAGAAAAAGGATATCACTTAGCCAGCATAAATTACACTTTAAGATTAAAAATGCCTCACCTTACTTTTCAGGTTTTTTCAAGGCCTGAAACTTGAACATTTGGGGAGAAGGGACAAATTAACATTTCATAATTACAGTGAAAACACAGTAAAAGGTTTGCCTCGCGAGAAATGTTAATGAAGATTTGTGTTGCGTGAACACTTTTCGCTTTTTCTTCCTGCAAAACGGAAGGTAGCCGAAATAGTGTATCTATTTAATCAATTATTTAAAAAAATCTGTTTAGGTCACAACAATTATGCTTTTACAGATGTGGCTACTTTAGACCTTATACTGAGAAAAACCAGTATCAAACTCAGTAAGGGCATTTCTTTCCTCTCTTTCTTATAAATTATAAATTCTTATAAATCCTTATAAATTCTTATAAATTCTTATAAATTCTTATAAATTCTTATAAATTCTTATAAATTCTTTTCTTTTCTTCTTTCTTTTTTATAGCTTTTTCAGGGGTATGCATTATACAAAAAATAAATTTATTCTTAAATTAATTTTTATTCTTTATTGAAAATATTGATAAATGTCTTCCTTGTCATAGAAGACACTTTCCATTTTTGAAGTTTATAATAAACCAGCAATCCTAATTATAACATTTCACGATTATAAAATAATCTGTAGCGCTGACAATATCGTAAAAAATACAAATTAATAATAACTTTTTCTTAGCAAGTAATGAGTAACGAAAGCAAACAATTTCACATGAAAATAGAAATAAGGCAGTGCGGGCGGTGGCGTGCAGCCTACGCGCCCAATACAGCACAATGGGTATTATCCCAGCCCTAATCACGAGCCGCCAGGGTTGGCAACCGTCGACACTTTAATCTTGTTATTTGGCAGCCATTTAAGATGATAAATGATTTTCTTTATGATGTACGCCCGCCCGAATGAGCGGTGGAAATAGCAGTATGAAAATACGCCATCTAGCCTATTTGCAATCTAATAGGAAATATTGTTAGGAAATGGGTGAAATTATTTATACATAAGTTGCCCACTTTACTCTATTACTATATTTTCGATATCAGTAATTGCAAATCCTGTTTTTATTATATACTTACTACATTATTATCAACATCAACAATATCACAACAACAATATCAACCCCGTGGTCAAACGCTCGGCTCGGTATCCGGAGGTCCCGGGTCCACTTCCCAGGTCGGGTAGTGTTTTCAGATTTTTAGATGCATGCCCGTCATCGCTACATATCAATTGGCTAGTTGACAGTTCTCGGAAAAGTATTTTCAAAATTATAAACGCTTATTTTATACCTCTTACAATATTTTTTTTCTCGAAAAAGCTTTATTTAATTTAAAAAAAAAACCTATTTATTTTCATTAATTTCAAATTTGAACGAAAAGATTGGCCACGTGACATTTTGCCCTGTGACGTCACACTTCAATAAACAAACAAATTTTGTTTTAAACCTGACAGGTAGATTTTGTTTATTTCGTGAAATGTGACACAATCATGGCCGCTCGTGTTTCGGGTCTTGTAATCCACAGATAAAAAAAAGGCAAATTTATTTTCTAAAAATAAATATTTATAAATTATCTTATTAAAAACTGTATTGGATAATTATTTTTAATTATAAACTACCATATCCGACATATTTCATATTTTATTATTACAACTGTCAAATAGCCAATTGTAGCGGTGGCTTGATTTCAATGATGGAGACCTCTGCCCACGCCAACCAGTGGGACAGCATACAGGTTGTACTTTACTTTACATTAATAATATCATTGTAATTAGAACGTTGACGTCTAAGTACTGCTTGGCATATCCCTCTACTAATGCATGCATGATCAACCTGTTCTCATCCAACGGCAGTCAGCTACTGAAGGATCTAATCAGTAGCTGATGGAGCTCAACACTTGCTGTTGTTAATGCTGCAGATTTCGAAAGATCATATATCAGAATCTCAAAAAGAGGCTGGATGGATAGAAATGTTCCATCGTTTCCGAAGACTCACCTAAGGTTGCCAACTGTAATCAGCAGACAGACAGGTAGTAAATGTTTTTTTTTAGTCTCTGGACAAAACCTTCTTCTAGAACTGTATTTAATTCTAGCCCTGACATAGTAGTGGTCTTAGTGTATTGAATTACGAATTATTTTCGTTCCTTTGATGTTTTTTCGTTTGTTTCGGAGACTTATCAATCGGCCCCCGTATTTATTTGTTAATTTGTTTCGCCTTTGATGTATTTTAATACAACTTAACTCTTTGAATGTTACAACGGCCACGGAGTGAGCAGCCCGGTCTGGCAAACTTAATTCGTCTTCATTTATCGGAGCCGCTGTCCCGAACTATTTACATTAATTTGTGGAGCTCTTAGGTCTACGGTAATACTTTGGAGTGTGACCTTTAAGCGTGACTTTACTTTCAATGTTGAAGTGAATTTGAGAACTAGACGGTACTTAATTTAATTTCTGGCTAATTGGTGTAAACTGAAAGTGTCTTTACCTTTTTGTTTAGAGAAGGAGAACGTCATATCTTATTAGAAAGAGTAGGAATTGGTTTAGAAATAAAGGGCTACACTGACAAGAGAGCCTTTAAATTCAACGAAGAGAAATAACTTTAGACTACAAACTTATGAAATTACAGATTTTATGTTATGGAGTTTTTTTTTTATGTTGCTCGCGTTTTTTTATCATTCATAATGATGAACAAGTTGTATGCTGTCCCACAGCTGGGCAAAGGCCTCCGCCTTGAAGTCAGGTCATTGCTACCATTGATGGGTATTGAATTTGCTTTTAATGATACCATCACCATCATTAACCGTGTCGCATAGCGGTAAAAGAATAATACCATCCCCTTTCTTCCCTAGGTATCGTAAAAGGCGACTAAGGACTTCTTGGCGGGAAAGTGAAGCGTCATGTCTGCAGTTTTGTATTATTTTCTATAATTTGTGTTTTGTCGAATATTAATGTGAAATAATGGTGGATTATTTACTGTTATGTGTTCGTGAACGTCATGCACGTGTTAGCAAATAAAACAAAACAGTGCAACATCACTTTTCAAATTCTCTCAAGAAGTCCGTGTGAGACCTCAATAAAGTCCCACAGCTTTATTGAGTCTCGAGGGGTTTGGGGGAAAATCATTTACCATTAAGCGTTCATTATCACTCATTATCATCTACAGAAAATAATAATTACTTATTAAAACTTAACACTGGCTAACTGTGCTGATCGCACGAAGCTATTATATAAGAGAAAAAAAAGACGACTGACGAACAGACTATAGAGTGCACATACATCCAACAGCGTAGAGCGGCGATGCGCTCACCACCTGTCACGCTGTGCCTATGTGTAGTCGCTAATTGGTGAAAAGTGGACTATGGCAGAGGACTGCTTTTGCGGTCCTCATTGCCTAGTCTCTGACTAACCTTTAGGGGATAATAGTCGTGATTATATGAATGGATGGATAGATCACCATCACTAATAATGATTGTTAATAATTTTTGGGACTACCAGCACCTAGGTTTCCCTTCGACTGTGACCTTCCAATGGTTCTCTCTCCGTTTCAAGGGTTCCATTACAACGTGTAATGGTCCCCGTAGGATTTAATAGTCATGTTTTTACGTATCAAATTGCATATCTTTGTGAATCTACAACATTTGGATTTGATCAAAGGGAATAATGTAATGTGATCTCACTTGAAACCGTTAGTCCTGGTTGTTGTCGTATTACAGCAGTCGTTAAAACTAAAACCGCGGCCATGGTAGGTTAAGGCCCAATGTTCCCAAGTGTTGTTGTTCATGTGGGAATACATGTACCCAGCAGAGGGACGTTGATTGGCTGATAAAGGGAATGGTGATCTCACTGAGTTCACCACGTGATCGTATAACGTGTCGAGTATCGTCGAATATGGAGTAATGTGCTTACGAATGCCTCGGCCCGTCGTAGTATCGTGTTTTACGATGTTGGAACAATCATCTCAAGGAAATTTCCGATAGTTTATTCCGCTCATTTCATAAGGCTATGTCTTTGTTGTCGCTGTATGTGTTGTGGTGATAGGTTTTTTTTCTTCCATTCTTCTCTATCGGCCTGAGTACTCAAACTGAGTAGTCAATTCTTTGTCATGCATATCATCCCGTAAAAAATCCATCCATATTTTCTTAAGTCCTTTGTTTCTTTTGATTACATTCGTTTATCCCTTCTCACATAACATCAAAAATATATAGATTAAGGCACAAATATTTACCTACTAGTTTATTTGCGACCAATCGGTGCTCAATATTAAGCAATTAAGTGCTCTCTCCTTTTTTTTAAAGTGCTTTCCCCTAAGTTACACAAAAGTAAACTAGCCATAGTAATCTGATGCATAAATACATTTCAACTTGCTTGTTTTTATTTTAACACAGTTATTTCTATTTTTGTAAAACGAATAGTCCATAAAGCGATCTGCGCTCAAGCAACACTGTCCGCTTAACTTGACGCTCCGCTGTAGTTAAGATGCAGCCTTACAATGAAAAACGACGTGTCCCGCCAGCAGTATATTGGCTCGGAGGCGGTGTTTCACTAAACCTACGGAAACTGATACAGATAATTGCCCTTCATTGCTCTTGGAGGTCAATGGCCGTCATTCGTTGGAATATCACATAATGTTGTCGTTGAATAAGATAATTAATTAATGTTTATTGTTTAAGGATACCTAATGATGTGAAGTCTCATAACAATCAATTGGGATGACAGCCATTCCCATATTCGTATTTCTATTTTCGGTGGAAATTTTTTTCCTTATAAAATAACGTAACTTCACTATCCGAACTATTATAATTTTGCTTTTGCGGCGTTGAAAGTTCAGCTTTTTTGTTACTTAATTTTAGAGAGCTTTTTTTGCTAACTAACTGAGCTTTAACTAACTGAGACAGTAGCAAATTTTAGTGTGTACCAAAAAAGTACATATTTCTTTTGTATTTTCTTTTTATCATAAAAATGTACAAAAAACACATTTTTATACTCGTAGTATAATAAGGCTAAAGCGCTGTGACGTGGGTGCTAAATGAAAATACAAAAATGAAGACTATTTGACATACAACACAAGTGGCGGCTCGGATGTCAGTGCGATCCATCATGGAAAAGTGGCGCGAATACGATTACGCGTACTTAGAGAAGTGCCATTTTTTAGAAAATAATCCACGAGCAAGATTCAAACCGGCTCTCTCTGACATACCGGTTCTGATTGAGCTATCAGGCGTACTACTGATAATGCTATCTTTTTTAACCACTAATCAAATTCAAACAAGTCATCGCAAAAATTATAGGGTATTAGCCTGAACACCAAGCTGGCCAAATGCCGCGTTATCAATTTATCACAACCCGCGATTTGCATCGCAAAATCGGAAACAATACCGTATATAGGAACCCCGTACCTCAGTATATCGTGGCAATCGTTCCGCCACTCTTCCGCCGAGGTGTTACACACGTAGGTGTTATAATTAATCTCGCATACTGAAGCGGATAATGAAACGTCTCAATCCTCGTCTGTTTATTTGGCGTTAACCGGAGTAGTTGCCTCGCGTCGGTACCGAAACGCGCCGGTAGATGTCTCTAGTCTCTAGTGTGTGCTCCAGAGACGGGGCCTAATTCCATTACACCATTTGCTCAATTCAGATATTGCTGCGTAGATATTCTCCGCTAAGTGTGAATTACAGTATCACTTGGATAAGTAAATACATCGTATTAATTAGGAACAATGTTGAATCCTAGTGAATACTGCAGACAGATGTACTCGTTTATTGTATTTGGTCTTAAATTATGAATGTGAAAATGTGTTAGTTGTTTTTCCGTCGCGGCAAAACGGAGAAACGGATTGACGTAATTGTTTGAATTTAATATCAAAGTAAAAGAACCAACATGATATCAAGTAAAAAAAAACATTAAAAATCAGAAAGCTCTTCAAGTTTAATAAAACTTAGTCTAGGTGCTCATAAGCTTTAACCATTTGTACTCTACCCATAAACAAACAAATTTCACAACTGTGATGTCACACCAATCATTCAGCCCCAAACTAAGCATAGCCCGAACTATGGTGACTGCATAACGGATAAACATACATAAATACTAATAAACATCCATGACTCGGTCACAAATGCTCGTGCTCACCATACAAACATTTGCCCCTACCGGGATTCGAACCCGGGACTGTGGGTTGCGTAGTCAGGGTCGCAGACCACTCGACCACCTGGCCGTCATATTGTAACGATCACTCATCAGTATCAGCTAATGAAAAAAGTGACATGTTGTATGTAATTTACAGTCCACTATTAGGATACCAGTAAAATCAGTTTTTATTTAAGTAAGCTCATTCAGTTGAATTTTTAAATAATCTCGTATTCTATAACAATTTTAAATACTCCTTACCGCGCATCGAAACCTTGTCTTTCTATAATAATCTCAAGCCACGGTTTCGTTTTGTTTTTTTCATAATTATTGGCTAACTGTGGTTAGCACATTCAACCAGTGTCAAGTAAGAGATCTAACAGCAAATATTTTCTAGGCATAAAGTAGATGATAGTGAGTGACAATATGAATGTTTAATGATGAATTATATTCCCCTAAACCCCTTGAGTATTGGTAAAGATGTGGGACTTTACTAAGACCTCACACGGACTTCTCGAGAGAATTTGAAATGTGATGGTGCACTTTTTTGTTTCATTTGCCAACAGTCATGCACGTTCACGAGCATTTACCGGTTAACGATCCACCATTATGTCACATTAATATTTCACAAAACACAAATTTTAGATAATAAAACAAAACTGCAGACATGACACTTTCCCGCCAAGAAGTCCTTCCATTTTCCATTTAGTCCATTTAGCCAATTTTGTAAAATTTTGTAATATTTATTATTATTATTGTATCTCTTTTCATTTATCTTGTATATTTACATTCCCATCCTTAAAGTATGTTGTGCACTAGCCCATGTTTTATTTTCATTTGTCTACATAGTTTCTGTTGCCCAAAGGTTGCCTGGCAGAAAGGCTACAATAGCAATAAGGCCGCCTCTTGTGAAAATGATCTTTAATGGTGTATTGTTTTATTTTGTGCAATAAAGTATGTTCATACATCCAACGGCCGACAGAGGCTCGTAGCGACAGCCTATCCGTAGTCGTTGAGCGGTTAACTGGCGAGCCGTCTGTAACCAGGGCCGCCCGCGCGGCGCCAGCCTTCGCCAGCCGTCGCCTGGACCGGCCTAGTTACGACCTGTTGCTCGGGGTAGATGTTTAGGCTTTTGTTTTTACGTGGGCGGACGGGATTAATCCACAACAGTTACAAAGAAGTAGAGTTTTGTTTGTTTCTTTATCTGTCGGAAAAATGAACTAATTCATAACGCAAAAATAAAATCTAATATAATTTCTTAAAAGTTTCTTAATGTTCTTAATGTTTAATTTTGATTAATATTTCGGGGTTCATCAAATGAAAGATTTAAGTTGAATTGGTGGAGATGAAAACCGAAATGGTGGGGTAAAAAAACATTTTGGATTATTCAAAAGTGTTATTACTTAAATTTATTTAAATTAAAATATTTTGTATGTTAGCCTTTTTTGGTAAAATATCAATGGAGAAGATAACGCAATTTTGTACTTACCTTAAGAAGTGTCACTGTTCATTGAACTAGTTAAAAATATATATTTTGTAACTCGTAACTGTGTAACTGGTGAAGCTTAACGAGCCTTCCGTGCTTCGGAAGGCACGCCTATCAAAATTATGCTTAAGTATAATTATGCGTAAGCAAATTTAGGCTTTAGAATACTATGCTTAACAATATGCATATAATAGTTATGCTTAAAAAAATGTACCTAAAAAGTTAGGCCAAATTAATATTGTGCGTAACATAAAATTTTATATAATACTTATGTCAACAAAATTTTATGCAAAGAATAGGGAACCTTGTATATGAACTGCATCATATAGTAGCGTATGGACACATGGCAAGCATTGGTATTCTCTCAAGCACTGGCGTTCACTCAAGAAAGGTCACGTCGTAGCAACCCTTTTAAGTCCACATAACACACTGGCGTTCAAGAAAGGTCAGTTAAAGTTAAAGACGAAAGTAGATTGGAGAATCTTGGCCTGTAGAGTTTTGTACTGCTGAAATTGTTGTGTGTAAATATCCAGTATTACCAGAGGGAACATTGTGCCTAAGCCGCGACGCGTCGTGGCAACAGCGGGCCGTCTCGCTGGCGCCAGACGCCCCCCGCCTACGCCGGGCGCCTCCGTAAAAAGACAGCGTTAAAATTAGATTTCTATCCAAATTGCACTAGATATATTCCATGTGATTTATCAGGATGTTGATACTGTAAGTACCTAAGGTATCATCACGTGCTTCTGAGGGAATTTTGAAATCTTGGCTGTCTAACCGTGTCGGGTAGCGGTGAAAGAATACTATCCCTCTCTTCCCTTGGGTTTCGTAAAAGAGGACTAACGGACTACAGATTGCACATACTTCCAACAGTATAGAGCGGCGATGGGCTCACCACCTGTCACACTGAGCGGAGCACAGTGCAGTCGCTATTTGGTGAAAAGTGGACTATGGCAGATGACTGCTTTTGCGGTCCTCATTGCCTAGTCTCTGACTAACCCTTCGGGGATAACAGTAGTGACCGGTTCACCACGTGGTCACCATACATTTGTCATTATAATGTACAAGTGTTTAAGCCACTTGGTTAGCCCTCTGATCTCTTTCCTAGTCCATGCATTTAGCTCAATAGCTACGGGTTTCGAGTGTAATGCTTTTCCACCTCCGGCCTTATTGTCACTTGCCAACGCTGAGCGCTAACTCGTTTTCGAATCTTAAAAACTTCTCGATATCTGTCTTACACACACAAATAGATCTAAATAGAAGCCGCATGTGTAAGTACGTACATAGCGTGCCAAAATAGTGACAAAAGGTTAGTAAATTCCCATATTTCGACCGCGTTTCATTTAGTCCTGTGCCGGACATAAGTGGAATTTAAAAAAATTACAACTTGTACCGTATCAAGCTGTAAGAACTGTACGTACACGAAATGTTAGTCGAGATAATCAACAAGTTTCCTTTCATCGGTAGTAATTTTGTTATTAAATTGACACAAAAAAGTGACACGCTTTGTTCTCATACAATTAATATTGAGCTAACATGCGGCTTCTATTTAGATCTATTTCTGTGGTCTAACATTTCATCATCATTAGATAAGATAATACTAATAGGCATATGCCTACTGGGAACAGCGCGATACTGTCACCCTTAGAACAGTATTACTTCAATCCCAATACGAATTTTGTAGAGTTTTTAAGAGTTGATGGTAAGGCCTTAGATCTTCCTACATGGACAAACTGCACATGGGGATATACATTTCATATACAGATTACTTATAGTTATTATTTCTCTTTCAAAAGTTCCATCAAAATATTTGTCGAGTGATGTTGAACCTAAAAAAATATTCCTATTTAGGTACATTTCATGTGTCGCAGAAAAGACGTAACTTAGATTTAATACAAGATACACAAATTCTAATTTGCCGACCCGAGAAACAAATTGCTCTGGTGTTTGCTTGCGAGATACGTTTCGCCAAGGTTACAAATCTAATCTACAATTGTCTTGCGTAAAACATCAGTATCTTGAAAAGTAATCACGCAGTTATTTGCCTTAGTAATTATTGGAATATTTTGCTTTTTAGGTTTCTAAACAAACCTACCCATTTACTTAACCATTATAACAAAAATGGTGCATAAAGTGCAATAAGTGAAAATAAGCAATAGCTAATTCAATTTTTATTTTATTTTAATACAATATATCGACTTTGCTTACTTCGTAAACACCTTGTCTGTCACAAAGACTTCTAAAGGTTATCATAATTGAATTTCTATTATCTGGTTTTACGTTATCTGAGCTTATATAATATGACGGCTGGCAGAGCACACGTAGATTGTTGGAGTAGTTACGTTTAAACTAAGGGTATTTTACAAGCTTTTATTTTGACCTACCCTGTTATAGTTAGTAATTAGTATGTGTGGGTCAAATCTTGAAACTGTATTATGACCAGTTCTCCTCAATCGATTGAGCTGAAATTTGGTACACATATGTACGATGACATAATGCAATGTTATGGTACCATTAAACTTTTCAGATGATGGAGTCTGGAGGTGGCCATAGGAACTCCTAAACGAAACGACGGAAACTCATCGAGTTTGGGTTCGTTGGATTTGTCTTTTCGAGCACTTTAGTGCTAGATGATGTCCAGGGTCCTGATGGTAACATAACTGCCCTGACGAAACCCGGACTGCAATTACCGTCTTGTATTCAGTAAGATGAACAAAAAAATGAAAAACGTGTCCAGTGATAACTAAAAAGTAAAAAATAAATTAAAAGTAAAAAGTTTTTAAAAAACAAGCTTTTATTTAAATGCGTTAGAAAGAAAAAAACTAAACTTTTACTATCACCTTAAGACGTCAGTACACAATTTGTATGATATATGATGATGATAGGTATATGACGTTTGAAAAGGTTTTCGCGAGATTTACTATACCTACTTTGTATGTGTAAATAAACAAGTAAACTAAATAACTTGATGTGATTGATTTTAACTATTGAAGTTTTCAATACTTATAAGAAAATACAATGAAAGTAAGTACTTACTTAAATCTCGCGACAACCTTTTATATCATATAAATTGTGTAATGACGTCATAAGTTGATAATAAAACTTTATTTTTTTCTTTTTATTTAGTATACTTACTCTGTATTAAATTATTAAATGTACACTGCAGAAAAAGCCTATCTTGCTCGCCTTTGGACAAAATTCTTAGAACCTCAGTTTGTGTCGACCAGTCGTTTCTAGCTAAAGTGTGCCCTCAAGCCCTCATGCTTTATAAATCTTGATATAGTTAGAGCGACACCTAGTAAACCAATAACAGCGGCGAATTTAATTTGTTGTCGATAAAGAAAACACTAAGACTTGCATAACTTTTTTACAATTATTATTTTATTAAACAATTAAAAATTGTTAATTCTTCTTCTTGGTGCGGATAGTCGACATTGTTAACGAACCAGACCATTGTTAATTAGAATGCCTGTTGATTTAAGAAAAAACTATTTTTATCTGATTCTTTTATTAAATAAAATAAAACTACCTTAGTAGACTAGAACCACAGTGAGATGTGCAATTTAAAATTTTCTCGTGCTGTTTTTAAAATACAATAATGTGGCTAGGCATGCCACATGCGCAAAAATATTTTTTCCTCTAGATATCATTAGGTATTCTGAGCCATAAGTAAGGTAGGTAACTTACACCAAACCTTTTTCTTCATGGAAAAGAAGTAAGAAAATACTTTTTACTGTGGGCGAAGCAAATTGATAAAGTGTTCCTCGGTGTAGGCACTATTTCGTGCTTATCTCCTTTACATGAATAGGCTGTGAAACTGAGGGGTGTAATGTATTCCGCTTATTATGTATCGCGTTGCGTATATAACGCAAACCGCGGGTTGCGGTCAAAGGAAAACCCATTATATAATATGCTTTTTAATAATGCTGTTTTCTCTTAGACCAATATATTGTATTACATATTTTGGAGGTCAACGAGTAAATATATATTAATATAGGCAAGTTTATTGCGAATATTTACTATTAAATTTTTTTCAACACTGTTGTTTCTGTCCTCTGTCTTTTAACCATGTCGCGAAGAATGCTACCATCCCCTCTCTTCCCTTGGGTGTCGTAAAAGGCGACTAACGGACTAAATACTGCACATACATCCAACAGCATAGAACAGCGATGGGCTCACCACCTGTCACGTTGAGCACATGTGCAGTAGCTATTTGGTGAAAATTTGGTGAACGTGATGTAACTACTTACACTTATTTGTAAAATAATTGACAGCATGCATGTTACAAGTAAATCAACATCTTAGTCTCCAAGCTACTACTATAAAATGCTATATAAAATTGCTGACGGCTTGATAAGGAAAAAAGGTTCCAGTAATTGTCCCCTTTCATCTCGAGCCCTAATCGTCCGTCCCAGCCGCGTCGACATATAACCGCCTGTGTCCGTGGGCGTGGTAAGCACCCGTGGGCACCCGTGGGCGTCACAATCAGCCGCTAATCATCGGGTGCGTCACGGGTGCTTTGACGTCACGGATCGCTCTCGAGTGGAAGTCGAGTGAGATATTTATCGCGTGATATGGCACCGGCGTTTGTTGCGGACTGCGGTGCGTCATTGACTAATCGCTTTGTTTTTTATTGATGATGAAGTAGGTAAAATTTGGATTGTCAGCCTATAAATGCACGGTGATAGGATTTTGTCTAGAATACGACGGGATGGTGACCACCTCTTTCTGCTGCCAAGCAGCATTATTTCACATTTCTTCGATCCGGTGTGAAGGGACTAGACACTGTGTAGGGGAGATGGAGTTAAGATGAGGTACTTATGGTTGAAAGTTCAATAAAAACAAAGGTTAGGTAGTAATAGAATTGTAATTATTTAAAAATTAACTTATATTTATTAAACTCATAATATATGGTGGCATTAGGAACATTTCGTAATTAGTTTAAGAAAAGAAAAACAAAATCAAAGAAAGGTGTTTTGCCCCGTCTTGCCCCATGGTGCTGGTAAGATGGGGTACCCCCCGGGGGTAAGATGGGACGATAAGTATTATACGTAAATGATGATTTATTTGGATTAGCAGAACTCGCAGACGTGAATGGCTTCGTCGTCATCATCGTCGATTCCTGCACAGCTATTATGTGCCCATTTCCCACAACTTCTGCACAATATCCATCCTTTAATGGAAATGGAATTTACATGGCGTGTCATTTTCATCCCCACTTTATTTTCAGATGATGAGACTCTTGGTCGTGTTGATGTTTTGCTCTAACGTGATTTTTTAACTTGAGATTTTTTGATTTTGATTTTTTATTTTTTCCCACATTTTTTCTGCTTTTTTAATTCATCTCTTCTTTTTTTCGTTTTATTTACTATAGTTTATTTTGTTCATCATCTTTTTCATCTGGGCACCGACCTCTAATTCTTATTTATAGGGAGAAGATGTAATAGTTGCTGTTTTTCCTCGTTTTCTGGTTACTCGTTATGTTATTTTAGTAACTGGAAATGGGAATAGCTGTTTCGGAAAAGACAAGGCAAAGCTACTGTCCCTTGTGTCACATGAGGGCGCTTGAGATGGTTGCTGACTAAGTTGAAAGTTTAAAAAACCATGAAAAGCAGCACACAAATAGAAAAAATCTATTTCATGCGAACCAAACAAAAAATCCTTACTATTTTCATTTTGAGGCAAGACGGGGTAGTCGTTACCCCATCTTGCCCCACCGTGCAATTTTCTAATAATAATGCAAACAAAAAAATGCTGTTGACTATCTCAAAGAAACATAATATTTACATTATTTTAGGTTAGTTGAACCGTCAATCACAGCTACACTTCATCAGCTGGCATCATTTAACAAACCGCAGTCACGTGTCAAATCCAGAATAAATATGTTAAGCACTTTGCAGTAAAACACTTTTTCCGAAATATTTCGACATGCGTGCACTTGCGAACACTGATAACTGGGCGACTGACAGGTGTCATGAAGGCGCATCGAATGATGCCTACGCGGTCGTAATTGGTCAATTTGAACTGTGTATTTTGCTGGGTACCCCGTCTTACCCGCTACCCCGTCTTACCACCCTCTCCCCTAATTACAGGGCTTAGAGGCTCAAGAACTGAAGCTCCAGAGTCGGCAGCGCGTTCGTAACGCCCTCTGTGTCGCGTCCATGGAACGCGTTTGCTTGTAGGATTAGTATTATAAAACTGAGCACACTGGTCACACATTAGTAGCCACGAGTGCAATAATTATTTCTCATCGCTAGGATTCAAACCCGAAACCTCTGGGTCTAAAACCGATGGTTTAAAACCACACTGTTTCGTCGGTGGAGACTATTAAAATTGTAATTTTTGTTATGAATTAATGATGGATGTTATAACTAGGTAGGTACATGAGTTTTGATAGACTGTCCTCCAATTTCATCAGCGGTCAGACCGGTCCTAAATAAACAAAGGAAGTAATATCATTATTGCTTCTTTATTAAGCTTACTGAATATAATATGTGTACACATGAAGATTACTTTGTAGACTAATGAAATATTGTACCTACTTCGAAACCGGTCGAAAGATTTAATAAACAATTTTAGTCAAGGCTCTGGGGACCCTTTCACACGTACTGCAACCACGCAACTACAAGCAGTGGTTGTGTATGAACAAAACCATACATTTTCATACAATATTGTGTTCGCCCGTATATCGTTGTGGCGTGGTGCGGTTGCGGTACATGAGATTGAGCTCTTAATTGCTTTTTGCGGATATTAGCTGGAAAGTGGTGAACGAAGACAACTTCGATAGCGCAGCGGCGATGGCGTTCAGTTTACGATCCTGCCAGTTAAGCAACTTTCGCAATGCCATGTCATTGGATGGGAGACCAAATTTAAAGAAAAAAAATCTCGACCTCTTCAGTCGGAATGCACATAACGCCGTTGGTCCCGGTTGTTGTCAAGATATGTAAAATAAACACTACAAGATCCTTATAAAGTGTTTAATTTTAACGCATAATATTTTCAAGCATATCGTATGACGCTAACTCACATAATCATAGGGAGGGTCGTGCGGTAAGGAACGATCGCCTCGGGTCCGACGATGATGTACGAATAATTTGCGTCTGCCCCGGTTGTGTACCCGGCCGCATTTTAATTGCAATGTCTCATATTACGGGTTAGGGTACCGTAAAGGGCTCAATTGAAACATGATCTTGAGTTCGCAACTAATATTTTATTGCGAGTGTTTGGTTGTTTGTACCCCCTTAAGGACTAAACGATGGTAGTAGTTAGCACACAGTAGTTTCGACTTAGCACAGAAACAATTGGAAGACCAGAACAGTTACTTTGGTTCTGAGGGAAAACTTGTATCTTAAAACTTACATACAAACATATAATCACGACTATTATCCCCGAAGGGTTAGTCAGAGACTAGGTAATGAGGACAGCAAATGCAGTCCTCTGCCATAGTCCACTTTTCACCAAATAGTGACTGCACATGTGCTCAGAGTGACAGGCGGTGAGCCCATCGCAGCTCTATGCTGTTGGATGTATGTGCAGTCTTTGGTCCGTTAGTCGCCTTTTACGACACCCAAGGGAAGAGAGGGGGTGGTAGTATTCTTGTACCGCTACGCGACAATGATTAAACTTGCCTTAATGAATAGGAAGTAAAACAAATGAGGTTGCAATACAAATGCTTCACATAACTACGCTGCAAGTATATTTTAATAAAAACAAAGGGAGTGGCTCTACAAATACTTGAAAAACTATATAAACAATACACATAAAAAAAAATGTAATAAAAACAACGGAAGAGATCGCGTTACAAACCGCCACAGGTAACCACGGAATAGATTTTTTTATATTATTTTTATATATTATATATTTTTATATATTTAGCAACGGGTAAGCGCTTGGCTTGCATCTCACCTGATGGTAAGTGACGATAAGGAAGAAGGTGGAAGCGCGCTTCACCCGGAATCCTCAACCACTGAGGAACTGGCTATCTTATCTCAAACTGCCGGAACACAACAATGCTATAAACATCGTTGTTATGGCGACAGACTTAGATACGATGGTGAAGCTAGCCAAAAGGATTTAACAGCCCTACCACCAACAAAACCGAGCACACAAAGATGCACCCCCCGCTGGGAATCGAACCCGGAACCTCTGGGTCTGAAACCAGGGGACCACAGAGGCGATTAAATTAATAGATAATTAACAGAGGGCCTATTTTATTTCTCTGAAACGAAATTTCTTTTTTGCTATTTATAGCCCTTTCCATTATTTTAGAAAGGAGAATTACTTTTTTACTATGGGAGTTGGCTAGTTTTTTAGCTAGCTAGCGTAACACAGCGCTTTATTGAAATAAATAGTAATCAGTAGCAGCAAAGCTCTGAATTATGAAGAAAAAATTACATTACAATATCATGCGGGAGTTTGAAGCTATCTTCATTTTAGCTTAAGACTTTTTAGGTATTTTGAGGTTATGACAACTGTTATCGTATGACTATCAGTTCAGTTCAGCATTTATTTATCACTTGACTCTTAACGCGGCATTCTATAGAAAACCTATTTTAACAGTAATCATTATAACTTAAGCGAACACTTTTGATATGTGAATGATTAAGACGCAATAGATATCGAATAGGCTGGTTTGGTCATTCTCCTTTCAAACAATTTTCTAAAAATTAATAATCTAAATGCCAAACCTGCCCCCTTACTCTCAAAAACCGATCGCTATTGGATCGGATTGGTATTGTGAATTTTCGTATTTTTAAGTTACGACACCAGCGCTAATTTTGGATTCATATTGGATGAACTAAATAGCATTGAATTTTGTATTTTTTTCACTCAATATCCACGCAATATGAATCCATATTATCTCTGGCGTCGTAAGTTAGGAGTACGAAAATTCAGAATACCAATCCGATCCAATAGCAATCGGTTTCAAGAGTAAGGGGGCTGTTTTGTATGAACGAAATTTCGGAAGGAATGGAAACCGCTGTAAGTAGCAAATGAAAATCGGCCGAATTCCGTTTCGGAGAAAGAGAGTCGGCCCTCTGGTATGGTAACTCTGGTATTCTTGTATGGTAACACTTTGTTATTAAAGTATTTTTATAATTAGTCTTGATAACACATCCGAAAAGGTAGGTTTTTAATTGAGTTTTGAGATAAATCGCGATATGACATGACCATAAGGAACAAGAAAAGAAAAAGAAACTATTTTTGGAACAGCACTAGAAAAAGCATCGGAAACCTAAGTAGTTGAGAATTCAGGTTTAAATGCGCTTCCGTCTCCGGTCTTATCATCATTTACATCTGGTGAGATGAAGTCAAGTGCTAACCCGTAAAAGTACATCCATACATATAATCACGACTATTATCCCTAAAGGGTTAGTCAGAGACTAGGCAATGAGGACAGCAAAAGCAGTCGTCTACCATAGTCCACTTTTCACCAAATAAAATAAAATACAAAATAAAAAAAATAAAAAATTGATTACTTATTATTAATACCGTCAGTCGCTTTTTACGACACCCCAAGGGAAGAGAGGGGGTGGTAGTATTCTATACCGCCACGCGACACGTGAAAAAATCCCCTATGAAAGTATTTTAAAAAATCACCCTTTTTCACGTAGTTATGTTACCTACACCCCCAGGGACAATAAAGGGTAAAAAAGACCACAGCTTTCCATTTGCTACGATCCTTACACATTCCTTTGCTAAAAGGAGGCTTCAAAAGACCCTAAATCAGTATACAAGGTGACTGCTAGAAACCGCAAGAAACTTCAAGGGCTGGTTAGATCAAGTGTTTTAAACATGGCAAAAATGACAAAAAAGGAATTCGTGGTTTTTTCAATTTTAATTTAATAATTAATTCATTTTGTGAATTTTAATTTGATAGTCTTTGAGTATCTAATTTATTGTAAAGCAATAACTTAAGAAAAATAAAATGGAAACAATTAAAAATATCATTTAAAATAATGATAAGAGTGTAATCTTCCCCTGTGACTTGCATTAGTGGACTATGAGAAGGCATTTGACTCTATCGAGACCTGGGCTGTTCTTAAATCCCTGCAACGATGCCAAGGCGGTTGGCGATATATTCAAGTGTTGAGGTGTCTCTACAATGCCGCCACCATGGCCGTCCAAGTACAGAACCAGCAGACAAAACATATCTACTTACATCGAGGTGTGAGACAGGGGGATGTGATATCCCCAAAAACTATTCACAAATACCTTAGAGGATATGTTTAAAACGCTGTTCTGGAAAGGACGTGACATCAACATCAACGGCGAATACATCTCACACTTGCGATTTGCAGACGACATCGTCATCATGGCCGAAACGTTGCAGGAGCTATTATAACACATGCTGAACGGCCTAGCTGATTCTTCTCGACGCATCGGTCTTAAACCAAGGTTATGTTCAACGAACATGTCATCCCCGGAACCGATTATTTACAACGCGAGGGCAACGGCCGGCCGGCCGTCTGTTGACCCGTCAACGTAGGTACTTATCGCCCAGCTGACGCGGAAAAAACACAAATTCCTTTTTTGTAATTTTTGTGATGTTTAAAACACTTGACCTGACATGCCCTTGAAGTTTCTTGCGGTTTCTAGGAGTCACCTTATATAAGGCTGACTGTAGACTGCCAGCGCCGGTCTTCCGTTTCTATAACATGACATGACACTTAAAACATTGTGTTAACTTTGATGGCGGACGCTTAAACAACCGTGCGGCCTTGACCCGCTAATGCGGTCACTGCACGCTGCGTTATGATAGGCTTTGGCGATTGCTTCCTCGTTTAATCGATACCATTACGATTACAGGAAACGTTGTAAAAACTTTAACAGCTAAGTGTGTGTCGAAATGACCACTTTATTTGGATTGACTCGCGATTGTATGTTTCACTTTGTACGGATGTTTCAAGATTCGTATAAAATAGCATAAGTAATACTCCGTCACACATGTATGCATAACTAGCGGCCGCTCGCGGTTTCACCCGCGTGGTTCCCTTTCCGGTGGGAATATTGGGATAAAAAGTACTATCTGTATGCCAAATTTCATCCAAATAAATTCAGTGGTTTTTATGTGAAAGAGTAACAAACATCCATCCATACTTACAAACTTTCGCGTTTATAATATTAGTAGGTGAGGATTGATTTTATTTTATAGAACATTTGAACTCGTTATTCAAAATAAAATAAAATAAAATCAAAATGTTTATTGTACATTTTTTTTATACGTAACCAAAATAAAAATAAAAACATCTTGAGCTCCCTCGTGCTTCGAATTCATATGTAAAGCCGTTGGACCCGGTTGTAGTCGTGAGATGGTCGTTAAAACCCCACCAACCCGTGTTGGGCCAGCGTAGTAGCTAATGGCCCAATCTCCCTATTTGCTGTTGTCCATGTGAAAAGGCCTGGGCCCAGCAGTGGGACGTTTATAGGCTGATGGTCCCTATGGTAATTTTATAGCATTACATTACGTTTAATCAAAAGCTATATTATTGGTATTGCATGAACATTTTACACCCTGTAAATATAACGTCTTAAGGGCTTTTAGCGTTTACCGTCATTTGAATATTAACGAAGGCGCTTTATAAGCTGCGGCAGGGCCGTGGATGGAATTTCAATAACGCCATTATAATAATAAACACAGATACTATGTTGAGATATCATTACATTTAAAAGTTTTCCTTAAATATCTTAGGCATGTTTGTAACCTTGTTGAGTAGCGGTGAAAGAATACTACCACCCCCTCTCTTCCCTTGGGTGTCGTAAAAGGCGACTAACGGACTAAAGACTGCACATACATCCAACAGCATAAAGCGGCGATGGGCTCACCGACTGTCACGCCGAGCACATGTGCAGTCGCTATTTGGTGAAATGTGGACTATAGTAGGGGACTGCTTTTGCGGTTCTCATTGCTTTCTCTGACTAACCCTTCGGGGATAATAGTTGTGATTATATGTAGGTATATAATGTACGTTTAAAAATACTAAAAATAAACTAAATTTATTTGGAGGAGGAGTTATTATAGATGAGCGCGATGGCGGAGGAGCTCGATGACGCAGCAGCTCGTTCGGCTTGCGATCTTGCCCGCTAAGCAACTTTCGCAATGCGGGGATGCTGGATGAGTGATCAAATTAAAAACCTTTTGAGCTCCTCTGTGCTTCGGAAGGCACGTTAAGCCGTTGGTCCCGGTTGCTATCGTAAGATGACAGTCGTTAAAACCCACCAACCCGCAATGGTCCAGCGTGGTGGGTTATGGCCCAATGTCCCCACGTGCTGTTGTCCACGTGGGAGGCCTGTGCCCAGCAGTGGGACGTTTATAGGCTGATGATGATGATGGCCAATTTACTACTATAATTTCATTGTAGAAGATAACTTTCTTGGAAACTATATAAATGCTGTCTCAATTTGAAGTTGCCACGACAAACCAACAATAATTAGAACATAAATTAGAAACTTATATACGGTAGTACTATTAGTTATTCTGTGCTTAAACTCAATATCATATTTAACTAACGCTTAAAACTTAAGTAAGATGTACAAAATAATATACGGTATTGCAAGATGTTAGATAATGTTGCTCCGCATAAAGCAAAATCGTAATATAAATAAAACGCGAATAATTTCATATACTCGTAAATTGTTATTTGTTCAGTACATATAGTGTTCATGTAGACTTAAGCAATAATTATGGCAGGGAGTAGTAATCAACAGACGATTTCCCACGCTTGAGAATCGCGGAAACGTCGCCGGAAGCTACGTTTAAGCCGCCATTCTGAATGGCAAGGTCGCATTGCATCCTGGCTTTCGGTGGACAGTGCCCTATACACAGGTATTAAGTTATCTAGTTACTACTGTAGATACCTTTGTTTAACGCATAGAGATTTATAGTATAATGTCTTTGGCTTAACGTATTTAACTTATCAAAAAAATAGGATTTAATGTTTCTTCAAAAAGTCACTAATCAAAAAGTTTCCCGTTATAATATTATCTTTTATTACATCTAAATAAAGTGTTTAATGTGGCTCGTTCTTAGGTAAATGTTTAAACACTACAATAATCTATAACTATATTTCACAAAAAGATGATTGAAATATCATGAATTAGTTACATTTGAGATGTAAAATTTTAGTGCTTGTTTGTATATGGCTTTACGAGAACATACATAGGTACATATTTCCGAAGGGTTGCACATGTGCTCAGCGGGACAGGCGGTGAGCCCATCACCGCTCTAAGCTGTTGGATGTATGTGCAGTCTTTAGTCCGTTAGTCGCCTTTTACAACATCATGTATAAATTAATTTAATATTACAGTGTTTGAGTAAGGACGATTTAGGCCCTTTCGCTTTTCGGTCCTTGTGCTTATCGTGTACCTCCTATAAAATATTACACTTGACGTGCAAAATAAAATGTAATGACGTATCAACAACACAACGGTGTGGCAGGGAAAGTATATGCTCCAAATCTGTGCGAGACATGATGCGATGACAGTTGAAGAGTCATAAAAAAAAGATATCCCCATGCATGTGAAGTATTTGTCACTAAAAGTTGCGAATAAAAGTAGTTCATGTTGTTAACGTAATTCAACAAAAATAAACAAAAATATCATAAGATGATGAATACATCAGTAGAAATTCGTGAAGACTTCTAGCTTTATAGCCTTCTTAGTTCATATTATTAAGAGCGTAGGCTCAGCTACAGCTACTTAGTGCCCTCCATCAATAAGCCACCGATATGATCCAGTTAAATGGTCCCATTGGCAATAAAGTAAACTAATAAATCCACTAAGCTACT